>JANAVB010011397.1:13415324-13601034 GCA_029216955.1 Iris pallida | reverse complement strand
CTCCGCCTTAGCGCCCAAACCTCCGCCTTGCCCCGAACCTGGCTCCGGCGCCGACCGCCGGACCATCCTCCGTCGACTTCTCCCAAACCCCTCTTCCCGACCGCACGCACCTGCTCTCGCGGCCAGTGTCACGCCCGATTCCGTCGAATCGATAGTCCCCGGGCGTGATGCCGTGCGAACCTAAGTTGCGTTCGCACAAGGCATAGTCATAAGGTTATCCGAAACACAACATCAAATTAGAGTACGCAGAGAAATTGAATAACACATTTGAAATGGAAATAGACTTTTCATTGATAATATGAACTTTACATAGACTTCTTTTTACAATCATTGCCGCGCGGGCTACAACATGACTTCGACTTACAAAAATGAACGCCGATGAGATAGTCGTTCCATACATTACACCCTTTTATACAAGTAAAAACCAATACATATTTCCACCTGCTATGGCGGGAAGTCGAGTCGTCATTTTTCTTTGGACTGATGTGCGGTCTTCTTCAAAAAGGAAATCCAGAAAACAAGCCTTCACACGGACGAGGCTTCAAAAGGGTTCACGCCGCCTTGAGCTCTAGTTGGCACGCCCTTCGTGGTTTGGGGTACCTGCATGGAGAGCGAGGATCAGTACATTACACTTTGTACTGGTGCGTGGCAAGTTAAGTTCCAAGCTCTCATTTGGTTGAATGAGTTTATATGACTTTAGTTCATGAATGTTTCTAACCATCCTAATGAATTTCAAGCGAGCATTGACAAGCATAAAGTAATTTACATTGGAACTTACCCCCCGGCGGGCCGCGCCGCGCCTTATGAATACTTACCATGTTCTTCCCTGTTAATTGTTATCATTTTCACACCAAAAGCAATATTTCGTGTGATTGGTCACTGACACCACAAGCCATCCTGGACTTATAGCTTTGTTAGTCGGGGCCCTTTCAACGCAAGTAGCGAGCCCCGCTGAAAGTCCCCGCCTAACCCGTGCTATCATCCAGCACAGCTATACCGTGTTTCCTCCTAGGCCGAGTCGGTCCCGTGGCCCCGGGTTATCGCTCGAGGAAACTTTCTCCTTGTCGACAAGTTGTCCAATGACCGAGTTAAGACATTATTCAGTTATTAAGGTATAGCCTTCGTTCTCTTTGAAATTTAATCATTTTACCGTGCTCGTGCCCTTGTATCCATTCTTTCTTCCGCTACAATACTATCGATTTACATAAGAAGGGGGTCGAGAAGAGAAGGGTCAGCCACTCACCTTGAGTTTACTTTGGCGAGGGAACTTGTTGGTCGCGCTAGACGTCGCCTACGCGATTACCTGAAATCGCACAAGCAACCGATTAGAACACTGCATTATTCAAGGAGTTCGATAGGAAATGCGAGTTCGAAATGCAAGCCATGAAAACCATCGAAACATTCACGAAAACGCATTCAGAAAACAAAGCCAAAACCAACGCAAGCGGCGTGAAAAGCAGAGCAACGGGAGGTCTCTCCCGACTCAGCCGCAGAGCCAATCCTCGAGGCGCAACCCGCTGAATATGGGACTTGGTTCCGAAGAAGACATTCCATAACGAGGAATGGATCTTAATTCAACCGTTCCCGTTCGATCGACTCGGCCGGTCCCGACCTATCGGTCCCGACCGAATCGATAGCGACAGTGTTCCTTTCTCGCGCACCCCGTGGACAAGTACGGGACACGATGTAGGGACGGGACACTACACCATAACCAACTAAGAAAAAGTTTCATCCTCGAAACTTAAAATAGAACCTACCTCTACGAGAACAATGAAGGGAACTTCTCCTTTATTTCTGACTCAAGCTCCCAAGTCGACTCCTCGACGGAATGGTTTCTCCAGAGAACGCGGACTAGTGGAATAGCACGGTTTGCGGAGAAGTTTATCCTTGCGCTCCAAGATTTGTACCGGCTCTTCGACATATGATAAGTCCGCCTTCAGGTCCAGCTTACCCAAATCTACCACATGCCCCGGATCGTGCACGTACTTCCGTAATTGCGAGACGTAGAAGACGTCATGTACCTCTGACAATGCAGGCGGCAAGGCGATCTGGTAAGCTACCGGGGCGACTCGCTTCAATATTTCGAACGGGCCAACAAATCTTGGGCTCAACTTTCCTTTCGCACCGAACCGGGATACTCCACGCATAGGCATCACCTTCAGGAATACATGGTTGCCTTCCGAGAACTCGAGGGGGCGTCGGTGCGTGTCGGCATAACTTTTCTGCCGGCTTTGTGCTATCTTCAATCTTTCTCGTATCAATTTGACCTTCTGTACAGTCTGCTCCACCAGCTCCGGACCAAGTATCTGCCGTTCCCCGACTTCATCCCAGCAAATGGGCGATCTATACTTCCGGCCGTACAAAGCTTCATACGACGCCATTTGGATGCTGGACTGATAGCTGTTGTTGTATGCAAACTCGGCCAGCGGTAGATGGACGTCCCAACTTGACTTCAAGTCGATAGCACAGAGTCGCAACATGTCTTCGAGAATTTGGTTCACCCGCTCTGTTTGGCCGTCAGTCTGAGGATGATAAGCTGAGCTGAACTTCAACTTGGTCCCCAGTGCTGAATGTAGACTACTCCAGAAACGCGCTATGAACCGTCCATCCCGATCCGAGACGATAGAAACTGGGACCCCGTGCAGCCGAACTATTTCATCAAGATATATCTGAGCAAGGTGGTCGACGCTCCAAGTAACTTTGATGGCGATAAAGTGCGCTGACTTGGTTAGTCGATCGACGATGACCCAGACGGCGTCATTTCCCCGCGACGTCCTCGGCAAGCCAACAACGAAGTCCATAGTGATGTGATCCCATTTCCACTCTGGAATGGCAAGGTTCTGCATCTCCCCGCCCGGTCGCTGGTGCTCGGCTTTGACTTACTGACAGGCCATACATTTTGACACAAAGAGCGCTACGTCCCTCTTCATGCCGTGCCACCAAAAGACAACGCGGAGGTCCTTATACATCTTGGTGCTGCCAGGATACAAGGAATATTTTGCATAGTGTGCCTCCGTCATTATCTCCTTTCTGAGTTCTACGTCGTCCGGTACGCATAGCCGTCCCTTCACGCGCAACACTCCCGACTCGTCCTCTGCAAAGTCAGACGCTTTCCCTGTCGATATCAGCTTCCGCATCTTCTCCAGGTAGGGGTCGTCCTTCTGTGCAGACTTGATCCTCTCCAGTAGGCTCGGTTCCACCCGCAGTTGCGCCAGTTTCACGTCTCTGAAACGAACTCGAAGTTCAATGCCCATTCCTTTTAAGTCACGCAGCAGTCGATCGTTGATGCATAATGAAGCTAAGTACTTTCGGCTCAGCGCATCCGCTACCACATTTCCCTTGCCCGGCGTGTAGTCGATTGATAAGTCATAGTCTTTGATTAGTTCGAGCCATCGCCTCTGTCGCAAATTCAGTTCTTTTTGGGTGAAGAGATACTTGAGGCTTTTGTGGTCTGTATAAATCCTGCACGCCACGCCATAGAGATAATGACGCCACAGCTTCAACGCGAACACAATTGCCGCTAGTTCTAGGTCGTGCGTGGGGTAGTTCTTCTCGTGCGGCTTCAACTGCCGGGAAGCAAAAGATATCACCTTATCCCGCTGCATGAGCACACACCCCAAGCCCTGGCCAGAAGCATCGCTGAAGATTTGAAATCCCTCCGTCCCTTCAGGAAGAGCAAGTATCGGGGCCGAAACGAGCCGTTGTTTGAGCTCCTGGAAGGAAGCTTCACAGTCGTCTGACCACTTGAATGCGACTCCTTTCTGGGTGAGGCGAGTCAACGGCAATGCAATCTTCGCGAAGTCCTTCACGAAGCGTCGGTAGTATCCCGCCAAGCCTAGGAAGCTTCGAATTTCGCCAACTGATGCGGGCCGTTTCCAATCAGCAACTGCCTCGACTTTCTTCGGATCGACTGCGATGCCCACGGCGGAGATGATGTGCCCAAGGAATGAGACGCTGTCCAGCCAGAACTCGCACTTGCTCATCTTCGCATACAACTGATTCTCTCGAAGGGTTTGGAGTACCGTCCGCAGATGCTCTGCATGTTGCGCTCGATCCTTCGAGTAGACGAGGATGTCGTCGATGAAGACTACTACGAACTTGTCAACAAACGGACGGAACACCCGATTCATTAGATCCATGAAGACGGCAGGGGCGTTTGTCAGACCGAATGGCATTACCAAGAACTCGTAGTGGCCATAACGAGCACGGAAGGCAGACTTCGGCACGTCATCTGGCTTGACCTTGAGTTGGTGATAACCCGATCGCAGATCAATCTTCGAAAACATGGTTGCACCTTGGAGCTGGTCGAACAAGTCGTCGATGCGGGGCAGGGGGTATTTGTTTCGGACGGTGTCTTTATTCAATTCCCGATAGTCGATGTAGAGTCGCATCGATCCATCCTTCTTCTTTACGAACAGCACGGGCGCACCCCACGGCGAGACACTCGGACGGATAAACCCTCTGTCGAGCAATTCCTGAAGTTGTGCCTTTAATTCTTTTAATTCTGTAGGAGCCATCCTGTACGGAGCCTTCGAGATCGGCCGGGCGTCGGGGAATGTATCGATGGTGAACTCTATCTCTCGATCGGGCGGCATGCCAGGTAGCTCGTCCGGGAACACGTCTGGGAATTCTGCCACAACGTTGGTATCACCCGCGTTTGCACCATCCTGCCTCGTGTCACGAACGGACGCCAAGTAGCCTTCGCATCCAGAATGAAGTAGCCTCCGAGCCGAGATTGCCGAGATCACCATGCACGTCGGCGATGCTTCACCACACGAATAGCAGAATTCGGGCACTCCAGGTATGCGGAAGGTGACCCTCTTTCCTGCGCAGTCGATGTTGGCGTTGCAAGGACCGAGCCAATCCATGCCCAGTATGATGTCGAAGTCCTTCATATCTAGGACTATCGCATCAAGACCGATCTTTTGACCCCCAATACATATGGTTCCTCCCCCGCAAGCTAAATTTGTGAGTAGTGGCACGCCCGAAGGCATACTTACGCTAAGATCAAGATCTAACAACTTTACAGGAAATTTGTGCTCGGCGGCGAAGTTCGCCGATATGAAAGTATGCGATGCGCCTGAATCAAATAACACACGAGCAGGTACATTATTGAAGTTCAATATACCTGTCACGACCGTGTCGGAAGCGAACGCCTCGTCTCGAGTCAGAGCAAAGACACGCCCCTGGGCATTAGGGCGTCGGGCTTGGTTGTCGGGTTGAGTGTGCTGAGGGGGTCGGGGCGCCTGTCCCCGATTCTCTTGACGTTGTTGTTGTGGCGGGGTGTTACGACTTTGTTTCCGAGCCCAGCAATCCGCCATTTGGTGCCCCCTTTTTTCGCAAAAGAAGCATCCCCCATCCAAGACAGCACAGTCCCTTTCAGTATGCCCGTAGTGGTTGCACTTGGCGCAGGGAGGAGATGGGTTCTGTCCTTTATAGCCGCCGTTGTTTGGACGCTTCGATGCGAAGTTGTTGCCTCCCGTATAGCTAGGACGTTTGTGATTTGAGTGACGCACAACGTCGGCAGCACCGGAAGGATGCAGACTCTCAAGACGGAGAGCGTGGTTTAGAGCCTCGCCCGTGGTCTTGTACTCCGGGACGCCGACATGCGCACCAATAGATTGTCGCAGTCCCACTTCGAACCGTCGCACGCGGCACTCTTCAGTAGGCAGAAACGCGCCAGCGAACTTGGACAATTTATTGAACTCTGCGGCGTACTGTTGCACCGTCCTGCTCCCCTGCTTCAATGACATGAATTCATTTTCTTTTGCTTGGCGAACGGCGGACGGAAGGTACTCGAGTTCGAAAGCCTTGCGGAACGTGGCCCAAGAGATCGGCGCGGTAGTGTTGTCCGGTCGAATCGCTCGCTTGCGTACGGCCCACCAGTCGTGCGCGTTCAACCGTAGTTAAAGTTGTGCGCAGGCGACTTGCTTTGATTCTTCGATGCCGAGAAGCTCGAAGTGGTCTTCTAGTTCTTCCAGCCAGTCGATCGCAATGGAAGGGCCCTCGGTGCCGCTGAAGGAAGTGCGACACGCCTTCTTGAATTCTGACACTTCAAAGTTGTACTTTTTCGGTGCCGCTGGTTGAAGCTCGAGCTCCGCCGTGTCGACTTCAATGGGTGGATTCGCTGGCACGGTGGTAGTAGGCACGGTGACGGTAGGTGCCGTCGCAGAATTTCCGTTGGCCGCAAACGTCTGGACGATCTGCTGCAGGGTATCCATCTGCTTTTGTTGAAGTTTGATGTGCGCGTCGAAGCGAGCTTCGAACTAGGCCTGTCGTTCCTCTACTCGTTGATGTCGGTTCTCGGACTGGTTCCGCTGCGCCTCCATCATACGCAGCATCCTTTCGATGGTATCGTTAGAAGGTCCGGCCTGCGGACGATACGAGCTACTAGAGCCGCTGGAAGCGCTCTGTTCTTGCTCGGCCGTGGGTTCCGCCACTTCTGCGATACGAAGGCAACGCATCAGTCTCAAATTATTATGGACTCATTGTATGGAACAACTTATCTCATCGTTGCATGGTCAAAGGTTTGAAACTCTAGACGCGAGGCCAAAGGATGTAAAGCCGTGCTCTGATACCATTATGTCACGCCCCGATTCCGTCGAATCGATAGTCGTCCCCCGGGCGTGATACCGTGCGAACCTAAGTTGCGTTCGTACAAGGCATAGTCATAAGGTTATCCGAAACACAACATCAAATTAGAGTACGCAGAGAAATTGAATAACACATTTGAAATGGAAATAGACTTTTCATTGATAATATGAACTTTACATAGACTTTTTTTTACAATCATTGCCGCGCGGGCTACAACATGACTTCGACTTACAAAAATGAACGCCGATGAGATAGTCGTTCCATACATTACACCCTTTTATACAAGTAAAAACCAATACATATTTCCACCTGCTATGGCGGGAAGTCGAGTCGTCATTTTTCTTTGGACTGATGTGCGGTCTTCTTCAAAAAGAAAATCCAGAAAACAAGCCTTCACACGGACGAGGCTTGAAAAGGGTTCACGCCGCCTTGAGCTCTAGTTGGCACGCCCTTCGTGGTTCGGGGTACCTGCGTGGAGAGCGAGGATCAGTACATTACACTTTGTACTGGTGCGTGGCAAGTTAAGTTCCAAGCTCTCATTTGGTTGAATGAGTTTATATGACTTTAGTTCATGAATGTTTCTAACCATCCTAATGAATTTCAAGCGAGCATTGACAAGCATAAAGTAATTTACATTGGAACTTACCCCCCCGGCGGGCCGCGCCGCGCCTTATGAATACTTACCATGTTCTTCCCTGTCAATTGTTATCATTTTCACACCAAAAGCAATATTTCGTGTGATTGGTCACTGACACCACAAGCCATCCTGGACTTATAGCTTTGTTAGTCGGGGCCCTTTCAACGCAAGTAGCGAGCTCCGCTGAAAGTCTCCGCCTAACCCGTGCTATCATCCAGCACAGCTATACCGTGTTTCCTCCTAGGCCGAGTCGGTCCCGTGGCCCCGGGTTATCGCTCGAGGAAACTTTCTCCTTGTCGATAAGTTGTCCAATGACCGAGTTAAGACATTATTCAGTTATTAAGGTATAGCCTTCGTTCTCTTTGAAACTTAATCATTTTACCGTGTTCGTGCCCTTGTATCCATTCTTTCTTCCGCTACAATACTATCGATTTACATAAGAAGGGGGTCGAGAAGAGAAGGGTCAGCCACTCACCTTGAGTTTACTTTGGCGAGGGAACTTGTTGGTCGCGCTAGACGTCGCCTACGCGATTACCTGAAATCGCACAAGCAACCGATTAGAACACTGCATTATTCAAGGAGTTCGATAGGAAATGCGAGTTCGAAATGCAAGCCATGAAAACCATCGAAACATTCACGAAAACGCATTCAGAAAACAAAGCCAAAACCAATGCAAGCGGCGTGAAAAGCAGAGCAACGGGAGGTCTCTCCCGACTCAGCCGCAGAGCTAATCCTCGAGGCGCAACCCGCTGAATATGGGACTTGGTTCCGAAGAAGACATTCCATAACGAGGAATGGATCTTAATTCAACCGTTCCCGTTCGATCGACTCGGCCGGTTCCGACCTATCGGTCCCGACCGAATCGATAGCGACAGTGTTCCTTTCTCGCGCACCCCGTGGACAAGTACGGGGCACGATGTAGGGACGGGGCACTACAGCCAGCGCCTGGACGCGCTGTCACGTACCTCACCCTCCGATCTCGCGTGCACCGTCCCCTTCCAGCCTCTGCACCACCGCGTTGCACCGACCCACTGGAACCCTCTTCGCGCGCACGGCTCCGCCGCGACAAGCCGTGGTCGGCGACGACCATTCGCACCCAGTCGCCCGTTTACGCCGCTCTCCTCTTCTCCTCCGCCGCTCTCTCTCTCCCGCTCTTTTCTCTCGCCCTCTCTCTCTCTTCTCCTCTCACTGTTAATTCTGATCTAATCTCCTTCTGTTTTTTTAGTGTGTTGAGAAAGGTTCTCAGCTTCGGTTTTTTTATTTATTATTTTATGTTACTGTTGTTCTCTCGAAAGAGAGAGCAGTTATGGGTGGTTTACTTTTATTATTTTTATTATTTCAGTAAGGGTTCTTAATTTGAATTATAAATATATATTTTTACAGGTGTTAATAATTTTATTATTATTATTATTAATAAAACTATTAGTATTATTTTATTTGTTTTCAATAATGTATATGTTCCCAGAAAATATTTTTGAAGCAAAAGTATAGTTTGTGTACAACTCTACATATAATTTTCAAATTAGATTCTTAGCCCTAAATCGATTTTCTAGATTTTCGAGATATTACCTATAAAAATTTTTGGCTCATAAAAATATTTTTTTGCAGATTTTTATTTTGATTAAGAAATAGTTCGACTTATAAATTATAATGTGGCCTAAAATGATTTTCTTTTCTAGATTTTTCAAAGTAGTTATCTAAGATATATATATTTTCTATCTAGAGTCGTATCTTTACAAACCTAGAGTTTGCCTTAAAACATGTTTATTTTTCAATTAAATATATCTAAAAACTATTTTAGCTAATAAGAAAATATTTTCGAGTATTATTATTAGTTTTCTAAAAACGTATATTTCTAATTATTAAATTCCTTCGAATATCTTCCTCTTCTGCGATTAGTCCTATTCTCAAATCCCTTGCCAAATCTGTACGTACCTTATGTCCACCCTAACTAATTTGGCCCTACTGGACCCAATGGAACTGTCCGTGCCACCAACAGAAGTCATCTTGTATAGTTGTTACCAAAGTTGTAGTTCGTGCCACATACATCATTGCAGCACACCAGGCGTACTACCAGGCAAGACACATTGCCATTTGCTGTTTATTTATTTTAGCTCATATTTCATGCATTATTTATTTTCTTTATACAAAATAAACTGTGATACATGGCAAACCTGTTAGAACTTAATGTTCATTTATATTTCCTACTGTGTATTATTTTTCTTACAAATTAAACCTAGATTTAAGGGACCCCCTTGTGTGTTGCATTCATTGGCCTTGACACGTGGTAACACGAAGTTGTGTATCGCATGTAGAACACGGAAGTGCGTGATTGGCTGGCCACCAGTATGTACAAGCCGTGCGATAGGAATAACCGCTAATAGAGGTTGCACGCTAGTTTGACCTAGCGGTTATAGTGGTTAATGTTGTGGAGACAACATAATAGGCATTGGGCGGGGAGGACAATTCCTTAGCGTATGGGCTTCGATGCACTTTTCTTGTGACCCGGACTCTCCGCTGGAGATACGGGGTTGATGACCCATGATTACTGACGGCCACTGACGATTCTGCGGAACGTCATGCTCTTACTGATGGGGCCTCTGGTGCCCAAGGGAGGACTATACCGATCCTATTTAGCCAGGGCCCATGCGTAGGAAGGATTGTTCTTAACTAGATATCACTTAGAACGGTAGGCTACCTTTATCCGTTATGTAAAAGTACTTTTGGTTTGGGTACTTGTATCTGACCGTGGCTTGGAACAATAACTTGTCGCGGATTAGTTCGTCACATCTTGTCCTTGTTTGGTTGTAGGTATGACTTACTACTTCGATGAGAAGGTATTGAACCTTGTTGGGGTCCGGATACCATATTGGATTCTTAGCATGGAAAGATACGTCACCGTGAATTAGTTTACCATCTCCTGTCCTTGTTTGTTTGGGAGGATGGTACGCTCGTTCAGTAGGTGCGTATTGGACCATGTTATAATTCGATTGACTTATTTATTTGAGCAATATTTATTCAGTTTATATGGCATGATATTATGTGTCTTGTTACGTCCCTCTGAGGACCTGGTTATCTCCCCAGGTGTGTGTTATTGTCCTTCGTAGGTACTCTAGCTCTAGTCGTGACTATCTCTATTCTTTGAGGATGATTGCACTTGGATCGTCTTCGCTTCGCCGCCAAAATCTTTCTTTTGTTATGTATTTCTTTTTATAGTTGGTAGTGGATTTGTTTCCGCCCAACTACATGTACCAAATGACAATTTCATAGTTGATTATATGAGATCTTTTATTCTTATATTTGGTGTGGATGAGATTAGTTATGGTTCTACTGTATTTTACAGCTTATACATCCATACGAGGCCTATGTACTTCGTATGAATACAGCTGGCATGTCTACGTTCTTAGTCCTACGTATTTTGGGACTGGGGCCTTACATATTTTTGTGGTAGCACATGCAGGTCAAGATAAATTGTTTGGTTACTTTACCGTACCAAGCAAGCCTGCGTATAGGATTAGAAGTCTAGGATCACATCCACATACTTGACCACTTTCTCGATTCCATATTCGACCGACTCATCGATTGCATCTTGCTTACTTCCTTCCATCCCTATTCTTATCTTCCCTTCGTGCTTGCTAGAGATTGACCCTACTAGTTAGTTGTCCCAAAATACTACTAGTTTAATTCTTTAAGTTGGGTAGAATACCTTATGAAATAGCAACCCCTTTGACCTAGCGACCTATATAGCAAGCTTATTTAGATCCTAGAATCTAGAGGACCTAACTCGTCTAGCCAACCAAGGACTTGGACAAGAAGACTATAGGACGACTGTATGACTTAGAATCATTCTACCTTCTTTAAATCTTAATCTCTCGTACCTATGTATTTACCGTTTTGACTAATGATGCTAATGTTGCCTAGTTTTTGCAAGCTTATTCTTTATCGAGTTTGTTCATGACATATGCTATTGAGCGCTCACTAGCCTATTGTCTAATCAGAACCGGTGCATAATGGTCTGATCAACCGAGTGCACTTTGGTTCGCTTTTATCTATCGTTCTACGTGGATGGGGACATAATTAAACTTGGCCCTTACAATCCCATCCACGACTGCCTTGACAATTCTTTTGAAATTATTCAATCGTCTTTGAAACACGTATTCGTATTCGATAACGCCTCCTTCGAACTCTATATTGCTTTCGTCTTCACCTATTTTAGGAGGACGAAAGCGTTGTACTAGAACTTCCTCTAAGCCATCATATCGATTATGACCATACCGTATTGTTTTTCTACGATCTAGATCGCGATTTCTTACGACAGGATTTTATGAAAACACCGTCATCTTTGGATCCCCATTGATACCCCTTTGTGTCCTCTCATCCTCTACTAATTCTTAATTTCGAGGACGAAATTCTTTTAAGTTGGGTAGGATGTAAAACCCCTAAAATTTCTACTATTTTTTTATTATTAAATTTAGTACTGATTTAAAATTTTGTAATATACGTCGCGTAGTCGTATTATACGTCGCGCACGAAATTTTATTTTTTCGAAATTGCTCGACGAGTGCGATTATGCGCGAGCGTACATATTTTTGAAAAATATTATTTTCTATTTTTATAGTTTCAAAATAATATACATAATAATTATTTTGTTATCGTTCCAACATTTTCAAGTTTGTTATTTTTATTTATAAAGCCTTTCATTTCTCACAAATATTGATCATAAATAATATTTTATTGTATACTAGAAAAAGCATAATCATGTATGCATTATTTGTGCATACATATATTTCGTAATTATTTATTAGTCTATTTTTAATAAAAATATAATTTTTGAGATTTATTAATATTAATATTTTATTATTCAAAAAGACATTTAAAAATATTTATTATTTTCGAAATTATTATTATTGGTATTTTGAAAAATATATTTGGAAGTTATTGTGGCCATTTAAATATTAATTTTATTTTTGGATTTATTTTTATAGAGTAAATTAATATCTATATTTGAAATTGATTTGATTTTAAAACCAAGAATTTAATTAGATTTAAATTTGATTTGTACATGGAATTGGATTTGATTTGGGTTTAAATTTCTTGAATTGATTTAAATTATTAGATTGAATATTCTAATTGGGTTTAAACTACTCCTAATCGTTATCTAAATGGGAATTCCCACATCCTATAAATAGGCAGGTACTCCTCCATTATTTTTTCTCTCCACAAATTCCTCCACAAAATTTCCATACAAATGTTCGTGCATCGTGTCTGTGCCCATCCCATCTTATTCCATATTTACAATTATATTATCTTTTCCGTGTCGGACACACCCCGACACCAACAAAATCCTAACCCTATCCCTATCCCTCTAACCCGTCCACCTTCACCCGCTGCCGACACGCCCGGCCTCCTTCACGCTCACCCCCTTCTTTCCGACACGAATCTCCGACCTCCGGCCCACCACCTTGATCGTAGCCCCCTGCACCAAACAAACTCCAGCGTTACCATCGCACCACCATCATCAAAGAACCCAACCACCTCCCTGTTGACATACACCATCACCAACACCACGCCATCAACAGCCGAGACCTCCGCCTCCAACCCAGCCATTATCAGCAGTTATCGCGGCTAACCCCCACCGAAGCCCCGGCGAACACCACCACCACAGACCACAAATCCCAAAAATAAAAGAAAATAAAAACCATCGCCACCACCGTACTCACCTCCGTCCTAGCCGCCCGCGCGCGATCGCCGTTGATTCCCCGACCAACCGGACCGCCATCCGCAGCCGCCGCTTCCAGTCCCGAACCGCCCGAGCGCCGAAACTCCCCGTCTCAGCCGCTGAGACGCCCCTCCGGCGAAGACCACCCTCGCCGCGCCCGTCCGCCGAACCCTTCGACCCCAGCTGAGCCCGTCTTCTCCGACGACGTCGTGCCCCTCTTTCTCCCTCCGCCTTAGCGCCCAACCTCCGCCTTGCCCCGAACCCTTGCCTCCGGCGCCGACCGTCGGACCATCTAGGGGTGCAACTCGGGCGGGCTAAACCCGAATCCGATCGGGTAAACCCGTTAATTGGTTGGATTAGGGTTAAAGATATTCGGGTTTGGGCTCGGACTCGGGTTAAAATATTTGAACCCGATCAAAAATCGGGTTGGGCTTGGGTTCATGTGTTGGGTAACCCGAAGAACCCGAAACCTGACATACATATAATATATATATATATATATATATATATATATATATATATATATATATATATATATATATGCTACTTAAATAAAAAGTTAAACTATAATTTTGTTCACCCGAACTCTTCAATTCATTGTCCTAAATCTCATTTCAGTTTTATTTTGTAATGATCGAGGTTTGATTGCTATTTGATTATGCATTTAATATTACTCTTGTTTAAAATTATTTCAAATATCATATTAGAGTCCGATAAACCCGATGGACCCGACCCAACCCGAGCCCAACCCGATCCTCCGGGCTTGGTCTTGGGCTTCATATGTTGAACCCGAAGTCGGGTCGGGCTTGGGCTTGGGCTAGGCTTATGATCTATCGGGTTGGGCTCGGGTTGACCTCAAACCCGACCCAACCCGCCCGAGTTGCACCCCTAGGACCATCCCCCGTCGACTTCTCCCAAACCCCTCTCTCCCGACCATCGCGCACCCGCTCCTCCGCGGCCAGCGCCTGGATGCGCCGCCACGTACCTCGCCCTCCGATCTCGTGTGCGCCGCCCCCTTCCAGCCTCCGCACCACCGCGTTGCGCCGACCCACTGGAACCCTCTCCGCGCGCACGGCTACGCCGCGACAAGCCGTGGTCGGCGACCACCATTCGCGCCAGTCGCCCGTGCACGCCGCTCTCCTCTTCTCCTCCGCCGCTCTCTCTCTCCCGCTCTTTTCTCTAGCCCTCTCTCTGTCTTCTCCTCTCACTGTTAATTCTGATCTAATCTCCTTCTGTTTTTTAGTGTGTTGAGAAAGGTTCTCAGCTTCGATTTTTTTGTTTATTATTTTATGTTACTGTTGTTCTCTCGAAAGAGAGAGCAGTTATGGGTGGTTTACTTTTATTATTTTTATTATTTCAGTAAGGGTTCTTAATTTGAATTATAATTATATATTTTTACAGGTGTTAATAATTTTATTATTATTATTATTATTAAAACTATTTGTATTATTTTATTTGTTTTCAATAATGTATATGTTCCCGGAAAATATTTTTGAAGCAAAAGTATAGTTTTGTGTACAACTCTACATATAATTTTCAAATTAGATTCTTAGCCCTAAACCGATTTTCTAGATTTTTGAGATATTACCTATAAATATTTTTGGCTCATAAAAATATTTTGTTGCAGATTTTTATTTTGATTAAGAAATAGTTCGACTTATAAACTATAATGTGTCCTAAAATGATTTTCTTTTCTAGATTTTTCAAAGTAGTTATCTAAGATATATATATTTTCTATCTAGAGTCGTATCTTTACAAACCTAGAGTTTGCCTTAAAACATGTTTATTTTTCAATTAAATATATCTAAAAACTATTTTAGCTAATAAGAAAATATTTTCGAGTATTATTATTAGTTTTCTAAAAACGTATATTTCTAATTATTAAATTCCTTCGAATATCTTCCTCTTCTGCGATTAGTCCTATTCTCAAATCCCTTGCCAAATCTGTACGTACCTTATGTCCACCCTAACTAATTTGGCCCTACTGGATCCAATAGAACTGTCCGTGCCACCAACAGAGGTCACCTTGTATAGTTGTTATCAAAGTTGCAGTTCGTGCCACATACATCATTGCAGCACACCAGGCGTACTACCAGACAAGATACCTTGTCATTTGCTGTTTATTTATTTTAGCTCATATTTCATGCATTGTTTATTTTTTTTATGCAAAATAAACTGTGATACATGGCATAACCTGTTAGAACTTACTGTTCATTTATATTTCCTGCTGTGTATTATTTTTTTTACAAATTAAACCTAGATTTAAGGGACCACCTTGTGTGTTGCATTCATTGGCCTTAACACGTGGTAACACGAAGTTGTGTGTCGCATGTAGAACACGGAAGTGCGTGATTGGCTGGCCACCAGTACATACAAGCTGTGCGATAGGAATAACTGCTAATAGAGGTTGCATGCTAGTTTGACCTAGCGGTTATAGTTGTTAATGTTATGGAGACAACATAATAGGCATTGGGCGGGGAGGACAATTCCTTAGCATATGGGTTTCGATGCACTTCCCTTGTGACCCGGACTCTCCGCTGGAGATACGGGGTTGATGACCCATGATTACTGACGGCCACTGACGATTCTGCGGAACGTCATGCTCTTACTGATGGGTCCTCTGGTGCCCAAGGGGGGACTATGCCGATCCTATTTAGCCAGGGCCCATGCGTAGGAAGGATTGTTCTTAACTACATATCACTTAGAACGGTAGGCTACCTTTATCCGTTAGGTATGAGTACTTTTGGTTTGGGTACTTGTATCTGACCGTGGCTTGGAACAATAACTTGTCGCGGATTAGTTCGTCACATCTTGTCCTTGTTTGGTTGTAGGTGTGACTTACTACTTCGATGGGAAGTATTGAACGTTGTTGGGGTCCGGATACCATATTGGATTCTTAGCATGGAAAGATACGTCACCGTAAATTAGTTTACCATCTCCTGTCAATGTTTGGTTGGGGGGATGGTACGCTCGTTCAGTAGGTGCGTATTGGACCATGTTATAATTCGATTGACTTATTTATTTGAGCAATATTTATTCAGTTTATATGGCATGATATTATGTGTCTTGTTACGTCCCTCTGAGGACCTGGTTATCTCCCCAGGTGTGTGTTATTGTCCTTCGCAGGTGCTCTAGCTCTAGTCGTGACCATCTCTATTCTTCGAGGATGATTGCACTTGGATCGTCTTCGCTTCGCCGCCAAAATCTTTCTTTTGTTATATATTTCTTTTCATAGTGGATTTGTCTCCGCCCAACTACATGTACCAAATGACAATTTCATAGTTGATTATATGAGATCTTTTATTCTTATATTTGGTGTGGATGAGATTAGTTATGGTTCTACTGCATTTTACAGCTTATGTATCCATACGAGGCCTATGTACTTCGTATGAATACAGCTGGCATGTCTACGTTCTTAGTCCTACGTATTTTGGGACTGGGGCGTTACATAAACAAAAGCCTAAAAATTGGTCAAATGCATTCTTCCCGGGATGTAGATACGGCGAGGTTGCTTCCAGTTGTGCAGAGTCATTCAATTCATGGATAAAGGCTGAGAAGAAAATGCCTATTTCAGCACTTGTAAATGTCATCCGAGTGAAGATGATGAAGATGATCTCGGATCGCCGCAAGGATGTAAGTGATTTCAATAACATATTGACTCCATACGCCGAGAATATTCTGAAGCAGCTTACAGATGATGGCATGTCTTATAAGGTATATCGGTCTGGTGATTTCGAGTTTGAGGTGATGGCAGATACTTCCTCCCACTTGGTGAATCTTCTTGATTGGCATTGTAGTTGTCGTAGATGGAAGGTATATGGATTCCCATGCAGCCATGCAATCCAATGCATCAGATTTGGTTCAGGCAAATCCGTCTACGATTTTGTGAAGTAGTATTGGTCATCAGATTTCTACCAGAAGCTATATTCATGTGCTATTCGTCCAGTTCCAGATTCTGGAAAACAGTTTGAAAATAATTCAACTGATTTGGTCCTACCCCATTTTCCGAAACGGGGTCCCGGCCGACCAAAGGTGGACCGTTATAAGAGAAATTATGAAAACAAGGGAAAAGAGAAGAGGAAGGTTAGGTTCCATAATTGTCTTGAATTAGGTAATCACAATCGCAGCACTTGCCCTCTCCCCCCACGTGCTTCTACGGTGGTCGAGGAGGTAGTGCCCCCTCGTTAATACATATACATATATTCTTCCTTTTATATAACTATTTTTTCCATACATTTCTTACAAATTTGATATCAATGGTGCTATTTTGAAGTCTGTTATAACTAATGTTTCACAGTTTTTGAATACATAATGACCATTCTCCGTCATTCTTAGACGGAGAATGCCATTCTCCGTTTCAAATTACGCAGAAAATAACATTCTCATTTGTTCTAACAGTGAGAATGTCATTCGCCGTATAATTTCCATTCGTTAACACGGAGAATGACATTCTCCGTTTCAATTTAACACGGAGAATGACATTCTGTGTGTTAGGTGACACAGATAATGTCATTCTCCGTTTTAGCTGACACGGAGAATGACATTCTCCGTATCCATTTAAAACGGAGAATGACATACTCCGTGTCAGGTGACACGCATAATGACATTCTGTGTGTTAGGTGACACAAAGAATGTCATTCTTCGTGTCACATAACACGGAGAATGACATTCTGTGTGTTAGGTGACACAAAGAATGTCATTCTCCGTGTTATGTGACACGGAGAATGTTATTCTCCATGCTAGGTGACACGAAGAATGACATTATGTGTGTTAGGTGACACAAAGAATATCATTCTCCGTGTTATGTGACACGGAGAATGACATACTCCGTGTCAGGTGACACGGAGAATGATATTCTGTGTCTAGGTGACACACAGAATGACATTCTACGTGTTAATCTCATTCTCCGTGCCATTCTCTGTGTAATTCAGGACGGAGAATGATATTCTCCGTTTCGAGTAACACGGAGAATGGAATTCTCATTCGTTTTAATACTGGGAAATCCATTCTCCGTTTTAACTTACATGAAGAATAAACATTCTCATGCGTTATAACACTGTAAATGCCATTCTCCATTTAATTCAAAACGGAGAATGACATTCTCCGTGTTGAATTAAATGGAGAATGACATTTATATTTTAATTAAAACAGAAAATATCATATTCTAATGTGTACTTTAATTTAACACGGAGAATGAACATTTTCATTTGTTACAAAGTATACAGACAGACAAAGTATACAGACAGACAGAAAAATGAACATTCTCTTGTGAATGTCATATTATCCGTGATTTTATTATAGAATGCACCGCAGATGTTACAAAGTATACAGACAGAAAAATGAAATTGAAACAGAAATTATAGAAAGAAGTTCTTTTATTAATATGTGTTCAAAGGATCTATTACAGATTCAGAAAGACTCATACTGTTCTTCTACAAAGTATCTATTACAAAGACTCATATTGTTCTTAAAGAAAGCATTTATTACAAATTCAGAAAGGCCTAAAGAAGCATACAAGCGGGTTTATCTTCACAGAAGTGCAACCCTTATTCCTCCTTTTCTGTACCCGCAACCCCGAATGCCGGAATGAGCAGGACAAAGCACAACTTGTGGCTCTTTCGGAATAACGGGTGGCTCTGCCAAGGGAATGCTAGACCATTTCTGAGAAGGGCATAGCATGACACCCCAACTTTTTGACAAAGCACGAGGACTGCCAAGATGTTGTTCAGGTTCGAACAAGGTCTTCCAATGTATCTCGAGATTTACTACAACGTGTTCTTCTACAAGGACATAACTACTTTGAACGAAGAGATCCACAGCCAACAGCCAACTGATGCCAGACCATTCTCCTCTCAAAACTAAGTCAGGGTCGTGCATAATGGAAATGCTATAAAGATGATGGAGTTTGCTCCTCAAGAAAGCCCTTTATATAGGACATATTGTCCAATAAATGCAGATGATCCTAATAGTCAGCATAATGAATCTCATTTAATAGGTTCATTTCGCAAACTACTCAACTTCCCACCCCCCAATAAAGAAGGTGGCATTTAATAGTTGTTACAAGTGTAATTTAAAACGGTCAATGGTCTATCATGCATTGAATGACCATTCTCCGTATTAAATGATAAGGAGAATGACATTCTCCGTGGTAAATAACACGGAGAATGACCATTTCAGTGTTTTAAAACTAAAATGAACATTCTCCGTTTAAAAACACGGAGAATGGCATTCTCCGTCGTACTTAAAAAGGAGAATGGATTCTCCGTGTTAAGTATGACGGAGAATGACATTCTCCGTGTTTTTAAACGGAGAATGTCCATCCTTGTGCATTTTTAATACGGAGATTGATATTCTCCGTTTTATTTAACACGGATAATGGTCATCCTCTTACGTTTTAAAACTGGAATGACCATTTTCCGTGTTATTTAGCACGGAGAACATTCACTCTCCTATAAGTACAACAGAGAAAGAACATTCTCCATGTTCATGAACACGAAAAATAGCCATTCTCCCTGTATTTTAACACGGAGAATGGTATTCTCCGTTTTAAATTACATGGAGAATGACACAGAATGGTCTTTCCTCATTGTAAAATTGACACAGAATGGTCATTCAAAAATAATATATATATATATATATATATATATATATATATATAACAATGTATATATGTAGAACAATGTAATACAAGACAGCAGATGTAACAAAAAGACACAGACACAGAAGAATATAACTGCATTTTCATATATACAGAACAATGTAATATAATACATAGCAGATGTAACAAAACGACACAGACACAGAAGAATATAACTGTATTTTCATATATACAGAATAATGTAATATACAGTTCTTTCTTAGTACATTGTCATTTTCATAATGTGTTCATCTGCTGTATTTGGACGCAACCTCTTAAGCCATTGCAACCTAACTTTTGTAATCCTACTGTGAATTATGTCATCGTCATTTCCTCTTACTGGTATTGTGAAGGGATGAATCATCAAGCACTTCATAAAATATGTTGTGTACAAGAGGCAGTTGGGTGCTTTTTGTTGTGGACAGTTTGAACGAAACTCCGTATTTGTGCTTTCATACTCCATCATCGCCTTGCATTTTTGCCTCATCATCTCAATTTTTCTCCTTATGATATGCTCTAAGACCTCCCTCATATATTATGCATCTGCCTTGCTCGATTCGTACGTGTTTTGCACCAAGGAGTTATAGTGTGCCCACTTGTACGAGCTGAAGTTGAATATTAGGAGCGTATAGTGTTTTATGTCTTCATTGAAGATAGGCATGAATAGCCACTCTATGTCGTCCTGTAAACCCATGATTTGGTCTTCAACTTCTGCTTTGAAATCTTCAATGGTACCTTTTTTGCATCTTTAGCACGAGCATTGTGAACGATGGACTGTTTCCCAAAAACAAAGACAAAATATCATTAGTTAGTTTTATCGGTGTACACATGAATAGGATGGATGTTTCAGTCTTGATTCTTACCAATGTGTGGGGCAACATAAATGCAGACCACTTATGTTGCACCTCTTGTGAACTTGATTGTGGTTCACTTCTTGATTTTTCTTGTTCTTGTTTCATCTTCATTATTATTATGTTTAGTATACCAGCTTCCATGTCTTGATAGTTGAATATATCTTGCATGTCTATTGCTGTCAGGATAATTCCAACTTCATTTTGACTTGCAGCAGAATAATATACAAGATTACTGCACATAAATTTAGTTCAGTTAGATTAAATCAATAGAAATGGACACAAATAATTGTGAAAAAAGACGAAAGGAATATAGAAGAATACATACCCTGGATTCATCTTGTTTTTGAATACGAGGTCCTTGTAAAGCTTCTGCAGCTCTTTATCTGCCTCATTTCAAAGTCTGAGGTCCTCGCATTCCCTGAGTATTTTGCCATTTTTACCAGTTCTGCAATTCTGTCTTCTTCGTTGGATGCTGAATCATCCTTCTTATTGTTTTTTTTGCTCTGGGTTTGGGTTGAGGTTTTGGCATCGGATCATCCTTAATCTTCTGCCTTTTTGTTGTATTCTTCTCCAAGGGAGTAAAATCATCATCAGTTATTACATCTGATGGTTTTGGCCTCCTCTTTCCCTCCTTCCTAATCCTCTTTTGGATACTTCTGGTTCATCAGGTTTGTCAGGTTATTTTTTTAGAATTTGTTGAGGCTCTGTAAGCTGCAATGCCTTAATTATGGCTTTTTGATTATTGATTTCAGCATCATTTTCAATGGCTTCTTTACTCAACAATTCAACTTTCCCATGAATCTTGTTTTTCTCATCAGCGAGCCTTTTATTTGCTTGTCTCAACTGCTCTGTTATTTGCACAGATATAAAACAAACATCAATGAATGGTACGATGTCAATGAAAAAAAAGTAAAAAACATTCTCAGTTTTAACAATGGAAAAGACATTCTCCGTGTCATTAGTACACGGAGAATGACATTCTCCATTTTAATTAAAACGGAGAATGTCATTCTCCGTGTTAATTAAAATGGAGAATGTCATTCTCCCTGTACTAATGACACGGAGATTGTAGAATCTCATGTGTAATTAATACGGAGAATGATCATGCCCATGTGACAATAGGATTTAACATTCTCCGTTTAATCTAACACGGAGAATGTCATTCTCTGTGTAATTATACACGAAGAATTGTTCATTCTACTACATGTAACAAGGAGAATGACATTCTCCGTGTAATTATACATGGAGAATGACATTCTCCGTTTTAATTAAAACGGAGAATGTCATTTTCCGTTTTAATTAACACGGAGAATGTCATTCTCCGTGTAGATTTAAAACGGAGAATGAACAATCTCCTGCAACATAAAACGGAGAATGGCCATTTAACTGCAATAAAACATGAAGAATTACAAATCACAAATATACAAAAGAGCAGATTTTACCTTGTGTCGCATCCTTTTCAATCGCTTCTTTATTCAACAATTCAACCTTCTCTTGAAGCTCTTTTTTCTCCTCAACAAGCCTGTTATTTGCTTTTCTAAGCTGCTCTGTTATTTGCACTGTTATAAAACAAACAAGAATGAAAGGTACGATGTGAATTAAAAAAACAAAGTAAAGAATTCTCAATTTAACAATGGAAAAGACCATTCTCCGTGTTAATTTAACATGGAGAATATCATTGCCGTATTAAATGACACGGAGAATGACATTCTCCGTGTTAAATTGAAACGGAGAATGGCATTTTACTGCAATAAAACTTGTAGAATTACAAATCACAAATTTAAAAAAGAGAAGATTTTACCTTGTGCTTTTAGCTCTTTAACCATGTCGCTGAGCGTTGCGTTATCTTCTAAAAGTTCAAGGTTCTGTGATCTCACATCCTCCAATTGCTTCACTGAACCTTCCATTGTGCTTCTGGTTGCACGTTGATGGGCTTCATGTGTGTTTAGCTTTTGAAGCTTTTTCGTGAGTAGACAGTTCTGTACAAGTAGATCAGAATTCTGTCTTCTGATTTTCTCTGATTCATGTGCCGAGCTTTCCATATCAGCTTTGACTGCACGGAGTTGTGCCTCTAGCTCTTTAATCTTTTCGTGGAGCTTCTCGTTCTGTGCCTAAATATCAGAATTCTGTCTTATTAATTCCTCTAAATCCAGTGCCAAGTCACCAATCGTGTCGCCGATTTCGACTTGTTAGGCAGCAACCTCAGCCCCAGGTATCCTTTTTTTCCCCATCTCTCCCCTTCCCTCTTGTGGAATTTCTTCTTGTAGAGGTTCCTCACCTTCCAGGTGTCCTTCTTCTTGCCCAACAGATAGAACCAAGTTTTTGAATATGTCCGGAGAATTCATTTCCTGGGGGTATTCGGTCTTGAGGAAGGTTGAGATTCTGTACCCATCCCATGTGAAAAATCTTGGGTAATTTGGAATTGGTTCAAACTTCCTTTCCAGAAGGGTAGTATGTTCTGCAAACCAATATAGGAAGTATATTGTACAACCTTCCATTTTGGAGTAAACATCGGAGTAATCCCCTCCCACACATTTACTTGTACTCCTCTTTATACTATCCATGACATATTCCAGTATTAACCTTGGCTAGCATATACTGTTGATAACTTCTATGCTATCCACCAAGGTGAAGAATTTGTACGGCAAACTAGAACCGCCAGATTTAGCAAAGAATACAGTTTGGCACAAGTGGAAGATCAGCAACTTGACCAACTCATCTGGATTAACAGTCTTATCTCCACTACGAAGCTGCTGTAATACTTGGAAGAACTTATTTTTCACTTCCTGGTTAGTGACTTTTCCTTGTGTGCCCTTGGAATTAGCCAGCAACCTTGTAAAATGCGTGTTACACAGGCTATAAGATTCTGGTGCTGGTGGTTGTTTCTGTTTCTCCATTATCAATTTTCTACAGTTAAAATCAGTCTCGCTCTCTTCCCTAAGCGGTAGACCGAAGATGGTTGCTACATCATCGACGCTTGGCACTATTTGGACAGTGTTGCTCAACTGAAAGTAACCCACACCTTTTTTGTCTTCCCTGTAGGTTCCAATCAAGTTCTCGAGACCTTCTGTTGCCTTCGCCAATTCCTTTGTCTCAACTCTACTTTTGTAGAATACCTCAATTAAATTCCAGAAACCGGTATTCTTTAAAGATTCAATGACCGGCACGGGTAAACAGCCGCCATTTACAGTGACAACCTCCATAAGTTCTAGAGTTGTTTTGAAAGTAGCACGAAAAACTCTAGAATCCTTATTCCTGATAGTGGTTTTTTCTACAAAACAAGAAAAAAACAAAACATAAACAATAAATTAGGTTTATGATAACTGTTATCCATTGATATAAGAAGAAAATAGTCATTCTCCGTTTACTTTTAAACGGAGAATGATATTCTCTGTGTAAGTTATGACGGAGAATGTCATTCTCCGTTTTAAATTACACGGAGAATAATATTCTCCGTGTCAATTTACATGGAGAATGACATTCTCCGTTTTAATTCGACACGGAGAATGACATTCTCCCTGTAAATTTACAAGGAGAATGTCATTCTCCGTGTCGATTTACACGGAGAATGTCTTTCTCCTTGTAAATTTACAAGGAGAATGTCATTCTCCGTGATAAATCGACACGGAGAATGTCATTCTCCATGTAAATTTACAAGGAGAATGTCATTCTCCGTGTCAATTTACAAGGATAATGACATTCTCCGTTTTAATTCGACACGGAGAATGACATTCTCCCTGTAAATTTACAAGGAGAATGTCATTCTCCGTGTTAAATAAAACGGAGAATGACATTCTCCGTGTAAATTTACAGGGAGAATGTCATTCTCCGTGTCAATTTACAAGGAGAATGACATTCTCCGTTTTAATTCAACACGGAGAATGATATTATCTGTGTTAAATCGACACGGAGACTGACATTCTCCCTGTAAATTTACAATGAGAATGTCATTCTCCGTGTTAAATAAAACGGAGAATGTCATTCTCCTTGTAAATTAACACGGAGAATGACATTCTCCCTGTAAATTTACAAGGAGAATGTCATTCTTCGTGTCGATTTACACGGAGAATGTCATTCTCCTTGTAAATTTACAAGGAGAATGTCATTCTCCGTGTTAAATCGACACAGAGAATGTTATTCTCCATGTAAATTTACAAGGAGAATGTCATTCTCCGTGTCAATTTACAAGGAGAATGACATTCTCCGTTTTAATTCGACACGGAGAATGACATTCTCCCTGTAAATTTACAAGGAGAATGAAATTCTCCGTGTTAAATAAAACGGAGAATGACATTCTCCGTGTAAATTTACAAAATGTCATTCTCCGTGTTAAATCGACACGGAGAATGTCATTCTCCATGTAAATTTATAAGGAGAATGACATTCTTCCTGTAAATTTACAAGGAGAATGACATTCTCCGTTTTATTTCCACACGGAGAATGACATTCTCCCTATAAATTTACAAGGAGAATGTCATTCTCCGTGTTAAATCGACACGGAGAATGACATTCTCCTTGTAAATTTACAGGGAGAATGTCATTCTCCGTCTTAATTCGACACGGGAGAATGATCAAGACCATTCTTAGTGAAATTTAACACGAAGAATGATCAACGAATCATGAAAATAAGTTAAAGTTGTACCTTCTTTTTGGGTAGCAGGCTTCTTCTCCCTATATGCAATTTTTTTACTTATCCGTTTCTTTGATGATGGTGATTCTCTGTCACTCCCTTTTTGATTATCTGCTTCTTGATTTGATAATATTTTTGCTGGTGATGATATTGTGCGAATATCTCGAATGAGAGGAACGTCTGTAAATTTTTGGAGAAGAAACCCTAGATTTTGGAGGAACGATTGAAGATTTTTGGAGAAACCCTAGACTTTGGATGAGAAACTGATCGGCTTATCGAAGAAGAGAGAGTACGAACCATTTTTTTGCTTTTTGTTTTTGAATAGCAGGATTCGGACTTTTTTGGGAAAAAAATAGGAATGAAGGGCAAAAAGGTCATTCGGAACCCGCTTTTATATATTAATAGATAATTCTGGGCACGCGATGAAATATTATTTTGCTGTGAGTTTTACATAAAACTTTTATAATTTTTGGGTATTTCATAAATTTAGGATGTGCGCTATGTTAGCATTATTGTCACGGTACAAGAACACACTTCCACTAGCGGAGGGTACATCATTCAGAATATTTTATTTTAGTGTCGTAATAGATCTGGTCATTCCACTTATGGTATGCATGCAACCTCTTCACATCAGTTACATTAATTGGGATCACACATGTCAATTATTTCGATTAGAAACGAACATCTTTTGAATCTAATTTAATTTATGAATCCTAAAATAGTATTACATTACATGTATGATAGTTATATTTCATATCTATACTAATATATAATCAAAATATTAGAGTATTATTAATTTTTGTTTAAACATATCATTATCATTATTTAGAGACGAAAAAGTCATTTTCTTACTCACTAACCTAAAACCTCTCCCGTCCACATGACGTGGAACTCATGCGCCACTCGCCTCCAAGTGCATCTTCCCTATCGACGCCACCATCTCCCCGATCTGTCCCTCTCCTGACGTCCTTCCCTCTTCTATTCGCCTAATACGGTACAAGCCCCACCGCCCCCCCTGTTAGAGTCCAACTCAGACTCACTCCTTAGTATCACTCTATTTACTGAAGTAAGAGTAACCAGTAGGAGTAGCAGGTAAATTTCCTTTTCCTTTTGCATTAGCAGCATTCAGTTAACAGTTAGCTACGTTCTGCCATGTGCTCCCAATTAGCCAGGTGTTAGCAGTTAGCCACATCAGCCATGTTCTCCTCAATTAGCCAGGTCAGCTATTTCTGTTACAATCAGCCAGCTCATTGTTCCTTCAGAGATTTAACAGCTCATTAATCATTTAGATTAATCAATTAGATGAAGGAATATTGTAAGAAGACTATAAATAGAAAGGAAAGGAGCAGCAGTCCATAACCTGGAGAATGAATTGATAATCTTACTGTTCTTAGCTTTTTGTCATCTTCTTCTTGTAGTATCTGCATCTATATTCAATAAAGCTTTGATTCTCCTTGGTTAATGTCTTTTGTAATTCTTTTGTTCATCTGATTAATGCATCATTCACCTCGTCCTCACTCCATCACTGGATCTGGAGAAGGGGGTCGTATCAATTTGGTATCAGAGCCTCTCCATCCAGTCATGAAGAGCAGTCAGGAACAGGGATCAAGCACTCGAGATTCACAGCAAGAGATGAGGGAAGCTCGAGGAGCATCAATGGGAGAGGATCGACTAGTGGCTTTGGAAGGTATGGTTCAAGATCTGAGCCCTCAATTCAGTCAGTTTGTTGAAGATTTTGGTAGATCAAGGAGAGCTGCAGATAATCCACCCCTGTAACCACCCTACCACCACCACCTACACTCACACTATTCCCTCAGATTCATCCCCCCAGACCACAACCTACACATAACCAATTTCCAACTGGAAATGTCCCATTTAATCATCCCTCACCCTTCTCAAACCAATTTCCACCAGGAAATATACCATTCACACATCAAACACCATTTTACCAGTTTGAACACCCTCCATTCATATATCCTTCACCAGTCCAAACCCCTAGAATGGCAAAGGGAATACAAAATTCAACTATTGCACACATGGGCTCACCAGCCCCTACAAGTTTTAATACTGGCACTAGTATGGGAGGACAGGGTTGGGGCCAGCCTACTCCTAGGCTCAAGCTACCTGAGTTTGATGGAGAGGGGGATGTAGAGGAATGGTTGCTTCGAGCAAACCTTTTCTTTAACTTCTATGGCATTCAGGAGTGTGACAAGGTGAAGTTCTGTTCTGTGCAACTCAAGGGAACAGGAGCTTACTGGTATGATTGGCTTATCACCATTAGGGGCAGACCTGTTACTTGGAAAGAATTTCACCATTGTATTAGAATGGAATTTTGGCCCTCTCAATTTACAGATGATTCAATTGATCTTAAATTGCTGAAACAGGAAGGGTCAGTCCAGGAGTACACATCACTTTTTCAAAAACTATCAAAGAAGGTAGCTGGAACACCTGAAAGAAGCTTGGTTAGTTTCTATATAGGAGGGCTAAAGGAGGAAGTTAGATATGAAGTGTTGGTTGCAAATCCAGTCAGTCTTCCAGCAGCCATGCAAGTGGCCAAACTGTATGAATCAAAACTGGCAGCCATCAAAAAGAACTTCAGATCTTTAATCAACATAGCAAGTGGACAGGAGGAAACTTCTCTTCACTTCCAAACACCCATGAAGTTCAAAATAAGAGTGTCACTCAGGGAACAGAGGGAAGAAATTTTTCCAGGAATCAAACTAATACTATATCTCCCAGTGAACTCTTGAGAAGAAAGAATATGGGGTTATGTTTTCTCTGTGATGAGAAATGGTCCAGGGGGCATAAATGCAAAGACAAGAGACTGTTTATGTTGATAGCAGATGAAGATGAAGATCCTGTTGAGACCACTGAACCAATGACAGTACCAGAGGACAGAGGGACCCTTGATGGCAATTCTCAGAGCTTGTTTGAAATATCTTTACATGCCCTGTCAGGATCACTGCATCAATCCACCATGAAGATGAGGGGAACAGTTAAAGGCAAACATATTATCATTTTGATTGATTCAGGGTCAACACATAGCTTCATTGATACTTCTTTCAGTGAGAGGTTCCAGATTCCTTTATCTCATGGCAATGCTTTTGAAGTCTTGGTTGCAAATGGAGATAAGCTCACTAGCAAGGGCCTGTGCAAGGAAGTCATCATTGAATGCCAAGGTACAAGGGTCACTACTGATTTACTGCCCCTTCCAATTACAGGGTGTCAAATTGTGTTGGGAGCCAATTGGCTTAGCACCCTTGGAACCATCATGTGGAACTTCCAGGATCTCACTATGGTTTTCACATATCAAGGAACTGAACAAAAATTCCAAGCAATGAAGCCCACCAGTAAACAGATCAGGGAACTAGAGTTCAGAGACCTCAGGCAAAACCCCAATTTTTTGTCATTCAAATGTGCACTTGGCAGGAGAATTCTCAAGAGGCAGATCAGGAAGATACCAGAGAGGAATTAAAAGAGCTATTGGGGAAATATCAGCAACTGTTTTCAGAACCTACAGGCCTTCCTCCAAGGAGATCTTATGACCATAAGATTCCATTAATTCATGGGGCTCCTCCAGTATGCAGCAGGCCCTATAGGCACCCTTTTCTCCATAAAAATGAGATTGAAAGACAAGTACATGACATGTTAGAAACTGGAGTGATCAGGCCTAGCACAAGCTCATATTCTTCCCCAGTTATTTTAGTAAAAAAAATCTGATGGCACATGGAGAATGTGTATTGATTTTAGAAGCTTAAATCAGTACACAATCAAAGATAGGTTTCTCATTCCCCTAGTTGAAGAGTTATTTGATGAACTACATGGTGCTAAATGTTTCTCTAAACTGGATTTGAGAGCAGGTTATCATCAAGTAAGGATGCATGAAGAGGATGTTCATAAGACAGCTTTTAGGACCCATGAGGGTCACTATGAATTCTTAGTAATGCCCTTTGGGCTTACTAATGCCCCATCAACATTTCAAGCAAAGATGAATGACATTTTTAAAGGGTTCCTAAGAAAGTTTGTACTAGTGTTTTTTGATGACATTTTAGTATACAGCAGCAACTATACAGAGCACCTCATACATTTAGAGAAAGTCTTCAAAAAACTGGAAGAACATCAGCTGAAGCTAAAAAGGAGTAAATGCTCTTTCAAAAAAAATCAAATTGGTTACTTAGGCCACAAAATTTCAGAAGGAGGAATAGAAGTGGACTTGGACAAGGTCAAGGCAGTGGTGGACTGGCCAAAACCCAAGACTCTTAAAGAATTGAGAGGCTTTCTAGGCCTCACTGGTTACTATAGGAGGTTCATACAAGGCTATGGTTCCATAGCAGGACCCCTTACACAGCTTCTTAAGAAGAACTCTTTTCTGTGGAGTGACAGGGCACAAGCTGCTTTTGAGGAATTAAAGGTATCTCTAACCCAACCTCCTGTCTTAGCTATGCCAAATTTTGATGAAGAATTTACCTTGGAGTGTGATGCTTCTAGAAGTGGCATAGGGGCTGTCTTAATGCAGAGGGGAAGACCTCTATCCTATCTCAGTCAACACTTAAAGGGGAGGTCACTGTTACTCTCCACATATGAAAGGGAGATGTTGGCTATTCTGTTGGCTATAAAGAAATGGGGACAGTACCTATGGGGTAGACAGTTTGTTATCAAAACTGATCATAAACCACTCAAATACATGTTAGATCAGAGGGTATACACTGAAGCACAGTATAAATGGGTGATGAAATTACATGGCTACAACTATAGGGTGGAGTACAAGAAAGGAGGAGACAATCAAGCAGCTGACAGCTTATCAAGAAAGGAGGAAGTAGACTGTGCTGCCATTTCTGTGGTTCAAGTGATTGGTTATAACAGTTCAAAACTCAGCAAGCAAATTCACCTTTTTACTCTCAAATGTAGGAGAAATAGGAAAAGGGATTGTTAAATTCAGCAAAATACACTATGCACAATGGCTTTCTCTACTACAAAAACAGGTTACTCATTGATCCCAGCTCAGATTTTGTGACTTTAATGATCAGAGAACACCATGATCTCCTCCAATTTGGTCATTCTGGTTATTTGAAGACACTACATAGGCTCAAGAAGGTCTGTTATTGGTCAGGAATGAAGAAAAATGTGAAGACTTATGTACAAGAGTGTGAAGTCTGCCAGAGAAACAAAGGGGAAAACATCTCTCCAGCAGGTCTATTACAACCCCTACCAATTCCAGAGCAAATCTGGGAAGACATCTCTATGGACTTCATAGAGGGCTTGCCTCTCAGTCACCACAGGACTACCATCATGGTAGTAGTGGATAGGCTAACAAAGTATGTTCATTTGTTTGCTTTGAAACACCCTTATACAGCAGCTACTGTGGCACAAATCTTTGTAGAGGGAGTCTTCAAACTTCATGGAATGCCCAAGTCTATTGTGACAGATAGGGACCCAATCTTCACAAGTCAATTCTGGAGGGAATTTTTCAAATTACAGGGTACTACACTCAAATACAGTACAGCTTACCACCCTCAATCAGATGGACAAACTGAGGTTATCAACAGGTGCATAGAAGGCTATCTCAGATGTTTTTGCAGTCACAAACCAAAGGAATGGAGTGCACATCTTCCTTGGGCAGAATATTGGTTTAACACCAATTGGCACACCTCAACTAAGGTAACCTCCTATGAAGCTGTCTATGGCAGGGCTCCTCCCCACCTCCTCACTTATGTACCAGACCATCCTCAAGATAAGGAGGTTGCCACAGCTCTGTTATCCAGGGACAATGCTCTGCAGTTATTGAAAGATAATCTCCTGCTATCTCAAGACAGGATGAAGAAGTTGGCCAATTCATACAGGACTGATAGGGAGTTCAAAATAGGTGATTGGGTTTATCTCAAATTACAACCTTACAGGCAAATATCTGTAGCCCAGAGGAAGCCACAGAAGCTATCACCCAAATACTATGGGCCATATTAAGTGATAGCAAGGATTGGACCAGTTGCTTACAAATTACAACTTCCAGATGAGGCTCTGATCCATCCTATTTTCCATGTCTCACAACTCAAAAAGAAGCTAGGGGCAAAATCAAATTGGCAAAAAGAAAACCCCTCACAGGTGGAAGAACTACTACTTGAACCAGATTGGATTTTGGACAGGAGATTGGTACAAAGGCAAAACAAGGCTGCAGTTGATTTACAAGTTCAGTGGAAGGATGGAAGACCAGAAGATGTTGTATGGATACCATACGAGAAGTTCATAAAATCATATCCTCACTTTGACCTTGAGACAAGGTCAAAATAAGGGTAGGTTATTGTTAGAGTCCAACTCAGACTCACTCCTTAGTATCACTCTATTTACTGAAGTAAGAGTAACCAGTAGGAGTAGCAGGTAAATTTCCTTTTCCTTTTGCATTAGCAACATTCAGTTAACAGTTAGCTACGTTCTGCCATGTGCTCCCAATTAGCCAGGTGTTAGCAGTTAGCCACATCAGCCATGTTCTCCTCAATTAGCCAGGTCAGCTATTTCTGTTAAAATCAGCCAGCTCATTGTTGCTGCAGAGATTTAACAGCTCATTAATCATTTAGATTAATCAATTAGATGAAGGAATATTGTAAGAAGACTATAAATAGAAAGGAAAGGAGCAGCAGTCCATAACCTGGAGAATGAATTGATAATCTTACTGTTCTTAGCTTTTTGTCATCTTCTTCTTGTAGTATCTGCATCTATATTCAATAAAGCTTTGATTCTCCTTGGTTAATGTCTTTTGCAATCCTTTTGTTCATCTGATTAATGCATCATTCACCTCGTCCTCACTCCATCATTGGATCTGGAGAAGGGGGTCGTATCACCCCCCCTGCCTTCGCCTTGCCGCACATAGCCCTTTATCCCGTGTCGACCTTGCCGCGAAGATCTAGAGCTGCCCTTTTTGGAGCTTTCACAACCACTTCTCCCCAGCACAATTCTATCATCTTTCGAGACCAACATCCCAGGAGAGCTCTACCACCAGTACACCATCGTCGGTTACTCGGCCCCTGCAAAATCAACATATCCGTCGATAGTATTCCTCTTCGTCATCGATACCTGCATCATTGAGGAGGAGCTCGAGTTTGTGAAATCAACGATAAGGCATGCAGTAGGTTTGCTACTAGAGAACCTGCTAACATGTTTGATTACTCATGTGATATAGGTGCATTTACATGAGCTGGGTTCAGCACATTGGGGGGGGAAGAAAAAGATACCAAGGAGCAAATATTTTGAACCAGCTGAGGCTATCGGAGCTGGGCTGGACGGAATCTCGTAGCCCGGCTTGCTAATAATTAATGGGGGTCCCGCAACGTCAGTTAGACGGGTTAGTCGTTCTTGCATGCGGCGTCGATGTGCGAGCATATACTCAACGTTGTGAGTTTTATTTCTATTGCATCATTGATATATAGTAGTACTATTTGTTATATGCAAATTTGAAGTGATTTATAGAACTATATGTAAATAACATCAGTTCCTTCCAATTTGTCTACTTTAAAATAGAATTTGATGTAGAAGAGTAAGGTTCAGATGACCATGTTGAATTAAGGGATCTATATATGTTTGGATATAGAATTATTGCATTTGCTGGATAAAGTTCACGTCTTAGGGTAAAAACAATATAATATGTCTATACTAATATACTAAGGGATGTCATTAAAATTTGTTGGTGTTTTTGCCTTTGGACTAGAGTAAAATAGTCCCACGTCGGTTACACCATCGTGTATCTCAATATATGCTTTGCATGTGTTGATGTGTGCACATGGGGTATGGTGGGGCACATGTGGGTGCTATGTGGGGGTGTTTTTTTAGAAGGAAAAATGATCAACTCCAACAAGGAAGCATGTTGTTTTTTGTCGTTAGGACTCGGACTCAGACTCGGACTCGGGCTCCAAGTTGCTTCGTGCATGCACGAGCATATATGGGGGATAGGCGTGGACTGGCACACGACTACGTTGATTGCGGGATGATCTAAACTATCAAACTCTATTTTTGAGTATTGGTATTTTAGTCCCACATCGGATAGGAGAAGAAGTGAAGTCTCACTTCACCCTATTGTAGGATGCACCAAATAAGAAAGTAAAGGGAGCCCGTTGAGTCCAAGGATCCCATTCGAGTCATAAAAAGTTGACTGGCTAGCGTTCCAGAGGTTCTTCGAGAACTTGCTGATTCTTTGAAGCAGTTCATATAAAGGCGAATCTTGTTTTGAGCAATGGTGATTTTCATCACCCCGGCAGGGTTATTGAAATTTTCTCTTTATTTCTTCTTCTTCTTCTTGGATGGCTGCAATAGAGCGCAAACTCGTTTACAGGAATCTCGGAAGTCCTAACTTAAGGAAATTAGGAGATCAAAATTGTTTGCAAGAAATCTCCAAAATCCTACAAAGTCAGAACATAGAGCAAATTTATTTCCAGGAGGTCTCTGCTTCTGACAACTGCTATATCAAAATAGAGAGCAAATTTATTTGCAGGAGGTCTTTTAAATTCTGATCGTTCTTCCATCTAGATCTGTTTTGGGAATAACAATGTTATACTCTAACAATTTTTTTACTAATTAAATAATAATAATGATAATCATAACATTTTCTATTTAAAATATATAAAACTTTACATTTGAGACCCTAGAAATTTTTTGTAAATTGCACAATTAGCTCACCAAATCAAATGGTGAGGTGTCATCTCCAAGGGACATGTGGCAACTCATGGGATATGTGGCATTGCCAAATGATACATGGCTTTACATGAAAAGAGAGCCCTCTCCTATTGCCACCTCACCCCTCTCACTCCATTTAATTCCTCTTCTTCATCTCCTTCCCTATTTCCTCCACTCTTCACCATTTTCTTCTCCCTTCCACTCCTCTCCCCATCTCCATCTACTGCTACTGCTGCTACTATACTGCTACTGCTGCTATTGTGCTACTGCTGCCGCTGCCCGTCGTCGAATCCGCCACCGACCACCGTTGCCCACTGCCCAGACCCGCTGTCGGCCGCCGCCGACCCCCACGTCGCCGGCCACCACCACTTCCATCTTCATCTCCTCCTCCTTTTTCTTTTGTTCCACTTCTTAAACCCAAGGTAAAACCTCCTTTCTTCTCTCAAATTCTTTTCAAAATTTCAAACCTAGGTTAGGGTTTACTAACAAAAGTGTATTTTTGAACTATTGTTGGGTTCAAATTAGGAAATTTGTGGAGAAACCTAGGTCATCTTCAACCCAAGGCAAGTCCTCTTCAATTTCTCTCTTCCTCTTGAATATTTGTTCAAGAATTAATTTCCTAAATTTCCTTGAATTAATATGAGTTAATTACATTCTAAAATTTAACTAAATTCATGACAAATCCATCTTTGTGAGGATATAATATGGAAATAGACTTTGAAAATTTGAAAGAGAACCTATTTTGGATACAACATGTGGACACACCATACATGGACACAAGTATTGAATATATCTTGAATTAGATATTTCGAAATGAATTTTTGTTACACACACACACACACACACACACACACACACACACACACACACACATATATATATATATATATATATATATATATGATCCTTGTTGTATATAAATACATGAATGTGTATATATGTGTACAACATGTTAGCATAAAATATATATATATTCAACTATATTACGATATAAATGTTTGGATACGGAAATAAGAAAATTTATTGTCATGGACACAACACAAATGATCACTTTGAGCAAACATATGTTGGACACAATGAATGGACACTACATGTAAGGACACTTTAAATGGATGTATGAAATGGACACAATAATGCGGATACAGAGATGGACACGTGGTTAATCCATAATATATAAAAATATGGGACTGTTAATTAAGAAGGATATTCACCAAATATATGACTTTATTTCCATAAATACTAGTTATATATATATATATATATATATATATATATATATATATATATATATTGTGAAAAATATATATATATATATATATATATATATATATATATATATTGTGAAAATTTTCAAGTACATTATCCATTCATATCTATGAACCATAAACACACGTGTATTTATATGTCAAAATTCGAGTTATATATATATATATATATATATATATATATATATATATATATATATATATATATATATTTATATATATATATATATATATATATATATATATATATATATATATATAAAATATATTTATATATTTATATATATAAAATATATATATATATATATATATATATATATATATATATATATATATATTTTATATATATATATATATATATATATATATATATATATATATAGTTTAGGGCTTGATTTAATTAAGTTTGGGATAAATGAATTTATCTAATTTTCAAATTTAAATGAAAATATGATTCTGTCCGAAATTAAAAATAAGTGTAAAAGCACCATTTTATAATAAATATATATTGAGAACTATTGTACATAAACACCCAAGTGTTATGATAGTTCATTTGCTGGGTCTTTTAAAGAAAATCACAATCTACAAGGTACATGTATTTACAAAAGAACAATAAATTACATATTTTGGCACAATATGTATATAGGCAAATTCAAGAATTTATACCATTAAGCATACATATGAGATACGTACAACATAGGAATTTAACCATACACCAAGGAGGATAAATAAATATGGATTCGTACTTCCTTGTTTGACATGAATACCTATGATTAAGTGCTCAATTTTAGCATATTGCGTCAATTCTGTCCACATTGTAATATAGCCTCATTTTATGCATTTGGACCTCAGAAGATAGTCTAAATAAGAGATTTTAAGTCCCCATATGTTTAGGGTAACCATACATTTGAAATTTCCAATTTTAGTCTCTTTTGTGTCTTTAAAGAAGCTAAAAAAAACTTTGGCATGTTATGACACGAGTTTAAGTCTACTATTAGATTTAATCTAACAATATCATTATTTAGTAAGGGATAAGTTGAAATCTTATGCTTAAATCATGGCAGTACTAACCCTTTTGTTGTGATTAGTTATAGAAAGAAAAAGGAATAGCTAAATTGCTTGAATCGCCTAATTGCTTACCAAGGTAAGAAAAACTTTGATATTAAATGCATAAAGAATAAATGCGTGGTTTCCGGTATTGAGGGTTGCTCCACCGAAGGGGCCGGCGAACCCGGATTATACTTATATTTTTATTATGTCTCTTGTAAACTTTCGGGGTCTCTAAATATAAAGGAGACTCTGCCGAAATTTTCAAAAATTTCAAGAGAAAGACAAATTCTCGATCTTCCGAGAAATTGGATGATCCCGAAAACCTTAGAGAGTATTTAGAATATGTAAGACACGTATCACAATTTAGATTAGACTCCTTATATTATCATTTTGTAAAATATGAGTATAATATTCCACTTGGTAATTTTATGTCTAAATGTCATTTCGGAATAATTAATTTCTAAATATCATTCAAAATGGACATTTACAAGATGCATTTTTAGCCTCATAGATAGATAAACTCCCTATTTATGATAATGATAATAATATTCAGTAATTATAATAATTAGATAGAAAGCATTGGGAGGGGAGAACAACCCGAATATCACCTATACAGCTCCGCAACATAATAACCAAAGACTGATCAGTACTTTAGCGCATTCGTAGGGCCATACGAATTGAGTATGTGAGGCTTAGCTCACTTAGCCCATGAGAGACAGGGCAGGATTGTAATGATCGGAGCCATCCATTTAGCCCATAGAGGCAGGACCGGATTTAATTTCGTGCCATCCAACAATTGCACCTCTTCGACAGCAACATCAATTTGGTGATTTTCTGGGTTCAAGAGAGACTCAGTACATTTAAGCCCAAGAGAGGCAGGGCCGGATTCTAAGCACCGCACCACCAAGTCATAGCCTGATCCCAGGCATATGGGATTATTGTCGGAAAAGCTGATTAGGAAAGTATTCGGAAGGGTTGTTCTCAAATTGCATTTCATTTGAAATATACATTATTGTATGCATATTAAGTGTTTATGTAAGAGATAAAAATAATTAATATTGAGGTATTCAATTTACATTCATAAAAGTAAAACTAATTTCCTAAATTTCAATATATATATATATATATATATATATATATATATATATATATATATCATTCATTTCCAGTCTTTATTATTATTGTTTATTTACCGTTCTTGATCGAGGACTTGCTTGTCGTTTCTAAATGACCTAGTATTTGTTCACTAGGAGAAGATGACGATCCTGTGGAACCTTTACCTCTGTAACGAGCGTAATACGGGAGAATAGACGTTCTGGAGAATCTCAAAGGACGACAATTTTCATTTTGTAGTTAGCATATGTAAATATTTTTTTGTAACTAACTTATAGTTAATGTACCTTTAGAAATACTCTTGATGTAAATATAATTAAAGTTGTAATTATGAATGTAATTGTTCCTTGTATTTTCCATTCTGCTGATTTACGGGCGACAATCGCGAATTCGGCGCGTAGCCTGGGGATGTGTTCCATGACGTCACCGTTGTATTTGGGATATGGGACGTGACAAACAATCTCAAAGCAAGATCAGGATCAGATGGAGAACTACCGTACAATCCTTCTCGATACAAGTTTTAACAAACTTGAGAAGAAGTACAGGCATCACTTCCAACATTTAGATGAGGAAAAGTTCTTTGTCAAATGGGTGCATGAGTGTTGGGCCTAACTATCAAATGAGGATGATGTGCATTACATGGCGGATCAGTTATGCTGATAGTGCTTGGCACTACAAAAAAAGTGGCCTTTTGGGACAACCAAAAACCGTTCTAAAAAGAGCTTTTACCGTCCTAAATATTATTTGGGACGACATTTGGGACGGAATCAAACAATGCTATTAGGGTGGCGTGGCAAAAGCTTAAGGGACGGATTTTGCCGTCCTAATTAATATTAAAGGATAGAAAATATAACTGTCTCAAAAGGTTGTGAAACTCTATTTTTGTGTGACGGTTGCTTTTATCGTCCCAAAAATTAGGTATTTGTAACGGATGTAGTCCGTCATAATAGTTTAGGCAAATGTCCCAAAAGATATAGTTCACTTTTACTACAGTACAACATATTTGTCCCAAAAAAATAGACCAGTTGTTTCAGTTCTGTTGTTCCAGTTATGCATACAAAATATATATTCAAAAAATTATAACAATTGATCCAGTTCTCATAAAGCTATTCCTGCTATGCATACAAAATATATATTGAAAAAATTATAAAAATTTATCAAGTTCTCATAAAGCTATTCCTGCTATGCATACAAAACACCCACTCAAAATAAAATTATAACAGTACCAATTGTCATATATAAGGCCATATCACATTGTCACACAAAGTGTCTTACAAAATGAGCAATATCAATAGGCCATATCACTTACAGGCCATCATATTGTTTACAGGCCATTGTTTACAGGGCATATCACACACAGTGTCTTACAAAATGATCATTGTCTACATGCCATATCTACACTGTAATCTTCATCATTTACAAAAACACAGTCCAAACTCTTCACATCAGTAAGAGTTATCTACCAAAATGAACCCAAAGCGATCCTAAAATGATTTTTCACCCATTTAAACATATAATTCCACCCATTCATTTGAAGGACCTGTAAAACAAAGAGAAACAGAAGAAAAAGTTTAGCAGTAGGAGAAAAAACCAACAGAATAGAAGAAAAACCAAGTAAGCCAGAAGGACGAAATTCAAAGTGATGTTATAACAAAAAGAACCAAGTAACAGAAGAATAAACTTTGTAGCAGAAGAAGAAAAAAGCAAGTAACAGAAGAAAAAACCAATCAGTATTCAAAGTGATGTTATAACAAAGGATCATATTGACATAAAACAAAATGTAGTAAATCAAGAAACCAATTGATCGTATAAAATAATTGAAATGGAAAAAAACAAAATGTTACAGTGTTCATAATGTCGGTATTGAGTCCATCAATGTGTCAACGAGGATGATGAATGCTAAAAACATCAAGGAATAGAGAATGGAACAATAACAGAAGAAAAACCATATCACAGAAAGTGAAACACTAACCATATCACAAAAGTAAAAAAACCAAGTAACAGAAGAAGAAACTTAGTAGCAGAAGGAAAAAAACCAGTAACAGAATAAAAACCAATAGAAGAAATAACCAAGCCAAAAAGAACAGTAGAGTGATAAGTTATAGAGTTGGCAAATTACCTAAAAATATTTGAGGCTGATGTATCGGCTGTTCGAGGAAGGATCAAAGCATTCGTGAACATGGGTGTAATTTGCTCCTTCAGCTGAGCGCTAAGCTCATTCTTCAAATTATTAAGCTCCTTCTTGTGTCGAGCCTCTTGCGCGTCATGCTCAGTTTTAAGATTGTTCTTCACCATCTCAAGCTCTTGCCTATGTCGAGCCTCTTGTTCATCACGCTCAGTTTTTAGATTATTCTTTACTGTCTCAAGCTCTTGTTTATGTAGAGCTTCTTGCACATCTCGCTCTCTTCTTAATGCCTCAGTCTCTTCTCGTAATTTATCCGCATCTTTTTGCAATTGTTCAATTTTAGCATTCATTTTTTCAGATTCTGTCGATGTTAAAGATGTACATTTAATATGGGGCCTTATACTTACTCCTCGGCCTAATATTTGACCGTGTCCATCTTGTCCAACCACTTCCTTGTACACCTTATTCAGTTGCTCTTCGTTATCTCTTTCTTCCATAGGTAGTTCTTCAATTCGTCTTTCTAACATTTTCTATAACATGCAATGAGACTTGTTTTAGTTTCTCTAATTTATAATTGACATTTCTTTAATATGCATGATAAAATATATTTATATACCTCAGTATCGGCCGCCCCGTCTTCTTTATTATAATTGCCACCTTTTCCTCGAGTGGCTCTCCACATGTATACAAGGTCAACGGGCTTGTTTTCCAACCTCCTCTGATGTGTTTGTGCATGTTCCAAACATAACAATAAAAATTATACACTATCGACTAGAAAGATGTGAGAATTATTTTATTATAAAAATTATTATACAAACCTTTTGCTTTATCTCTAGAAATGATCTTCTTTCAGTTCTAGGGAGGGCACAAAGCTTTCCTCGATTAACTTGGTTTATCTCCAAAACTTTCTAAAAATTAGTTGAACATTATATACTAAATTGAAATCAATTGTTCACCACTAGTATAAATATGGATCAAGTTATTTGTTAACTGAATCATACCTTTATGTCACCCAAATTCCAATACGCCACTAGCGTTGGCCATTGACTGGGCTCCACATGGGGTGGTACATTTGCTAGACGCTCTGCATTGGTCTCAAATTTTTTTATAAAAGTCCTTCACACGGTGCTTGAAGGCCTTCCAAGAAATTCCCATTTTGTAAAACAGATAACTTTAAAGCCATCAGGTGCATTTGTGTTTTCCTAAGAAAAATAATAGTGAAAGCATGGTATCAGCGATCTGTAAAATAAAATAAAATGGGCTATTGCAACTATATGAAAACATGGTATCAATAATGCTTAAATCCGTTGATCCATCCAAAGAAGCATTATAAGCATGCATATACTTGTTCTATACACAACTTTCTTGATGCTATATATAGTTTGTATGAGAGAGAGACAAAGGGACAAAGAGTTACCTTCACAGATGACCAGATCATTTTGAGAGTATCCTTATCTGCCTTGCGCCAAGATAGCATTGTTAATGGGAACAGTTTGCCATTTCGTGCAAGATTACCAAGATGGGACATCAAATGGTGTCCACATTCTCCAATCGGTTGACAGTCTTCATCCCATTCTATGATTTTTTTTACTCCGTTATCCCAATCTTTCCATGGCTTGGCGGGCCCTCTACCATGCCTACTGGAAGAACCAATCTCCAAAGTACCTAATAAGAAACAAAAGGAAAATACTCATAATAATATAAATAACAAGAGGGAACAATTAGTATGAGCACAAATAATGTATCTCAGAAACTGCTAATAACATAATCCTCACAGAAGACAACAATCAGTAAAAGAGAAGGTTATGTATCCCACTACATATAGAATATATATAATTTGCAACAATTCACCCAGGTATATCCAATGTCTACGTTCCTATACATATTAGTGCAGTATGGACCTTACACAATGCTGAAACTTACAAAAAAAGTAATATCGTAAAGCAGCGATGTAGCAATCACAGACTTGAACATTAAAATATGTGGGCACATTTAGAGAGATCAAGACGTGCCAAAGTGAACTGAATAAGATGAAACAATAGTAATGCATCCAAAGTTACTCAACGATACAGCTTATATGTATTTTGTGAACTACAAAAATAATACTCAAAGATAGTTTCAAATACTTAGATGCCAAACTGAGCCGAGAGTTCCAAATACTCAAAGACAAGGCTGAACTACAAAAATAATACTCAAAGACATGTGCCAAACTGAACCGAGAGTTTCAAATACTTACCCTTTGTCTCACTATGTACCAGATCATCATCGCTATCCTCAAAACACTGAGATGCTGTCCCAGGGCTGTGCAAAACATCTTTCATAAAAGAAGGTTCCAATAGGGGATCCATTGTCCTCTTCCCCCTTGCTATTACATCCTCCATATTCTGGAGAATACGTGATGACTTACGCGTAGGACCATATGCAACCTGAAAATGCATAATAAATATAGTAATAACATTGATGTAACAAGTTGGTAAACAAAATACTTCATTCATGATCAAACTCTACCTTTTTCATTTTAGGATCAGTAGACTCTTCATTCACATTGTTACCATCCCTCACGTTGTTAGCATCCCTCGACTCATGGGCAATACAAGATGATTTACGGGTAGGACTTTTGTGTGCAACCTGGAAGAAAATAAAAATTATAATATTTTACCAATATTCCAACAGGTTATTAAACAAAATATGTAATTCAAGATCAAGTTTATTACCCTTTTCATTCTAGGGCTAGAAGACTCGTTATTAATGTTGCTACCTTCCTCGCTAACCAAATCATCGCCTTCGAACACTCTATCACCATCTCTTTCACTTGTGCTTCTTTTTCTCATCTTACTTGAACTTGTACGGGTAACCTTCTTGGAATTCATTGTAAGATTTAAAGCTTGTTGCAAGTTCAAAGCATCCATTTTCATTTTATTTTTAGCAATATTTTCCAAGAGTTGCTTCTCATATTCTGATATCGACCCAGGCTTGATAAACAATTTCTTATGTGGGGACATTTTTCCCAACTATAAAATTGAAAATAAATGAGGTAATCTAAACAAAATAAGTAAAATTCATCTTATTTTGCAAGCTAATACACTACTAAAATATGCTATATTAGCGACGTAGTTTAGCGACGGAATAAAATAACGTCGCTAAATATGTAATATAGCGACTCCTTTATATAGACATTGCAAAACATCGCTGAATAGCGACGTTCAGCGACAATAGATAAATTACGTCGTGGGATAGCGACGTTCAGCGACATATTATTAAAATATGTCGCCATATTTGCGACGTTTGGCGACGTCTACTGTTGATGTCGCTAACTTTTTTACTTAGGGCACAGTTATACGTTAGCAAACATTGTTCTAGGTCGAGTTTCTTCGGCTACAAGAGGAGGCGGCTGCTGCTGCTAGTGCGCCAGCAGAGGGTGGGACTGGTACTTTCTCCCAGCCGCCTACAGCTCCATCGTCGGACGACCTCTGGATGATCGCCGTTGGTGGTCTTCAGAAGGGTACGTACTATGGTACGGGATCCTACGGTGCCGATTTGGCTTCAGAGTCATCCCGGGCCCCCTCTGTCAGTGCACAGTCTCCAGCTTCACAGGCATCATCACGAGCTCAGGATATTGGTCATCAGATCGACGAGCTACGTCGCGAGTTGCAGCAGCAGATTTCTGATCACCATATCGCAGAGCGATGATCTTGCGATCCGATGATCACCGGACGATTTGATGCGGTCGAGCGCAGTATACAGGAGCTGATGAGTCTGCAGCAGGCTATAGCTGCCAGCTTGCACACGCTCACCGAGTCTACGCAGCGCACAGAGCGTAGACAGGTCGAGCTGGAGGGATCGCAGAGGACCATGTCTGCCTCACTCACTCAGGTACAAACTTCGATTGAGGAGAGTACTCAGAGGATGGTGAGTACCCTTACTTCGCATGGTGAGCGACTGCGAGAGCTGGAGCAGATACGTCCTCCCGGTCCATCGACGGTGCCGAATCCAGACATTGCACTGCCTCCTACTGCCCCTACGGTGCAGCTCATACAGGAGCAGTATGAGTACATGCTATCTCAGATGTGCGACAGGGGTCCTCAGTGATCCAGTAGATTTTTTTTTATCATCTTCATATGTATTGGCCCTATGGGCCCATTGACCGTTCTGTACACTGATTTTCATTCTTATTTGACTCTGTTGGACATGTATGTTTGTTGGACATGTATGTTTGTGATATTTACTTTGTTGGTATTTTCATTGAGTACATGTATGATATTTACTTGGACATGGATGTTTGTGATATTTGCGACGAGGATGACAAATATACCTACGCTGGGTTATAAGCGATGATCTGATATACAAAGGAGGTGTTGCCCAAATTTTTAAAAAATATGTTTGGTATTTTTGTGATGATGTGTGTCTGTGTAAACACAGACACACAGGATAACAAAAATACCAAACATATTTTTTTAAATTTTTTTCACAATATCTACGACGTATAGCGACGTTCTGCGACGGATAGCGACGTATCCAGACGTCGCTAATTAGCGCCATCACGTCGCTATCCGTCGCTCAATAGCTGACGTGGCAAAGAGTTCACGTCGCTAATTTGGTCGTTGTACGTCGTTAAACTGCTGACGTGGCAGGCATGCTATGTCATCACATAAAAAAAAATAATGTCACTACGTAGTCGCACTACGTCGCCAATTTGGCGACGTTCAAATTCGTCGCCCTCCGTCGCTAATTTTGCGACGAGCCAACGACATTGGGGTGACGTCGCAAACAGCGACGGAGGGCGACGAATTTGTCATCTGCGACTAGCTTTTTTACGACCTTCATGTTTCGTCGCTAAAGTCGTCGCTAATTACGTTTAGCGACGCATTTTGCTTTATTAGCGACGTATCCGGACGTCGCTAATTTGTCTTATTTTAGTAGTGATATAGTCTGAATGCAGGGCAAGAACATAATTATGTTGGTAAAACAACCAGTAATATCATAACATGGTAAATATATTGAACCAAATTAAACAGACATCAAAATTCGATTAGAGTAGGTAAAACAACATCAGTTTCAAAAGTTCAAAAAAAAAGCTAAGACAAAGCCTGTAACTTGATATCCAAAAGAAAACTTGTTAGTTTAAAACAAAATGGCATGAATAAGATACAAAGTTGCTACTCATCATCACTCTCGTACTGGTTATCATCACCATCACAATTAGTTGTGTCAACAACTAATCCCTCTACTCCTTGCCTAACCCACGATCCATTATGAGTTTCATCTAAATATTGCATGCTATAAGGTTCCACTCTATTAACTTCTAAGTCTTTTAATGAAGTTGAGTACTTGTCAAATGTGTCTCGTGGTGACATTTGAACAACAACATGCCAATCTGGGTCTAAAGGGTCTTGCACGTACCAAACTTGTTCTGCTTGTGATGCTAAGATATAGGGTTCATCAACAACTCTGTTCTCTTTGTATAGCAAATGATTGAAGTTTACTAGAGTAAAGTTAAACTCATCCACTTTTATGCCCACTCATGGATTAACCCAATTGCACTTAAATAACACAAACTTCATGTCAGTCAAATAGTTAATTTCAATAATGTCTGTCAGCTGTCCGTAGAATGTAACATCTCCTGGAAGTGGATTTCTATATTTCCGACTAGAAAAACTCATTTGTTCTGCTTTTAGGAGGACTCCGCTGTTTTGAGTTTTTCTACGAACATCAACTTTCTTTGTTCGAAATCTAAAACCATTCACAATGTAAGAATTGTATCTCAATGCATCCTTAAGAGGACCTGAAGCTAAGCTTCTTATCTCCTCTGATATGTGTACATCTTCTCATAAACCCTTCACCTACGTTTCAAAACCATGAAATCAAAAGTTTAATAATGATACTAAAATGACCATATGTATAATAATTTTATTCAGAGTGCTAAAAATGGATGTATCTACTTACATGTTCCTTAAACCAAGTACCAAATTGTTCATTGTGCAGGCGACTAACTTTACTGCAAGTTCCGCAAGATGTTTTCTGTAGAGAGATGTAGAAATGTATATAAATTTCATAAGCAAATGAGAGGATAAAATAAAGGTAATGGTCAAGATACACAAATCTTACACAATGAATGGTGTCACTGCCTCCGTATTGGCAATCACATATCGATGCGCCTGGATGTGCATAACTGGGTCAAGTCGAAACTGCACTTTTTTACCTACAGCATGACCAGATTTGTTCCCTCCATCATCATTTCTTCTTGGTCGTTTCATTTTGCTTTCCACATTATTATCCATATACCTTGAACAAAAAGTCATGCATTCTTCCAAAAGTACTTATTTAGCAATAGAAGCCTCTGGATGAGCACGATTTTGCACATAGAGTTTTAAGGTGTGCAAATACCTTTCTATTGGATACATCCAACAGTACAATACTGCCCCAGCAATCTTTAATTCATCAACTAAATGGATAGGCAAATGTTCCATTATATCAAAAAATCCAGGCGGGAAAATCTTCTCAAGGCTACAAAGGGTAAGAGCCATACGATCTTCAAACTTTTCCAAGTCTGCCATATTATTTACACTTGAACACAACACCACAAAACAGTTGCTTAATTCAATTAAGGATTTAACAACATGCTTTGGTAAGACCCTTCGAATAGCTATAGGAAGTATTTGTTGCATTAAAATGTGATTATCGTGACTCTTAAGACCCCATATACTTCGGTCTTCTATATGCACGCACCGTGATATATTAGATGAATAACCGTCAGGGACTTCTATATTTCGCAACACTTTTAAAAAAAATGTCTTTTTCTTTGTTGCTCATTGTGAACTCAGCTGGGGGCAAGTACTCCTGAGTTCTTCCTCGTGGTTGAGGATGTAGTTCTGATCGAATTTTCATATCTCTGAGGTCTTTTCGAGCCTTTAAATTATCATTTGTTTTTCCTTTAGTACCTAACAATGTAAAAAGAATATTATCGGACACATTCTTTTCAATATGCATAACATCTAGATTGTGGCGAATCAAATTATGTTCCCAATAAGGTAGTTCAAAAAAGATGCTCTTCTTCTTCTAACTCAATCTGGTTTTTGGCAAATTCTGTGTTTTTGCACTCACTTTTTCTTGTTCTTCCCTCTTCCTCTTTCTAAAGACATCCTCCTTCTTATATTCAGTTTCGATATTGAGATCAATCAACTGCTTCAACACCTGTGTTCCAGATAAAATCAAAGGTGGTGGCCTCATTTCTAGCTTGCCATTAAAAGTTACCTTCTCTCTTTGAAACTTATGTCGCCCCGGTAAGATCTACGATGCCCCCAATAACAATACTTGCCACTATTTGTCAACCGGGTATCTTGATGGTCCTTATTACAACAAGGGCAAGCAAATTCACCTTTTGTGCTCCATCCAGATAACATCGCATATGCAGGAAAGTCGTTGATTGTCCACAAAAATGCTGCATGTAGCTGAAACAACTGCTTGGTTGATGCATCATAAGTAGAAATGCCAACTGCCCAAAGCTCTTTCAACTCCTCAACCAATGGTTGTAAATAAACATCAACTTATCACCTGGACCTTTTGGTCCATCAATGAGAGTAGACAAAATTAAGTTAGGTTGCTTCATGCACAACCATGGGGGTAAGTTGTAAGGGACGACTACAATTGGCCAAGTACTGTGAGCAACACTCATATTACCAAATGGATTAAATCCATCGGTAATTAACCCAAGTCTAACATTACGTCCATCTTCAGCAAAGGATGGATTTTTCTCACTAAACACTTTCCAAGCACAAGAATCTGCCGGATGCCTCATTACACCATCATCTATTCGTTTCTCAACATGCCATTTCATGAGTGAAGCTGTATGCGATGACCAAAACAGTCGTTGCAGTCTTGGGTTTTAAAGGAAAATATCGTACTTTTTTTTAGAATTTTTTTTAACGTTTTCAACTGGAGCACCCTCGTTGGCAGTGTCAGTTTTATATCTAGAAGCCCCACAAATCTCACATTTGTCGAGATTCTCATATTCATTTCGAAACAACATACAACTATTAGGGCAGACATCCCACGTTTCGTAAGTGAATCCCAAATCAGTAGTTAGCTTACTTATGATTTTGGAATCCTAGCACATGGAAACACCTTTTTTAAAAAGCCCAACAATATTGCACTACTAAAATAACCCAGATTAGCGACGTCAGGAGATGTTGCTAAATACGTCGCAGTACGTCGCTAACAATGATTTGCGACGTATTTAGCGACGAAAAACCTACGTCGCTTATAGGCAAGTCGCAGATGGTAATTTCGTCGCCGAACGGCGCTATTTGCGACGCGGCGTCCATTGTCGCTAGACGTCGCAAAATGAGCGACAGAGAGCGACGTATAAGTACGTCGCCAACATTGCGACGTAAAGCGACCACTAGCGACGCTTCAAAAGTTTATAAATGATGACGAGACATGGCATCCACGTGGCCACGTGGGCAACGTAGCGACGTATATTAGCGACATCGAGTGACGTAACGTCGCTAGTTAGCGACGTATAGCGACGTCTGTGTGACGTCGCAGTACGTCGCAGAACGTCGCTATACGTCGCTAATATAAAAAAAAATTTTAAAAAAATATAATTGATATTTTTGTTATGCTGTGTGTCTGTGTTTACAGTGTGTGTGAAGTACAGTGTTCGAACCATCGACAGTTTCGCTTACTGTTGTATGTTTTATCTTTGATAGAAAGAGCAACAGTTCAGGATGCACTTCTCAGAGCTTCCTCTTCACGTCCTTCACCTTCTCGGGAACCTTTACGACGTCCGAGAAAGTGAAGGACGTGAAAATGAAGCTCTCAGAAGTGCACCCTGAACTGTTGCTATTTCTATCCAAGATAAAACATACAACAGTAATCGAAACTGTCGATGGTTCCGAACACTGTATTTCACATTCACTGTAAACACAGACACACATCATAACAAAAATACACAATATATTTTTTTAAAATTTCGGCAGCATCTCCTTTGTATATCAGATCATCGCTTATAACCCAGCGTAGGTATATTTGTCATTCCGTTGCAGATATCACAGTAAATATCACAATAAAAATAGGAGGCAGTGCAAAGTAAATATCAAAGACACACATCCTCACAAACATCCAATAGAGTCAAATAAAAATGGAAGATGATAAAAAGTCTCCCACTAAGTGTATAAACAACAGTGTATGAATAAACAATTTGCCCATAGGGCCAATACATACAAGCCATAAAAAAACCAATAAAATCACTGCGGACCCCTGCCGCGCAACTGGGATAGAATGTAGTCATACTGCTCCTGGGTGAGCTGTACCGTAGGGGCAGTAGGAGGCAGTACAATGTCTGGAGTCGGCGTCGGAGGCAGTGCAGTATCTGGAGTCGGCACCGTCGATGGACCCGAAGGACGTACCTGCTCCAGCTCTCGCAGTCGCTTACCATGCGCAGCAAGGGCACTCACCACCTTTTCAGTATACTGAGCGACTGAGAGAGAAAGGCTCCTCTGCGATCCGTCCAGCTCGACCTGTCTACGCTCCGTGCGCTGCGTAGACTCGGTGAGCGTCTGCAAGTTGACAGCTGCAGCCTGATGCAGACTCATCAGCTCCTGTATACAGCGCTCGACCGCATCAAATCGTCCGGTGACGATCGGAGGATCGGATCGTCGCTCGACCGCATCAAAAATCTGCTGCTGCAACTCGCGACGCAGCTCCTCGATCTGACGACGAACATCCTCAGCTCGTGACGACGCCTGCGTAGCCGGAGACTGCGCACTGACAGAGGAGGTCCGGGATGACTCCGAAGCCAAATACGCGCCGTAGGATCCCGTACCGTAGTACGTACCCTTCTGAAGACCGCCAACGGCGGTCATCCAGAGCTCGTCCGGCGATGGCTCTGCAGGCGGCTGGGAGGAAGTACCAGTCCCTCCCTCTGCTTGTGCACTAGCAGCAGCATCAGCCGCCTCCTTCTGTAGCCGAACAAACTCGGCCTAGAATATGTTTGCTAACGTGTAAGTGTTTACTAAAGTCTATATTGATATTTATTTTCCTGTTTTCTAAATTATAGTCAGTTAATATTAGTTGAATAGAACTTACATGTGCCTGCGTCGCCCTCTCGTCAATGAAGTCCCCAGCCCTCCGATGGGTGACCAGGAAGACGGTCACCATGTTCGGGTCCTCACCCTTCTTTACCTGTTAAAATATATTATCTATTATTAGTATTAAACATTATATCGAACTATATATAAATTAATGTCCGTCATAGGAAACGTACCAGACGACGAAAATGCTCCGTCATCGGAATGGAGCCGCCACACCACTTACCGGTGCTCGACCGCGCCACCTTGGCCTTCTCAGACCGCTCCTGGTACTGGCGCTCGCTAAATCTAGCCTTCATCGCAGTCCACTGCTCTGGCGTAATCCAACCCTGGATCGGACGTCCGGTGCGATCACGACGCTTCTGGTCGTCGATCGCATCACGGATGAGCTTGGCTATGACGGCAGGAAATTGGCCCTCGATTCTCGCCGCCCGGTGTGGTGGATAGAAATAGGTCCTCTACAAGAAGTAAAATACAAAAGTTGTATAATATACACAAATGATTATTAAAATTTAAAAATAAACAAATTTTTTACCTTGAAGTGGGCGAACCAAAAGGCCTTCCTATCTGCGGGAGCATCTGAGTAGTTGAGCCAAGGCCCACCATAGTTCTGCCTCACAAATGTCCCCAGCTGTCTCTGTACTGCAGAAGGCCGATATCTATACAATAATAATTTTTCATGAATATATATGTACATATAATCATTTGAGAAATATATAATAATTAATTAACTTACTTCATAGGTCCGTCCGTCCAAATCTCCATACGCGTCTCGCCCGGGGGAGCGCATGGAGGGTCGCTCTCACCTCCTGCCTGGGCAGGATCAGTCTGATCGCCGTCCTCCATATGATCAGCGTGGGCTCCCTCCATAGAGCCGTCGACAGTAGGAATGCTGGACAGGGGATCAGGGATGCTGGATACGAGATCAGGAAGGCTGGACGACGATGGAGGAGTCGCCAACCTGCTAGAACTGCCCTGTCCCGGTAATGGACCGGGAACAGGAAGGCTGGATGACGAGGGAGGAGTTGCCAACCTGCTAGAACTACCCTGTCCCGGTAATGGACCGGGAACAGAACGGTACACTGGCGTACTCGGAGATGAGGATGAGGGTACGGAACTGCCCTCTCCATCCCCAGCCCGAGGCTGACGGGGCTGCCTAATATATAATCCTCCGCGTCGTCCAGATGGTCTAGTCATACCTGACAATAAAACAAAAAAACATATTTATATGATAGACATCACAGATTTTTGAAAAATACCATAGTCAAAAAGTGTCACTGAAGTATCAATAAAAGTGTCAATAAAGTGTCACTGAAGTGTCACTGATTTATATGATAGAAGTGTCACTAAAGTGTCAAATATGATTATAAAACAAACGTACAGATTTAATCCTCTTCTGAAAATTCATCTAGTTCGTTTAGCTCATCTACTTCTTCTTCTTCTTCTTCTTCTTCTTCTTCCTCCTCTACATCTTCACTTTTATCTGCATCTTCCTCTTCAGATAATTCTACTTCTTCTACACAATTAGATGTGTAATAGGAAACTTTCGTCGTGTCCACTTCTATAATATTTGTTACAAGAGGTAGTTCATCCTGTTGATAAGCTATATCGTCAACCTCAAAGGTATTTCTAGCTTTGGTCTTGCATACTGCCTACCAGTCCGACCTTGTTGTTCCCCGTTTAGGATAACTTGTGAAGTACACGAGATGAGCCTGACTTGATAGGACAAATGGTTCATAGGCTTGATATCGACGCCGATAGTTTATATCAACAAGACCGTACTTGTCTACTTTCCAACCTTGACCTTCAATCGGATCGAACCAATCACACCTGAATAACACAATCTTAGCAGGCTCTATTCCATAACTATATGTCAGCTCCACAATCTCCCGTAACACGCCATAGAAATCGTTGCCCGCGTCAACATCTTTGTAGTTCGAAGATCTGATACACAAACAGCTGTTTTTGGTGGAATCGAGATCCACAAAGTTGTCTCTGATCGGGCAAGTTGTTGACTTGAACCTAAACCCATTAACACAGTAGCTTGGCCATATTTTTGCAGCATAAATTGGTCCCTTGGCTAGCGTTCTAATAGACTCATTCTCAAGTCTTGCGTATGGACGATCGACCTAAATACCACGAAAGAAGCAATTAAGCTCATTCTCAATCAAGTGCATATACAAAAAGGTAATTACAGAGTTCTCAAGTCTTACATATGCACTCAACCATGATGGAAAATAACGCCTCATTTCTTGTTTTAGTTCTTCTTCTGTTATGTGTAGCCTACCCGACCTCACATCATCATTAAATATGCTGAAAACAACATCGTTCAATTAATGTAATAGTATAATAATTAACTGATTCAACTCATCTATCAAAGGCTGTAAGTACACATCAATGTTCTTCTTGGGATTGTTCGAACCAGGAATTATAACGGTTAGAAACATGTACTGAGTCTTCATGCACATCCAAGGCGGTAGGTTATACGGAGTAACAATCACAGGCCAGCACGAATACTGGGATCCCGAAAGACCAAAAGGAGTAAAACCGTCAGAAGATAGTCCCAACCTGACATTTCGCGGATCTGAAGCAAAATCTGGATACACTCGATCAAAGTGCTTCCATGCTTCTCCATCGGATGGGTGATCCAACACTCTTTCAATCTGTTCTCGCATGTGCCAACTCATATTTTCGGCCGTCTCTTTCACCATAAATAATCTTTGCAACCGCGGCGTTAAAGGCAAGTAGTGCATTGAATCGGTCGGTCTTCTTGCACCGGTAGACCTTCCTGTACTAGTTGTCTTATAGCGATCAGCACCACAAAATCTGCACACATCTGCGTCCTTGTCGTCTTTGTAGTACAGCATGCACCCATTGCGACAGGAATCGATTTTCTCGTATCCCATCCAGAGCGATCTCACCATCCTCTTAGACCGGTAGAAGTCTTTAGGCAACTTAGCACCCGCCGGCAAGATCTCTATAATCAACTCCAACACTCGGTTGTAGCATTCTTGCGACATGTTAAAATCTGACTTAATGCTCAACAGTCTTGTAACCACCTCCAACGGTGAATGATCCTCACAACCAGGATACAATGGAGTCCTTGCATTCTCCAGCAACTCCATGAACTGTGCAGCATCGGCGTTCGGTGCCTCCTCAGGTGCATCATGAACGAAACTAGGCCCCGCAGCGTCGAAAACCATGTTCACGCACCCGTCGTCGTATGCATGATTATCTGAAACAAAATTAGGTCCCGCATGCATATACGGCTCAACGTAAGGCTCCGGCTCTGATGCTAAAGACACAAGTTCTCCGTGTGCGGTCCACTGATAGTAATTAGGCGTGAAATCCCTCGAGTACAAATGATATGTCACTTCCACTTCTGGATAATATTTCACGTTATGACATTTCACACACGGATACTTAATTTTGGTGCCGTCCATGTACTGAGGGAACGCCTTAGCAAACTGCAGGAACTGCTCTACTCCCGCTATGTATTTATCCCGCACACCACACATATCATCAGGACGACGATTGTACATCCATGAACGATTTCGCAAGTAGTAATTCATATCCATTTGAAAATAATTCCGCAAAGATGGACACACATTATCCAACAGGCACAAATTCGTATATAATGTCTTATTATGGGACACACATTAGTAGCGGACAGTTACTAATAACAATGATATTGACCGATACCGATACGGTTTGGCATGTTCCGATCCGATACAGACCGATACCAAATATTGACCGATACCGACATTGGCATGTTCCGATACTATACAGATCGATATCGATACCAAATATTGACCGATACCGACATTGGCATGTTCCGATACCGATACTATACAGACCGATACCGACATTGGCATGTTCCGATACTATACCGACATTGGACAGTTACTAATAACAATGATATTATCCAACAGGCCGATACCGACATTGGCATGTTCCGATACTATACCGACATTGGACAGTTACTAGACTACACTTCACTTACACCTCTGGATGACTTTGGCTCAAACCAGCCAAAGCTAGTTCAACGAGAGCTCCAAGAAAAAAATGGCTCTCCTCCCACAAACCACAATGGAAACTATACTTGAATAATGCACTCTATTCATTTGGGACTATTCCAGGTGTCCAAATTATAAGCAACCCTATATACATGGTACGAATTTCCAACATGTGACATTCATCCATAGCTACTGTTTAATTGTTTCATTCGGGGTTCTATTATGTGTGAAATATGCAAGACGCAAGTTACATTCCGGATGGACTTTTATATCAAATTGGCGTTTCTAAAACACTAGTCCAAAACATGGAAATCTTTTATTTTCCTGTATCTCTGTTTGTTTGTCATGTATATTTAGAATCTGTCTAGGACTCTAGACTAATGACATTCTTCTTGATATTGGTTTCATGCACATTAAAAATACACTTTCTCAGCTACTATCTCTCCCCTCGTTTTAGGCATACTTTGATTCTTCACATCTTCCAGACCTAATTTAGAGCATATATATATAGTTTAAGAAAATCAAGAAAATAGCAGCTTAAGTCATTTATAATTCCAAGAAAAGGTGTGGTATTGTGATTGAAATGCATTTTTGCTAAGGTCCAGAGTTCCGATCACATTCTATCATTATGTTACGTTTCATATCTCAAGGATTTTTTCTATCTATACTACTATATAATAAGAAAAGTTGAGGCTTCACCGTAATTTTTTTTTGTTCCAAACATATCCTTGTTTATGTTTACTGAGTAAAATTGTTCATTAAGTTTAAAATGGACAAGTAGGTAATTATATATAGGAAAAAAATTAAAGAGAGATTGTTGTTTATTCTTTCCGAGTAGTATGAAATGCACATGGAAATCTTTTATTTTCTAAATGCAAGACGCAAGCTGTAAGGGAAAACCCAAAACATGTCCAAGGATCGTGTCAGTGTCCAAGGGTCGTGTCCGTGTCAGTGTCAGTGTCCAAAACACGCACACACAGTGTCAGTGTCCAAAATTTCGAGTTTGTGTGTGTGTGTGTGTGTGGATGGGTGGGTGTGTGTGTGTGGGAGAGAAGGAGGAGGAGGAATTAGGTTAGGGTTTACCGCCGGAGAGGAGGAGGAGCTCGACGGGGGGGGGAAGGGGGGGAGTCGACGGGGGGGGGGAAGGGAGTCGACGGGGGGGGGGGGAGGGAGTCACCGCGGGGGAGGGAGTCGTCGGGGGGAGAGGGGGAAAAAAATTTCGAGTTTCGATTTTTCGAGTGAGGGGGAAAAGGGAGTCATGTGCCCTAAGTAAAAAAGTTAGCGACGTCCACTGTTGACGTCACTAACCGTCGCAATAATTTTAATATAAGCGACATATTTTCTTAATATGTCGCTGAACGTCGCTATTCAGCGACATACTTTATCTAGTGTCGCCGAACGTCGCTATTCAGCGACGTATTGCGACGTTAATAGGAAGGAGTCGCTATATTATATAGTTAGCGACGTAATTTCTTTCCGTCGCTAAATGACGTCGCTAATAGAGCATATTTTAGTAGTGTTGTGAATAAACGATTTGTCCATCCATTAAGTTGCTTCAAGTGTAAAAGTTCAACAACAAACGATAGTTTGGTGACACCCTTAGGACAATTCTCGTACAAATCATTTTCTGCATCTTTTAGAAGTTTGAAATATCTTGGCAATTCTTCATCAGACCCCAAGCTTCTTCCTATCATGGTCACTTCCTCACAACCCATATTTTCTGTAATGCTTGAGAATCCCATTCCCTCTCGGACCATTGCTGCCATATTAGCATATTCATTTAATTCATCTTCACCCTCACCAACTGATATATCATCCCTCATATTATAACTTCTATTATCCAAACCACCCAAAGACTCCCCATGATATATCCAATCCCTGTAACTCCTTTCAAATCCATACATCTCTATATGAATCTCCACAGTCTGTCGATTGTGATAAACTCGATTTACACATCTACCACATGGACGATATATATGATGAGTCATCTCAACATTCTTATTTCTATATACAAATTTAAGAAATGCTTCTACTCCATCCTTATATGCCTTTGCATTCCAATCACGTGATCCGATCCAACTCTTATTCATATCAACTTTCTAATTGTTCTCACCTAGCACCAAATAAAAATATACACATTCAAAATAAGTTCTGGAAAGTTCAAATAAACAAGTTATGTGGACACAAAATTTATATATACATTTATTATGTCAACAAGGAAACCTAAAGAAAATTAAGTGTCTTTTTAGATGAACATTCCTAGCTTGATCTTTGCAAAGAATGACAATTCTTTATGTCTCATAAACTCAGGAGTAGTTCCCCATACTAATCTCTGTTTCAGGAACTCACTGGAAGTACCCCCATTTGGATATAAAATGAAAATGAGCTAGTACAGCATGATACAGAGCATGAGTTGAAATGAAAATGAGCTACTACACCATGAGACAGAACATTGGAAAAAAAAAACTGTGATAAGAGATCACTTGCAGTAGTCGGTGAGTATGTATAATGAGTTGTAATAACTAAAATTACAGTAGAAAGTATAAATAAATCAATAGTCTATAAGTATCGAATAAACCTTTCAATATTAACAGTCTGATCATATCTAATTAGCTTAGTGCATGTGCAATTATTTCGGGTCAGAACAGTCCAAGATAGTTATAAGTCAATATTACCTAATTCGATTAGACTATTTTCATAAAATTTTGTTAGACATGACAATGAATGAAATTATATTCCTGAAGAAAATTAGAACTCACAAATGTTATATTCCAGAAGAAAAGGAGAACTATAACATAAATACACAAGATGTATAATTGTTCTATAGCCAAAATGAAAAAATTGGGGAAAAGGAAAATTTTGGAAGTTCATCAAAAAATGAAACAATTGCAAATCTTTGGAAGGTTTTCAAAAACATCAGTAGAACACAAAATGGTTGGGTATGCCTCTTGATTGTATATTTCAATAGCTAAGGAAATGAGAGTTATAGTTTACTGTTGGACGAGAACAATGATTATAATTGACTTTTACAGTACATGATTTTACTAGAAGCATATAACATATTTCAACCTTCAGTATCTATATTCATTTACGTTGAACAAAAATTATAATACTACAAATTATTATATATTTGGTCTAACAGTCTTGACAGTAATTATGAATGTGATCATACCAAAATTATATTATGACTTAACTTGGCCCTAACCTGACCGGAACCAATCCAAATTACACCTAAACATTATAGAGCCCAAACCAAACCCTCAACTTGAAACTAAATCCCGATTCAACCAAAACTTGATATGAATGTGATCATACCAAAATTCGATCTGCCTCAACTACACAGAAATTTCACACATGTCTAGACCCAACTCGATTAGACTATTTTAATAAAATTTTGTTAAACATGACAATGAATGAAATTATACTCACAAATATTATATTCATGGAAAAAAAGGAGAAACTAGAAATATATATAAGATTTGTAATTGTTCTACAAACAAAATGAGAAATTGGAGAAAAAAAGGGAAGTTTGGAAGTTTATCAAACAAAAATGGAAAAATCGAAAATCTTTAAAGTTTTTCAAAAATATCAGTAGATCACGAAATCAGTATTCAAATACCCTAAAAATTGAAGAAGAAAAAAATATTGGAAGTTTTTCAAAAAAAAAATCAGTAGAACACGAAATAGCTCATACAAAAAAAATCATTAGAACACACACCTTTGAAAGATCTTCAAATTATACCCTAACATTGAACACGAAATCACTTGAGGAAGTGTCATGTCTGGGAAGACCTTGTCTGCATGTCGAAAAAGTGTCATGTTGGACATGCAGACATGGTCCTGTAGTGTTATGTGGAGAATTATCTGTGCAGCCTATGGATTCAATAATTGACAACTATAAGCTACATAGCCAAATCAATCGTTGAAGTAATACCACTTTGGGAAAAAAAGTTGGACTTCTAGGTGTTTGAATGTGAAGTTATCTGAACTAAGTATTAGTTCAAAGATCCAACTAACATCTCACTTGAATTCCTGACACTCCAGACATCTTATGACAAATACCTGAGTGAAATGTATTTGAACAAATGCTCAAAATGAGGGCTGACACCAAGCAGGATATGGACTGTGCAGTACTAAAAGGATTAAGTAGTCTGAACCTAAATCACAAAAACTGAATGAAACAACAGTAGCTAAACACCTGCTATCTGGACATAACAGAAATGAATGAATTAAACCAAGGTAATCCCCCAATTTATTATTGAAACATAGGAATATCAACATAATGATCAAACATCTAATCCTAACTATTACTCTAGTGTGCAGCAGTGGACTGAATGAATAACTAAATGTAGGACAATGCAATACAGATCTGATACTCCACTTATACATGATCTGTATGCAAACATTACAAAATATCTGATACTCCCCCCAACTCGACTGAACCACCATCTGGGGATTTCAGAAAGTATTAAACAGTTGGTCGAATACTTTGTATTCATTTTTTTTGCAAAATGAATACAAAATATATCAAGGTGCGCCAACGTTGATGCAGTGTCCACGTCGAGGTCTGTATCTTGTCTTATCGCATCCGTGGTTGTGCAACACAGCCACTCCACATCAGTTGGAAGCTCTGTTAGCAATTAAGCTTTAATGCAAGCCGATGAAGAAAGGATCTTCGGAGTAGTCGAAATTGTTATTTATAGATGGAAAAAATAAACAATGCACCCAAAAATCATAATTTTTACACCGCATAACAAAATAAAATCCATTTTTAGTGTATATATGCACATAACTTGTTAAAAAGATAACTATACCAAATTTAGCAGATCTAAACAAACAAACCACTCATTATTCTTCAGAATCAGCACCCACAATCTCATAATAATAAAATAATTAAACATATATCACATAAATCAAAAAATCTAACAAAATAACATGGATCCAAAGACTGCTGAACGAATCCCTAAACAACATCCTTCGATTCCAAACCATCGATGAACCGAATAGATCTACAAACTACTGAAATTAGTAAAACTTAGCGCTAATCAAGCATATGATGAAATTAGTAAAATTTAACTCTAAATAGAAGGAATAAGTTAAGAAAATACCGATCGAAACCCTTTCGAGAGAGAGCCGCCGAACAAACCCCCTTTGAGAGAGCCGCCGATCAAACCCTTTCGTGAGAGAGAGAGAAAAAGAGGGAGGGAGAATAAAAAGTTGCTAATGAAGAGAGAGAATTGATCTAGTATTTTACTTAAAACTAATAATTGAACGGTTTAGATCAAATAATTAAAGGGTTCAGATTGTTTGATAAGCTATTACTAAAAAATTAGTAAAAACTAATGGGACATCAGCTTTGCCCGCTAATATTTTTATTCCCGCCAATAGTTTTTGGGACAGAACAAAATTTTATTGAGACGGAACGTACTTTTGGTTCAAAATAAGTTATATTATTAGGTTCCATATACAAATCTGTCAATAATATTATTATCTTTTATTACATAATTCTAAAACGCCTCAAATATTAATCTTTTAGGACCCTTAAAATAATGTATCAAATAGCTTCGTCCCAAACACTATCTTTTTTTGTAGTGACAACATATGCTAAAGCGGACGAGGAGTCTCTCGAGGAGCATCTCAAGACAAGTGAGAAGAAGACCAAGGTATTTGTGCACATGGCTCAATCATGCGCATAAGATCTATTCAGATTATGCGTATATATGTGCATGGATCTGCTCAGATGATGCGCATAAGGTTTTATTCAGATCATGCGTATGTGTGCGCATGGATTCTATTCGGCTTAGCACATGGATTTTGCTTCAATTATGAGCGTAGAAGTGCATGGCGATCTCGACATATGACAGCATATGCGTATGGTAGAGTCTACGCATGACTGCATATGCGTAATATGTATATGCACGTAGGGTGCTGCATATATTGGCACATGGATCTGCTCAAATAAGGTGCATGGAACAGCCCGGATGATGCACATGGATTGTTGCAAAGGTTTTGCTCTAATATCAGCATGGTTCTGACTGTATAAGCGTGAAGATTCTACAAAAGTGTAATAACCCTATATGAAGTCAGTTTCATCTTAGTGGGGTTAGTTACGGCTGTGAAGGTGAATTACAGATCCAATTCAAAACCAAAATAGCAAGGTAAAGCTAAACTTGGTTGTTTTGATTACTTATCTTGGTTGCTATGTATGCACAGGTTGAGTCATCTAGCGTGGTAGCTGACTAGTGGTGTCACACCCCGCTCCCGTAGGAGCGATCGTCCTCGCTAAGGCGTGATGTCGCACGAGCCTATATTTGCGCTCGTACAAGGTGGGTTCCATAACGGCCGATTTCAGCGGCTGCGACGGAGTCATCGCACAGAAATTCCAAGCAGAGATATTAAATAATAGCAGCGAAATTTAGAACATAACACAAGTCATTCAAAGATGCATTTTATTGATGTTGAAACAAAGATTTCAATGGGGCGCACGGCCAAGATTACAAGTCACTCAAGCTCACTCATCTCACATTACAAGTCACTCAGCTCTCTCTCATCTCTCAATACATGTCTTGAACCAGCGAAAGCTTTAGAAGGCAACGTCCATACATTATGTCCTGTATAAGTCTTGACTCCATGCGGCAGCACGCTTCGAATCGCCAAGGAACTCCGTGCCTCGACGCATTCAAGCGAGCTCCGTGCCACGAGCTTCTACCTGTGCATGCACATAAAAACTATATGGGTGTTAGTACTCAACTGTACTGGAGGAATGATCTCCTCGCCCACCCATACAAAACCGACACGTTTATTTACTTTATGCAACATAGTCCCTTTATGATTGTCTTTCTAGTCTTGCCTTAGGATCAGTTTTAGGACTGACGCCTTGGCCTATTTTGTGTCTTAAGACTATCCCGTGCTTGCAACAACAACGTTAACTTATCAAGTCGTGCTTGCCGTTCGACATGAAATCAGAGACGCAACTACGCGATAGTATCCAATTCCATGTGACCATGCTACAAATCCATCATACCGTACCTCGCAACTCAATGTGACTTTAACCATATCACCGCCTCGTCGTCCTTGGTATTTCGATCACCAACAGACCCAATCAAGACTCGTGGACTAAGTGTCACTTGACCGACTTTGCCTTGCGGCGTTTCCTGACTTAAACTCAAGATGACTCAAACCAACTTATGCGACTTGTATGCCAACAACTTAAGACCCGACGTCGCATCTCGTTCCGAAGCACGTCGCCTATGTTGATGCCAATTCTTATGCCCAAACATTGTGTTCTAACTGTACACACATTCAACTGACTCAATCCAAAGGCACACACGCGGATTGCCGCCCGTGCCGACCCATCTATATGAATTGGTCACTAATATCACAAGCTATCATGGACTATAGCCTTACTATTCGGTGACCCTTTCAACGCAAGTAGCTAGCCCCGCTGAAAGTTCCCGAATAACCTGAGCGGTTCGTCCAGCTACGGCTATACCGTGTTTCCCCCCAAGACGACGCGGTCCCATGGCGCCTAGGGTTGCCGCTCGTGGAAACTCTCTCCTTGTCGACAAGTTATCCTATGACCATGCAAGACTCTACTCGAACTGACGTCTCACACAGTCATCCTTCTTTCAGTGTTACTATCTCTTTCAAAACCACGTTTCAAGACTTCTATCCTTGAGACCCCTCGACGACCCACGATCGCGAGCATTCTTTCTATGTTACCATATCATTCCACTCAACTTAGGAATGCCTATTTGAAAGCCCCTTGTTCCCAACTCAACGAATCAACCGTAGCTCGTGCCTTAAACACTAAGTCCGTGCATCGTGCCTTAAACCGACTTGAACTCTATACGACACACCATCGCCCAAGTCATACTCTATATGACGGGCCTTGAGACCATAAGACTATGTGGTTATACCCAGTCGTAGAACACGTGGGACTGTGCTTGCTACTACTTCGATAGCCTAACATAACTTGCCTGACTTAAACGCACAACGACTCAACGAGCAAAGGCTGCGTCAAGCCGTCGCATTGCGAAAACGTGCTGCGCATGCGTTCGACTTCTGAATGACCAAGTCATTTGGGTGCCTAGACTTTTGTCATAAGCCGTGCAATGCAACTTAACTCATGGTGCAAGCCAAGGCTATGCCAAGCCTTGTACGATAGGACCGTGCATGCTTTATGAAACATTTATGCGGGCGACGCCTATGACTTAGGCTACGTTCATAACTTCGCCTACTCACCAACTTGTAACACCCAGTTTCTAAAATGAGGGTAATTTTGAAATTTTGTGTTTTCATTTATTTAATTATGATATTTAAATGATAATATGATTTTTGGTAATTTTTAATTATTTTAAAACTGTTTTAAATTATGACTTATGATTTTGGTGTTTGACTAGTGTAACCTTAGAGCCTAGCCATGTGATTAGGATGTTTGACTAGTACATCATAGCCTAGAGGGTATTTTGGTCATTTTAGGATTTATTTAAATTTATTATGATTTATAGGAATTTTTGTGATTTTAATATTAATTAAATATTGCTATGTGTTGTGTTAGTCATGACTAGTTGAGACTTGTAGACTAACCTAGAACTAACCCTAGTTGGTGACCCTAGTCTAACTCTAGTTAACCTACTTTTAGTCATTGGGAATTAGTTTTAAGGTAGGAAGTATTACTTAAGAGAAGTTAGTTCATGACTTATGGCATAAGTCAATGACTTATGATTTATCAATTTTGAGACTTGTGATTAAGCCATAGGCCCATGACTTAGACCCAAAACCAAATTAAACCCACCCATGGCAGCCAACCTAGGGATTTCCACCCCTATTTAATGTCTCTTTCATTTAGGGTTAGCCTCTATTGGAAATAGATCTCAAGTTTTGGAAGAGGTAAATCCCCAACCTTAGAAATTCCTAATTAATTCATTTTAGCTCCTTTTTAGTCCTAGTCTTTTGCAATAGGATCTAATTTATGTTTATATACTAATTTTGGAGGAGCACCTCAGTTTGTATGCAATTTGGAGATTTGGAGTTGCCATTTGGAATCCCCTCTTTGAAGCTTTTCTTGAGTTTTGATACTCAATAGGTAAATCATCTAAACTCATAGTTTTTCCTGTTTTCTTTGCATATAAGGTTAGGTTTTAGGGTTTCCTAGCTATCTTCGAAATTTGGGCACAATTCGTGTCCATTTCGTGTCCATATCGGACACGTATCATAGTAATACACTAGGTGTTTGTAGAAATGCCACATAGGAATTTATTTTCGTATTTTTGAAATGTAATTACATGGATTTTTAGATCTTGATGTGTGTGTCAATATTTGTGAAGGTGTCCTAGTGTTTTAGTGTCCTATTGTGTCAGAATTTTGGGTTGGACACGCCGTGCACACACGTACACTGTGTCCTGCATCACGGGCTCGTTTTCTCTCGACACAGGACACGTCGTGACCTGAAACTTGGTGTGAGACTAGGGGCAACGACTGCCATCGTGCTCCCAAAATTTGGGAGCACCTCGTGGAGTGTGCGTGGCGCAATCGCCCCCGCACTGGTCGTACGAGCCACGCACGGGCTGCTGTGTGCGCACAGTTTGCGCACTGATACGCAGCTGACACGGACACGACACGCGTCGTGGTCACTGTGCAGGCGGTCCTAGGGGTAGCCCTACCCCTGGCGCACGTGTACGCAAGGCCACGTGTCGCCATGTGGCCTGTGTCACGTGCAGGACACGCGTGCACGCGTGCACGATGATTTTCGTGCACTATTTCGTGTCTGTGAACACGTGTATTTCTGGACACAATTTGTGTCCAATTCCTGGACACGAGGATACCCTCACGCACCCTCACTTGTATGTCATCTATTACCAACCCTTGTTTCACAATTTTAGTGATTAATTGCATTCGAAAATCCAAATTCCCTGTTCTTCACTGTTTTCACTGATACTTGGACTGAAAATGGATTTTCTGATTTTAAATTGGTTTTTATTAATTGTTAGATGATGTAAATGTTAGAATTAATTCATAGACATGTATATTATACTGTTGAAATGATGATTTAGGTTTGGGTTTTGAAAATTTGGTATTCAAATCGATTTTGATATGTCAATTGTTTTGAAAAAAAAAACACTAATAACTGTCAATGGGCCTTTCTTTTCAGAAACCTGAGAATGGTTTCCAATTCTTCTTCTTTCCTTAAACTGATTTGATTTAACTCCTTGTCATTCCTAACTGGTAGGATTTTAGTTGATTGAATGATGGATTACATTGTGTACTGATCGGGTTTTTGAATTTGGTTTAGGATTGTTGAACTAATGGTGTTAACTGTCAGTTGGTTTTGGTTTAAAACCTGGGACAATTCATTAAATGACATTAGGTTGCAATATCACACCATCACACATGTCACAGTCTCCTATACACACACAAATGAATTTCCTCACACCCTCCACACATGCCACTGTTTCCTGAAATGGTGTTAACCCACACAAAACTGAGACTGAGGTTTGTTAAACATAGAAATTGGGTTGTACCTAATGTGTAAACCTGAGAAAGGGGTATATCAAATAATGTAGATCATTATATGAACTTAGTTCAAAACCTGAGTTTGGTAAGTTCGAGTAAAAACTGGGATTTGAATTGAAACCTGTGAACACTATCTTCTCATATGTCCTCAGGTTCAAACCTGAGAATTGTTATCTACACACTGTCACGTGTTTCCTGAGAATTTCCCCTGTGTAAAGACAAAACCTGAGATTGTTTAATTCATAAAACTGAGTTTTTGGGATTGAATTCAAGGCTGAAAACTGAGATTTGAATCTTACAAAGGAGAACCTAAAACCTGAGTATTGACTGAAACCATTCCCTGTTTTCAAAACCTGATTTTGTTTCTTTTAAAAACTAATTTTCAATGTCATTTGCCATGTTTAAATTCATTGTTAGTTCACTGTGTGTTAAGAACAAATCTGAGTTTGTTTGATGTATTGATGTCTTCTCTCCCCTTTCTAATTTTATATTAAAAATCTGTTTATGCTATGTGGACAGTCACCTAGCTTGGATTGACACCTAAGTTTGACACTCCTTCTCACTCACTGTTCTGATTTCCTGCCACACTCCTCACTGCTCACCCCTATGTTCCTGTACACATAACCCTCTAGCCTACACCCACAAGCATTATGAAAACACACACACAATCTACACACACACACATTAGTTAACCACCCCCCCCCCCCCACAGATTTTCCTATCACTCACTGTCAACACACACCCACACTTCACTGTTTTGAAATTCCTACATTCTCATGTACACTCTTCACACACCCTAGTGTCTAAAGCCTCACACACTCACACAATCACACACACACATATGCTTGCACACACACACATGCCTTGTCTCACATTTCCCCTCACATTCCTAATACACACACATACACACCCATGCCTAAACTCTATACCACACACACACATGTTACCCCCTTTAACCCCCCCTCTCTATTTCTCTATGTATAAATACATGTAATATATATATATGTGTATGCATATATGAACCTATGTAAATATATATGTATGTATGCATATATGAATGTATATAAATATGTAGATATATTGATATTGATATATGATAATGATATATTGATAATGATATATGATATTGATATATTGATATTGATATTGATATTGATATATTGATATTGATATTGATATTGATATATGATATTGATATATGATATTGATATTGATATTGATATATGGTTTGGCATAGGCTTGGTATAGGCTAGACTTGGTTGAGTCTAGATTGGACTAGATAGACTAGTTTAGACTTGATGAGCCTAGATTAACTTGTTTAGACCTAGTTTGGCTAGTTTAACCTCGTTTGACCTAGTTTGACTTAATTAGACTAGAATTGATCTAGTTTGACTGTTAGGGTTGACTGGTGTTGACCAAAGGTTGACTTTAGCCTAGATTGACCCCAAACTTCATGTAGATGCATTATAGCAGTCTATTTCCTTATTTTAGACTTGTTGTGACTTGTACTGTTCTATAGGAGACAGACACCACTCCTCAGATAGTATATTCTCTTCGGACATTCAGGATACCAGGCGAGTACATTCTCTGATCATTTCATATCCTGTTTAGAATTATTTTCCTGCTTTAAATTACTTTACTTGATACTGTCACGTTGGTCACACGAATTGGTACTATATAGATCTTTTCATGAGATGTTATCCTCCTCGGGAGCATCGGATACAGCATGTTTTGTGCGTTTCACGAATCATCACGTATCTCTATGCTTCCTCTGATTCACGAATCGCTTGTGACACATGTACTCTCATGTTCACAGAGCCTTCATGAATCACCTTCACGTATCACTCATTTTATGAGCCATGTGAAGTTTCACGAACCTTAACATAACTTGAACGGATCTTTGTGTATTAATTGGGGTTGGGGGAGTAGAAATAGACATGTGAATATTATCCAAGTAGCTATAGTCATGAATCACTCTCTTAGCTGTAGTCATGAACCTCCTATGCCATTCACATGTTTATATTTTACTCTGACTCACTAGTCACTATTAGCTCTCTACTTATAGTAGATATTTCTATTACAGTTTTCTCTCTCTATTTACATACTGCATTTCTTCAGTAGCTATATCTTACTTTACTGCATGATTATATTTTCTAACCTGCTATGAACTGTTGAGATGTTCTGTACTCGCTCCTGTCCTGACTGGACCTGTTGAAAATATAACAGAGGACGAGGAGGAGTCCTGGGAGGATACCTTTTTCGGACAGCTCTAGCTGAGGACATCACCCCACTGCCTAGACTAGTTTAGTTAGGCCTTATCTTATTTTCATGTTGTCTTGAGACTGTTTAGCTAGATTTTACTTCTGTTCAGAGATGTTGAGTTGTATATATTCTTTCTTATTCAGTAGCTGAGATATGTACTCTGGATATTTGTTGGGATATTATCTTAGACTTTTCTATCTTCAGTATTTCCTTGAGTTCTATATCATATCGTGTTTTCTTCCTCCTTAGTTGTGATTGAGTTCATTTACTGCTTAGTATTATATTGCTAGATGTATGTTGACCTAGGACAGCGTTCTACCGCCGACACTGCGGCGTAGGCTGGGCATTGTGACGTTCTCGTACCCTCACAGTGGGTGCGGGTCGTGACACATTTTAGTGGTGGCCCATGCAGGTCGAGTTTGTGTAGTGGTATTCGAACTAGAGTACCACTACAGCCTGCATTAGGATTAGGATTATTTTTAGAGGTACTCAATCACACTAGGAAAAACTCTTAACTGGATTCCTGCCATCTAAATTCCTATTGAAAATTGCTTCCTTGAATAACTGTCCTCCCTTGAATTATCATTTCTATCTCAGTATTGATTTCTTTTTTGATCTGTCTTCAAGATGGTTATGGAGACACGACCTCATCGTCTCGATCAGGGAGATACCACTGAGGGGTCTACCACTCCTCGTCCTGATCAGCAGGGCCCCGAGACTGCAGTTCCTGTTGTGCCAGCTTAGGCTAGGATATCTGCAGCCTATGGGAGTGCACCTCTTCCTACTCCGAGACTTTCTCCTGTCGTCCCGAACGTTCTTCAGCAATAGTCGCTATCAGGATCAGAGGACGTGGCGCAGTTGTTCTCCTTCTTCCAGCAGATAGTGGAAACTCAGCGGCAACAGTTGTTCAAGAGGGGACGGAACGCTCACGGTACCAGCAGCAGTGGAGGCCAGGCCAAGAGGCCCCATGTGCAGATTCAGCAGACGCAAACACCAGTGGGAGTTCAGCAAGTGCAGCATCAGTATCGGGATCAGGACCCAAAGACAATCAGTTGTCCCTATTGCAAGAAGTCGGGACATGGATGGGGTGAGTGCAGGAAGAGACTGGACAAGTGCCTAGTATGTGGTTCAGCTGACTATCAGATGAGGAAGTGTTCCCAGTACATAGGCAAAACAGCACAAGGAGCAGCACCGGAAGGAGGAGCCAAGGCTCCGGTAGGTCAGCAGCGGGGACCGTTACCGACACAGCAGCAGAGATTTGTGCAGTATCAGCATCAGGCTGGAGGAGGCCAGCAGGGGCGAGCTTACGCCATGACAGTCAAGGATGCTCAGGCAGTGGGAGAGGTGCTTGCAGGTTCTGTTCTTTTCGATTCCATTCCCACCTTGCCTCATTATATCTATCTTGAAATTCAATTCCATCTGTTCTTATCTGCTTCCTTAATTGTCGATAAGTTTTGATCTGGCATTTTTTTTCGATTTGGTTTTTCTTTCGAGATAAGTAGTATGGGCTAGGTCACCTAAGTTATGGAATCTAAAGTCTTCTATAGTCTCATGATAGCTGGCATTGTGAGGACATATAGTCAGATTTGGATGTATTTCTCGGGTATGGGAATTTAAGGTTTTCGCTGCCAAGCATGCGGCAATACGAAAACTTTAAATACCATAATTCTAGAGGTATGTACCTTAGTCGAGGACTCTGTGATTATCGTAGCCTTGCTCACTAGCATGATGAAGATTCTGAGTATCATGATTTTGGACAGACGCATATGATTATCTGACGGTATGTTTGAGACTCTGATTGTGGGGTGTTTGACCTAGAAGACTACTACCATTTTAATTTCGAGGATGAAATTTTGCTAAGGTGGGTAGACTTGTAACACCCAATTTCTAAAATGAGGGTAATTTTGAAATTTTGTATTTTAATTTATTTAATTATGATATTTAAATGATAATATGATTTTTGGTAATTTTTAATCATTTTAAAACTGTTTTAAATTATGACTTATGATTTTGGTGTTTGACTAGTGTAACCTTAGAGCCTAGCCATGTGATTAGGATGTTTGACTAGTACATCATAGCCTAGAGGGTATTTTGGTCATTTTAGGATTTATTTAAATTTATTATGATTTATGGGAATTTGTGTGATTTTAATATTAATTAAATATTGCTATGTGTTGTGTTAGTCATGACTAGTTGAGACTTGTAGACTAACCTAGAACTAACCCTAGTTGGTGACCCTAGTCTAACTCTAGTTAACCTACTTTTAGTCATTGGGAATTAGTTTTAAGGTAGGAAGTATTACTTAAGAGAAGTTAGTTCATGACTTATGGCATAAGTCAATGACTTATGATTTATCAATTTTGAGACTTGTTATCAAGCCATAGGCCCATGACTTAGGCCCAAAACCAAATTAAACCCACCCATGGCAGCCAACCTAGGGATTCCCACCCCTATTTAATGCCTCTTTCATTTAGGGTTAGCCTCTAGTGGAAATAGATCTCAAGTTTTGGAAGAGGTAAATTCCCAACCTTAGAAATTCTTAATTAATTCATTTTAGCTCCTTTTTAGTCCTAGTCTTTTGCAATAGGATCTAATTTATGTTTATATACTGATTATGGAGGAGCACCTCAGTTTGTATGCAATTTGGAGATTTGGAGTTGCCATTTGGAATCCCCTCTTTGAAGCTTTTCTTGAGTTTTGATACTCAATAGGTAAATCATATAAACTCATAGTTTTTCCTGTTTTCTTTGCATATAAGGTTAGGTTTTAGGGTTTCCTAGCTGTCCCCGAAATTTGGGCACAATTCGTGTCCATATCGGACACGTATCATAGTGATACACTAGGTGTTTGTAGAAATGCCACATAGGAATTTATTTTCATATTTTTGAAATGTAATTACATGGATTTGTAGATCTTGATGTGTGTGTCAATATTTGTGAAGGTGTTCTAGTGTTTTAGTGTCCTATTGTGTCAGAATTTTGGGTTGGACACGCCGTGCACACACGTACACTGTGTCCCGCATCACGGGCTCGTTTTCTCTCGACACAGGACACGTCGTGACCTGAAACTTTGAGTGAGCCTAGGGGCAACGACTGTCATCGTGCTCCCAAAATTTGGGAGCACCTCGTCGAGTGTGCGTGGTGCAATCGCCCCCGCACTGGTCGCACGAGCCACGCACGGGCTGCTGTGTGCGCACAGTTTGCGCACTGATACGCAGCTGACACGGACATGACACGCGTCGTGGTCACTGTGCAGGCAGTCCTAGGGGTAGCCCTACCCCTGGCGCATGTGTACGCAAGGCTACGTGTCGCCACGTGGCCTGTGTCACGCGCAGGACACGCGTGCACGTGTGCACGATGATTTTCATGCACTGTTTCGTGTCTGTGAACACGTGTATTTCTGGACACGAGGACACCCTCACGCACCCTCACTTGTATGTCATCTATTACCAACCCTTGTTTCACAATTTTAGTGATTAATTGCATTCGAAAATCCAAATTCCCTGTTCTTCACTGTTTTCACTAATACTTGGACTGAAAATGGATTTTCTGATTTTAAATTTGTTTTTATTAATTGTTAGATGATGTAAATATTAGAATTAATTCATAGACATGTATACTATACTGCTGAAATGATGATTTAGGTTTGGGTTTTGAAAATTTGGTATTCAAATCGATTTTGATATGTCAATTGTTTTAAAAAAACACTAATAACTGTCAGTGGGCCTTTCTTTTCAGAAACCTAAGAATGGTTTCCAATTCTTCTTCTTTCCTTAAACCGATTTGATTTAACTCCTTGTCATTCCTAACTGGTAGGATTTTAGTTGATTGAATGATGGATTACATTGTGTACTGATCGGGTTTGTGAATTTGGTTTAGGATTGTTGAACTAATGGTGTTAACTGTCAGTTGGTTTTGGTTTAAAACCTGGGACAGTTCACTAAATGACATTAGGTTGCAATCTCACACCATCACACATGTCACAGTCTCCTATACACACACAAATGAATTTCCTCACACCCTCCACACATGCCACTGTTTCCTGAAATGGTGTTAACCCACACAAAACTGAGACTGAGGTTTGTTAAACATAGAAATTGGGTTGTACCTAATGTGTAAACCTGAGAAAGGGGTATATCTAATAATGTAGATCATTATATGAACTTAGTTCAAAACCTGAGTTTGGTAAGTTCGAGTAAAAACTGGGATTTGAATTGAAACCTGTGAACACTATCTTCTCATATGTCCTCAGGTTCAAACCTGAGAATTGTTATCTACACACTGTCACATGTTTCCTGAGAATTTCCCCTGTGTAAAGACAAAACCTGAGATTGTTTAATTCATAAAACTGGGTTTTTGGGATTGAATTCAAAGCTGAAAACTGAGATTTGAATCTTACAAAGAAGAACCTAAAACCTGAGTATTGACTGAAACCATTCCCTGTTTTCAAAACCTGATTTTGTTTCTTTTAAAAACGAATTTTGAATGTCATTTGCCATGTTTAAATTCATTGTTAGTTCACTGTGTGTTAAGAACAAATCTGAGTTTGTTTGATGTATTGATGTCTTCTCTCCCCTTTCTAATTTTATATTAAAAATTTGTTTATGCTATGTGGACTGTCACCTAGCTTGGATTGACACCTAAGTTTGACACTCCTTCTCACTCACTGTTCTGATTTCCTACCACACTCTTCACTGCTCACCCCTATGTTCCTGTACACATAACCCTCTAGCCTACACACACAAGCATTATGAACACACACACACACATCTACACACACACACATTAGTTAACCACCCCCCCCACAGATTTTCCTATCACTCACTGTCAACACACACCTACACTTCACTGTTTTGAAATTCCTACATTCTCATGTACACTCTTCACACACCCTAGTGTCTAAAGCCTCACACACTCACACAATCACACACACACACACATATGCTTGCACACACACACATGCCTTGCCTCACATTTCCCCTCACATTCCTAACACACACACATACACACCCATGCCTAAACTCTATACCACACACACACATGTTACCCCCTCTAACCCCCCCTCTCTATTTCTCTATGTATAAATACATGTAATATATATATATGTGTATGCATATATGAACCTATGTAAATATATATGTATGTATGCATATATGAATGTATGTAAATATGTAGATATATTGATATTGATATATGATAATGATATATTGATATTGATATATGATATTGATATATTGATATTGATATTGATATATTGATATTGATATTGATATATGATATTGATATTGATATTGATATATGGTTTGGCATAGGCTTGGTATAGGCTAGACTTGGTTGAGTCTAGATTGGACTAGATAGACTAGTTTAGACTTGATGAGCCTAGATTAACTTGTTTAGACCTAGTTTGGCTAGTTTAACCTCGTTTGACCTAGTTTGACTTAATTAGACTAGAATTGACCTAGTTTGACTGTTAGGGTTGACTGGAGTTGACCAAAGGTTGACTTTAGCCTAGATTGACCCTAAACTTCATGTAGATGCATTGTAGCAGTCTATTTCCTTATTTTAGACTTGTTGTGACTTATACTGTTCTATAGGAGACAGACACCACTCCTCAGACAGTATATTCTCTTCGGACATTCAGAATACCAGGCGAGTACATTCTCTGATCATTTCATATCCTGTTTAGAATTATTTTCCTACTTTAAATTACTTTACTTGATACTGTCACGTTGGTCACACGAATTGGTACTATATAGATCTTTTCATGAGATGTTATCCCCCCTCGGGAGCATCGGATACAGCATATTTTGTGCGTTTCACGAATCATCACGTATCTCTATGCTTCCTCTGATTCACGAATCGCTTGTGACACATGTACTCTCATGTTCACAGAGCCTTCATGAATCACCTTCACGTATCACTCATTTTATGAGCCATGTGAAGTTTCACGAACCTTAACATAACTTGAACGGATCTTTGTGTATTGATTGGAGTTGGGGGAGTAGAAATAGACATGTGAATATTATCCAAGTAGCTGTAGTCATGAATCACTCTCTTAGCTGTAGTCATGAACCTCCTATGCCATTCACATGTTTATATTTTACTCTGACTCACTAGTCACTATTAGGTCTCTACTTATAGTAGATATTTCCATTACAGTTTTCTCTCTCTGTTTACATACTATATTTTTTCAGTAGCTATATCTTACTTTACTGCATGATTATATTTTCTAACCTGCTATGAACTGTTGAGATGTTCTGTACTCGCTCCTGTCCTGACTGGACCTGTTGAAAATATTACAGAGGACGAGGAGGAGGCCTAGGAGGATACCTTTTTCGGACAGCTCTAGCTGAGGACATCACCCCACTGCCTAGACTAGTTTAGTTAGGCCTTATCTTATTTTCATGTTGTCTTGAGACTGTTTAGCTAGATTTTACTTCTGTTCAGAGATGTTGAGTTGTATATATTCTTTCTTATTCAGTAGCTGAGATATGTACTCTGGATATTTGCTAGGATATTATCTTAGACTTTTCTATCTTCAGTATTTTCTTGAGTTCTATATCATATCGTGTTTTCTTCCTCCTTAGTTGTGATTGAGTTCATTTACTTCTTAGTATTATATTGCTAGATGTATGTTGACCTAGGACAGCATTCTACCGTCGACACTGCGGCGTAGGCTGGGCGTTGTGACGTTCTCGTACCCTCACAGTGGGTGCGGGTCGTGACAAACTTTCTTTCTTCCAAGCCACGGGACGAAGGATCGAGTGTCATTTTCAAAGCACGCCGTGCACCAACTCTAAGCCGACCGTTGGACCTTTCCATATTCTAACTCATTTTGACCCATCGAGATTATTCCCTTAGCTATGTGGATTCGTCTATTTTTTTATCAAGCCTACTTGTGCAAGTTGAAAACATACAAATTATTATGTGAAGGCTAAGATGAGGCAAGTTCACCGAAACTACCCCACCTGAGCGAGCGGTCGCCTTGACCGAGCGATGTCTTCGAGCAGCCGTTGTAAGGCTAAGTCCGAACGCCGTCGGCGTTTCGATTCCTCCGATTGACTGAGCGGGACGGGGCACTACATCATACACCACTCAGAAAAAGTTTTGTCCTCGAAACTAACTGAGTACTTACTCATCGACTCATCACTCGAACGTTCAACGACTCTCGTACACATTTCTCAAACCCGAGCCACGCTCATGCTACCCTTAATCCTTTCTTCGGAACTCATAATTCTCAGAATCCTTGACACTTCCCATTCCTCAAGTCTCACTTGAATTCAACGTATCACTTAGTTTGGATCGTGCACACATTCCAGACGTCCCCGAAATACATACATTTCAAGCAAGCCTTGTAATAGTGAATCCAATCCCACCTATTGATTCATCCACTCAATTCTGAAAATCAATCGTACCGATGCTAACTCTCGCAACATGGACATCTCGCTTAGCCGCTAGGCCATCTCTCTAGGCTAAGGTCAATTGTCAGTATTGGAATCACCGTTCCCAAACAATAATATCAACACTGATCCCATCCTAAGGTCAAACCAAGTTGATAGTACGGGATTTTCTACCCAAGCTTGCATCTCTCCGATTTCTAAACATCGAGCATCGATTCCCTACACACATCCCAATATTTGTTGTACGGGGTCTGAGTCATTCAGCAAAGCCATCCTGTCGTAAGTTCACTCAACCAAATCTTCGATAATCAATATCGCTCGACCAACAAGCCATTTCACATAGTCGATCTCTTTGAACACGTTCAACATAATTCGCCTATCAATCCTTCCAAATCAATAACGTTACGACATAATTCATCGCTAAACCATAATTCACATTTCATACTCACTAAGTCATTTATCCCAATTTACGAAATCGATCACAAGGTCGTCTGACTTAACAATATGTTGCGCCCCGATCTCATGCGAGTCAGACTATCCACGGTGGGCATGAATCACCATGTACGCTCCCGCGGGATAATCATCCTCATCGAGACGTAACTCCTGTTTGAGTCTAGAATAATTTATTTTCGATACGCGGATTGGACCTACTCAATCCTCAAGTTTGTTTTATTCGACCAATTACATGTTCGACCAATCTCGAATTCACCTTCGCATCAAACCAACAAGTCGAGACAATCAAATTTTGCCGCGTCCTGATTTTCCGAGTTCTATCATTCCCGCAACATGAATCACCATGTCAGTGCTCACGTGGAACGATTGTCCCAATCTGACGCGACGCATGTGCGAGGCTGGAGTTGCGCTCGCACAGGACAAGAATGTCGACGCTGTGGATATCCGCGTAACCATCAAGACACAATCATTTTCATCTAACATTCATCTCAATCAAAATCCTAAGTATAGCATCTAACCGAACAATAACACTTGCACGATCATCATTCACCGAGTCAGAGTACCCCCGAGTTATCGCATATCGATCTTTGATACGCCTCAATACCATCGATGATATGCGTAACCTGACGATCTTCCTCTGTAACGAATTTCGAGTCGTACGAATGATGCTATCGTCCGACTGATAATCTCCTCGACATTCAAATTCAAGTTCGATCATTATCCCTCGAATCATTCACACATCAATTTTCTCAAATCCAAATTCGCGTATTGTTCATCCGTCTATCTTAAGTCATCGACCAACGTATTTCCTCAATTCGCATCGTCCCTTTGTTAACTCAATCATCGAGCAACGTTCGATCCAATTCTTAGAGTCATTCGCATAACTTCAAAATCAAACCTTTCATGCACGCTATCTACCTGTCGTGCTAACTTTTCGTATACGATCCGTATCAATTTTCCTCGATTCGATTTCACCTATTCAATCATTTTTGTGTTTCATTCTTCGCACAATCCTCAATCTCGTGCACGTTCCGTGCGCGTAAATTTTCTAGGTTGTTCGAATCGACTCGTCAAATCTCAAGACTACAACTTATACAACGATACTAAATCTACGGCTTTGCATACACGCGACGCTTGCTGATAGACTTATCGACACCCCACATCCTCAATCAAATCGATCGACATCCCTGAAGCTATCGCATACACCACTCAGGGATGAAGTCATTTGACAAATACTCACAACTATCATTCGAGTCAAAATTGCTTCTTCAAATCTTCCGTTCGAACCATTCCTCAATTTCCAAGCACGCTCATATATATCGCATCGACGTTATCATCGCTCGATAGCACCCCTATCGATAGTCATCTCACTTTACTCGATTGAGTTCAACTCATTATAGCTCGAAACCTTATGAATCCCGCACTCGACTTTGCTAAGGTCGACACAATCCTTGGTGTATATACCCAGCCCGACTTAGCCAACCGTGCTTACGTAAACCATCTTTTTGTTTTGTCAAAAACTGTTCTCCTATGTTTTGTAAAATAGATAGACTTATTGTATGGACATCCCATGGGACATTTGAGAGAGAGCGCACCAATGATATCAATATGCGGAAGCAACACTTCAGAGTTTGCAAAAACAACGGAGTTAAAGAATTCAATCGATAGTCCAAGGACGTAAAGCCGTGCTCTGATACCATTATGTCATGTCCCGCTCCCGTAGGAGCGATCGTCCTCGCTAAGGCGTGATGCCGCACGAGCCTAGTTTTGCGCTCATATAAGGTGGGTTCCATAACGGCCGATTTCAGCGGCTGCGACGGAGTCATCGCACAGAACTCCCAAGCAAAGACATTGAATAATAGCAGCAGAATTTAGAACAAAACACAAGTCATTCAAAGATGCATTTTATTGATGTTGAAACAAAGATTTTAATGGGACGCAAGGCCAAGATTACAAGTCACTCAAGCTCATTCATCTTACATTACAAGTCACTCAGCTCTCTCTCATCTCTCAATACATGTCTTGAACCAGCGGAAGCTTTAGAAGGCGACGTCCATACATTATGTCCCGTATAACTCTTGACTCCATGCGGCCGCACGCTTCGAATCGCCAAGGAACTCCATGCCTCGACGCATCCAAGCGAGCTTCACGCCACGAGCTTCTACCTGTGCCTGTACATGAAAACTATGTGGGTGTCAGTACTCAACTGTACTGGTGGAATGAGCTCTTCGCCCACTCATACAAAATCGACACGTTCATTTACTTTGTGCAACATAGTCCCTTTATGATTGTCTTTCTACTCTTGCCTTAGGATCAGTTTTAGGACCAACACCTTGGCCTATTTTGTGTCTCAAGACCATCCCGTGCTTGCAACAACAATGTTAACTTATCAAGTCGTGCTTGCCCTTCAGTATGAAATCAGAGACACAACTACGCGATAGTACCCAATTCCATGTGACCGTGCTACAAATCCATCATACCATGCCTCGCAACTCAATGTGACTTTAACCATATCGCCGCCTCGCGGCCCTTGCTATTTCGAGCACCAACAGACCCAACCAAGACTTGTAGACTAAGTGTCACTTGACCGACTTTGCCTTGCGCCGTTTCCTAAATTAAACTCAAGATGACTCAAACCAACTTATGCGACTTATATGCCAACAACTTAAGACCCGACGCCGCATCCAGTGCCGAAGCACGTCGCCTATGTTGATGCCAAATCTTAGGCCCAAACATTGTGTTCAAACTGTACACACATTCAACTGACTCAATCCAAAGGCACACACGCGGATTGCCGCCTGTGTCGACCCATCTATATGAATTGGTCACTAACATCACAAGCTATCATGGACTATAGCCTTGCTATTCGGTGACCCTTTCAACGCAAGTAGCTAGCCCCGCTAAAAGTTCCCGAATAACTCAAGCGGTTCGTCCAGCTACGGCTATACCGTGTTTTCCTCCAGGACGACGCGGTCCCATGGCGCCCAGGTTTGCCGCTCATGGAAACACTCTCCTTGTCGACAAGTTGTCCAATGACCATGCAAGACTCGACTCGAGCTGACATCTCACACAGTCATCCTTCTTTCAGTATTACTATCTCTTTTAAAACCACGTTTCAAGACTTCTATCCTCGAGACCCCTCGACGACCCACGGTCGCGAGTATTCTTTCCATGTTACCATATCATTCCACTCAACTTAGGAATGCATATTTGAAAGCCCCTTGTTCCCAAATCAACGAATCAACTGTGGCTCGTGCCTTAAACACTATGTCCGTGCACCGTGCCTTAAACCGACTTGAACTCTATGCGACACACCACCGCCCAAGTCATACTCTATATGACAAGCTTTGAGACTGTAAGACTATGTGGTTATACCCAGTCGTAGAACTCATAAGACTGTGCTTGCTACTACTCCGATAGCCTAACATAACTTACCTGACCTAAACGTACAACGACTCGACGAGCAAAGGCTGCGTCAAGCCATCGCATTGCGGAAACGTGCCGCCATGCGTTCGACTTCTGAACGACCAAGTCATTTGGGTGCCTAGACTTATGTCATAAGCCGTGTAATGCAACTTAACTCATGGGACAAGCCAAGGCTATGACAAGCCTTGGACGATAGGACCGTGCATGCTTTATGAAGCATTTATGCGGACGACGCCTATGACTTAGGCTACGTTCATAACTTCACCTACTCAACCAACTTTCCTTCTCCCAAGCCACGGGACGAAGAATCGAGTGTCATTTTCAAAGCACGCTGTGCACCAACTCTAAGCCGACCGTTGGACCTTTCCATATTCTAACTCATTTCGACCCGTCGGGATTATTCCCTTAGCTATGTGGATTCGTCTATTTTATTATCAAGCCTACTTGTGCAAGTTGAAAACATGCAAATTATTATGTGAAGGCTAAGATGAGGCAAGTTCACTGAAACTACCCTATCTGAGCAAGCGGTCGCCTTGACCGAGCGATGTCTTTGAGCAATCGTTGCAAGGCTATGTCCGAACGCCGTCGGCGTTTCGATTCCTCCGATTGACTGAGCGGGACGGGGTACTACAAGTGGGTGGACACTGGTGCATCTTGCCACACGTTCTCTAGAAGGAGTTGTTCACCTACGACGAGCCTAACTGTGATGAAGTTCTCGATGGTGAACATATTGCTAGCAGAAGATCCGAGGATCAAGATAGTGGTTCGGGACCACCAGCATGTCAAGGACACTATAGTGTGAGTATCATGTTCTAGATATTTTCTAGGGCCTGATCACAGGAAGTCTGTTGTCCGATACAGACTTGAATATAGACATTTGTACTAGCCAGATGGTAATTTTTTGCTAGGTTCATGCTCCAGATAGGTGTTCAGTACTGAAAGGATGTTCGAACTTCTGCTTATGTCAATAAAGTTTTCTCATTGAGTTATGAAAGAATGGACTGAGAGTTGTGATATGTAATAGCAGTCTCAAGATGTCTAATTTAGGCCTTATCTCCAATATGTAGGGGTAAAGAGGTGGAGGGATATAAAGTCTGTGCAGGGAGAAAGATTATCAAAAAGATGCTCAGGCGATTGAGCTAAAGTACAAATTTTTTGGAGTTGGTACACTCAACTATATGTGACTTTTATCAATTTTCCACTGAGGTCGGGTTGAACACTACAAGAAAAAAGGCTTTTCTTGACAGCTTTTTCCCGTCAAGAAATGGATATCTTGACGGTTGTGGATGTCAAGTAGGCCGGAGTCAAGAAAAGACCCCTCCTTTTCTTGACGGTCGCTGGCAGGACTTTTCTTGATGGTTTTTGGCCGTCATATGAAGTTGTTTTCTTGTCCATTTTTAGCCGTAAAGATAGTTTTTCGAAACCGTCAATATAGGTGAAAACTTTTTTTGACTCCGGCCTAGATGACGGCTATTAGCCGTCAAGAAAAGTCCTTCTGCTGCAGGATTGAGTTAATTGTTGACATTTTATAACCGTCAAGAGAAGCTAATACCAAAATTCTATTTATAATTCTTTATTATGAATCAAACACACACATAATATCAATAATCCAGAAGATTTAATACATCAAATAACTACCAAATCCAATTTTTATATTAACAAACTGTATATTGTCGATACACCACAAAATTCTGACACACGTCCAACCACAAACATCCAACCCTTGTCTAACCACAAACATCCAACCCTTGTCTAACCACAAACATATCCAACCATTGTATATAGTTTCCATACATCTTAAACATTAAATACTAAAAATTATACAAATAAAACCAAAATAACTAGCAAACTCGGCCGGAGCATATCCCTCCCATATTCACAGCACCTTCATTTCCATGTAGTTCCTGAGAGAACAAGAGCACAACATAACAAGTTATTGAGCTTGTAGACCAACAAAAAAATAAGAAGACAATATCCTAAAGAAAATAAGAAGAGTATAATAACTCAACTGAACTATCAAAATGAAACGACAACATAACAAGTTTTAAATAACATATTATCCTGAGGGTATTCTCAAAAGAATATGTGCAACTAACTGCTATTTTGTAGAATGACAAGTATCTATGGGGTCTTAAATAAACTCTGGGTTCAAAGAAAGAACAAAAATTAAATTGTACACTTAAAAATGCATCCACAGAAATCCTCCTACACCAATTACTTGTCAAATTCTGAAGCATGAGCACAAAAAGACATCACTATTCAAGTAATTCATTCCAACCCCAAGTAAAACAATCCTCTCGCTAATGGATAGACCAAATACTAGCTTAATTAGCTGAGCCTAATGTGAATTTACTCAAGAATTAACATATGCCAAAAACTATTTGTTATAACTTCTTAGAAATGCCATTGAACATTCTTGCAGGCGTACTCAACCCATCTAAAGTAGCTTCACAGATTTGAATCTCGACAAGCAGTAAATATCAGTCAGTTCACCTAGGCTCCTTGGTAAAAATGGAGGATCTATCCAAATTCAAGTAATATACAGCAAAAGAGCAGTCAACAGACATAAAGCATTCAACAACCTAGTCTACATGGCTACCAGCTCACATGAATGACCAAATACTTTTAAATCTACAAGCATAACTGACAATGATACACGTTGATCTAACACATCATATAGGTCGACATGCCACAACCTAAAATTTTGTCATGTATTTTTGCACTACAAAGATTGTGAATGCAGACTTAGTCACTGAGCCTCTAATAAACATAGTGTAATGGCTATAAAAATACAATCACATACTATCATGCATCCAACAAAACCAACAAATGGTGTAATAAGTATACACTCACCTCGATAGACAATAAGAAAAAGCCAAGATGGTTGATAATGATCTTAAGAAATTCAGAAGACGTTGCTTGACAACCTGGCTTGCTTTAGAAGGTAGAACTACTGAGTCCAAAGCCCTGTAAGGTAAAAATATAATCACATACTATCTTCCAGTTATTGTCATCCAGGAAAGCATAGTGCACCAATATTACAATTACTAGCCAAGTACTGGAAGAAAAAGGTTACCCTCCACACAACGTAGAAGCTTGTGTGAAGGAAGTTCGTGGTTAGTCTAACCGGGCTCCTTGGTTCTTGTTCATGTACTTCAGAAATAGAGTCATTTATGCATATTTCAACCACAAAAAGTGATTAAAAAAATCACAAGTATGCTCCCTTGGGCAAGCTACACTTGCAGATGGAATGGCTAAGGTTCGGATGGAGGAAGATAATGAGTTTTTTAAGCAAAAGAAGCTGAAGTTTAAACTGTCAAGAATCTACATGAGGCAACAGAACTGGTGCTGAGAATGTATCATACATGAATTTTTATACATGAGAGGCATTCGAAAAAAATACTATGCGACACCCTAAAATTGGCGCCTCTCCATATCAGGTTGTATGAAATTTGGTCTTTATCCAACATATGTTGATGAATTTTTCTTATACAACAAATAATAGCAAATTAGATTATATTATGGAAATTTAGAACACATTGGATAGTTAAGAGAAAGTTCTCGTGCAGTGGGACAAAAAGTATTAATCAGCTAACCAAAAGAGGATAATATTAAGTTGTAAACCTATAGTATCATTCATAATCAAAGGCCATGGTCCCATCCTAAAGGCACCGTGCCCAAAATCTAGAAGAAGCTAAAGAAGACTACCCATTGAGTTCTCAAAACTTGTACCTAATGATCGATGAGAAGATCACTTGGCATGCAAGTCATATCATAAACCTTGTATTGCATCAGTCGCATATAGTTTACATAAATCACTGAAACCAAAATCGAGTACCAACAATGCAGATACTTAAACTTCCTGATATATCATTGACAGGAAGCAAAAACTATACTGCTTATCTGCATCTACGAAATGAACATTATATTCAGAATTGTTCCTAAACTATGTTCAAGAATAAATTTCTCAAACATGCTCAAATTTTACCTGCCAACCACAATAGCATAATCGCCACGGATAGTCCCAGGGGCAGACTCTGCAGGGTTAGTTGACAGTTTTAGATGATCCGTCAAGAGGAATTTATCTTGCACAGCTGCAGAGGCTGCCTTCTGAAATAAAAAAGCAAAACTAGTACGTGTTGCAGCAAATTTCATGATTCAAAAGTTCCATATGTACACTCACTAACCTGCAACCTTGTATCCCGACACAAAGGTATTTCCACGTCCGTATCCAATATCGACTCGTATAAAACACGAATGTATCTATACCCAGAATGAACTACCGAACAGTACCAAAAACACGAATACGACTAGACAACATGATACTAAAAAATGAGATAAACTAAGTCTCAGATTTGGATCATACATCATTTGCCGTACTTGCGTGTGCCTCCACATGTATTGAATACGTACTGACACGGGGCCAGTGTACCCGACATGGTATGCAACGTCTTGGTTCATTTGGTCAACAACCATTACCAAGAGTATCAGAGTGCTCAAAAATAATCCCAAGCCAACAAGGAATAAAATGTCTAGCATGCTAATATTATCCAACGACATATCACTAAACCCAAGCAGCATACTAATAACATATCCAACATCACGTTATCCCAAGGGAAAAATCCCAATAGTAAAGAATACTCCCCACAGCAAGTGATTTAGGAAGACAAAATAAACAACATACTATGGAGCTATCACAGGAACAACCCAACATATACACAAGCCTCCAAACCAACATATATGCCAACAAAACCACATTACCCATAGTATAAGAACATAGGAAAATAGACAACCAAACCATAATTATATAACAACCCAATAACCAACAGTATTTGAGAATAACCCAACATAGCATGTGAATACCCCGCAATATCTTAATTTAAATACCAACCCAGCATATGTGAATTTCTTCACCCAACAGTAATACAAAACCCGACAACAATATAGGAAGAAATTAATCCATCCAGCAAATAGAATCCATGATCTAGGAATCACTAAGATTCTTAAACCAAGACGATCAAAGGATCGTCACAACGTTGAATCTGATAGACATCAGAAATTCGACAACCCTATTTAGGTAGGGAGATCGAGACCCAAATATCATCATCAGATCGAGACCCAAATATCATCATCGACAGATATAAAACCAAAACAGAGATTCCAACCAAGAGTTTCAGAAATTATACCCAAATTAGTGTCAGAATCCGAAGGACGTCTCGGTTTCGGCCGTAAATGCACGTCCAGTATCTACATGGACTCAGGAATGCGTCCTCGACACGTCGTCACCGGCATAGGAGCACGCCTCAGAGTCATCGCAGCGTCTCGGGTACGGGTCACAGCGTCTCGAAAGGGGCCAGTTGGTCAAGGAACAACGGCCACATGGAAGGGGATAACCCGGGTTAGGGTTTTCTTCAATGGGAAAATGGGTCGACTGCTCCAAGTGGGAGAAAATGGAGGAGGGTTGAGCGGGGAGCTCGAAGGAAGATGGGAGTGAGCCACGAAGGAGAGAGACGACTGGATCTCGGGGTCGACTGTGGGTGGTCGACGATGAAGGAGGCCGGCTAGGGCACATGGGGCACAATAGTGGCGGGTAAGGGGAGCTCGAGGTAGGCGTCTGACGTAGAGAGGAGCCTCGGGAAGGTCGGATGGTCGGATCGATTGAGGCAGGTGGAGGCTCGACCACGGGGAGGCCGCGGAGGAGGTCGAGAAAGAGGCAAGGGAGTTGTCGGCGGTCGTGGATGGTCGAAGCATGCGGGGAGGCCTCGGAGGAGCTCGGGAAAGAGACAGGGGAGTGGTCGACAGAGCGGCTACGGTGGAGGGGAGGCGGAGAGGAGTCACACGAGAAGAGGGGTTTTAATAAGGGAAGGAGGAGGAAAGGAAGAGGATTCTCTGAGAGAGTTTTATGAGAGATCGAGAGACTGGTTCCTGTGTTCCTTGATTAGAAGAACAACCATCCGTTAACAAATATGAAAATTTTGAAAAATTACTATAATGGCAGCTGGAAATATTGTGCCAATTTTTTCGCACATGTATTAGATGACGGTTATCACCGAGCCGTCAATTTATAAAATGACGTTTCTTGACGGATCGTCTAAAATTGTCAACTATTATGCTATAAAATTGTTAAACTAACATAAAATATTGCCTTTCTTGACGTAAGCCTAAAACCGTCAAAATAACCACTATTGTTGACGGTTTTCGACGACCGTCAACTTATAAACCATCAAGAATCGTCATTTTTCTTGTAGTGGAAGTGTTTCTCGAAGGACAAAACGTTCAAGAAATTCAGGGACTTTATGGATGAAACTGAACGTTTAGCCGGTCGACAACTCAAGATACTCAGAAGTGGTTGAGACGGAGAATATCGTTTTCTTGGATTCACATCTTTCTGTAATGAACATGGAATTGGCTATGAAACGACTGCTCTATATTCTCGTTATATACTGAGGATTAATCAAGACGGGGAGTATCATTTTCTTGGATTTGTATCGTTCTGCTATGCACATAGAATTTGCTATGAAACGACTGCTTCGTAGTGTCTCTAATCCAAAGGAGTTTCAGAGAGGAAGATAAACACTGTTGTTGAATAAAGCATCATTCGCGTATCTGACTACGATTCTTATTAACACTGGTTCAAGGTTAGACCTGAATTGAATATCATTCGAGTATGGGGTGTCTGGTGCACGTGAAGCTTCAGGATATCACGATTCATAAGCCAGTGACGAAGACCAAGAAGACCGTATTTCTGGATAAGCTGTTGAAAGCTATGCTCGGAGATCTTTTAATATTGTATCATTCATATCATTGAGTCTTGTGATGTGAAAATCTTCGAAGACAAGTTTGCTAGGGACAAGAATATTTTTCTCGTGGATGTTCCGAAGAACATTGTTGGTACTAAAGAAGCAAAGAAGTAGTAGTCCAGAAGTTGGTTGTCGTTGATGAGACAATACTTGAACCAGTATTCGCTAAGCAGCGAGCAAAGCGAGTAAGAAAGCCGAAAGACATCGAAGATAACTTTATTACCTATCACATATTGGTTGATGAGACAATAAATCCAGAGATATGAACTTCTGGAGGAGAGATTCAATGATAAGATTGACTCTATAACATCTAATTATAGTTGGGTGTTGGTGAATCTGCCTGAAGGAGCTAAACCCATCGAATCTTCTAGACTAAGAAGAAGATGAAGGTTCAAGGAACAGTTGATAAAGTTCGAGGCTAGGCTGGTAGCCAGAAGGGTTTGCTCAGAACAAGAGATTGATGAGTTTGACATATATGCTCCAGTAGCTAAGGTGTCAACTATCAGGATGATGATGGCTGTGACTTCTATTCATAAAGTTGATTACTTATCAGATGAATGTCAAGACAGTATTTTTCGATTGGGATATGACATAAGGGATTCTCACGCAACATTCAGATGGATTTGTCATTCATGGTCTTGAAGACAAAGTCTGTCGGATTGGTGAAATCAATGTACGGCCTAATACAAGCTCCCAATCTATGGCGTAAGAAGTTTGACCTTGTCAATATGTCAAATAGCTGCAGGATCATCGGGACTTATATGTGTGCTTACATAAAGTTCACTGGTAAAAGAGGTGTCATTGTTGGCCTCTATGTATGTCACATCCCAGAACCAGAATACTGGCAAGTAGGGACGGACCAGGCCAGCTACGTATACCAAAGTACTCCAGTACTCCGAAACAACGTATAAGCTGTATAGATGGGGGTCACTACTACAAACCAATAGTCAATCCTGGGTCACAAAATCCTAGATATCTCAGTCTCAGACAAGAAGTAAAGTACAAGAATATGATCATCAAGCATATAAGACAGTAAAGCGTCCCAAACTATGATATATAGATGATCATGAAGCTAGTAATACAAAATGAAGAACTGGCAAGACTAAGTAATACATGATCAGCTCTAGCTGCAGTCTAGAAATATAACATCATGTCTAAGCCCGTAGGCCAAATGTTAAGTCCAAAACACGAGCTAAACACGTGCTCGGTGGCTAAACGCCTCAAAAGAATATGTACAGAAAAGAGTGGGTAAGAGGAAGAACACCCACTCAAGTCCCCTGGTGCTCCGGATGGTCACCATCGAGAAGAAGGTCCGGAAGATCCTCGGGCTCCTCAACTAGATCTGGTCAATGCAAAACCAGTGGGGTCAGAACCCCAATAGCAAGTACCACAAAGGAAGCCAAACTTATGAACTAAAACTAGCATGCAATTCATAACATTTCTAAGATAAAGCAGTAAACGAGACTAGAATAGTAAATTGGTACCACAGTGTTTACGAAAGAAAACTGGAACATGCAAGTAGGATAATAGGTGAATACATAGAATAAACTGGTCATGTGAGCATATGGTGAAGCCGAGCATGTAGTAGGAAGAATAGCATGTAAGGAAGGACATGAAGCTAAGTACTGCAAGAAGATAAACTGGAGCAAGACTAGACTAGATAAGAATGGACTCCATCCATCAATCACGGCCAAGCAATGGGTACGGCTTGATACTTTAGCTAACTAGGGTTGCCACAATCCTAATTACTAACACATGCAAGTTTGAGAAATCCAAGTCCAGTTACCTGCCTACTACTTCCTGAATGATCCAAGCAAAAGAAAAGAAGTGTAGCAGACACACTGCAGTAAGATACATGTGTCCTAAAGAGGTGCCCCACTCAACGGTATGCTGGAAGAGTGCTCATCATGACAGATAGCTCCAAATCCCAAGTATATATATATATATATATAGGGCCAAGATCAAAGGGGCAACAGGTAACCGGGAAAGTCTCCAATGATCTAGGTAATCAAGCTAGTTGTTTAGTCCTTAACATTTTCTTGTTGGATTCTAGGTGTGGCATTCCGCAGAATCCATCATAGACATGAGACATGCAAGACTTGACAAGATAAGCAAGATTGTGCACTACAACAAGCCACAACAAGACATGACAATATCAAGACAAGAGTGCACTACGACGAGCCACTATCAAGGAGCTAGACATATACTAGAATCAAGAGTGCGCCATGACAGGCCACTATCAAGCAAGCTAGGAAAAGACATGTTCAAGAGTGCACCACGACGGGTCACTATCAAGTAAATATTGGATATGGCATAGACTGCATGGTACAATAAATCTGGAAGGACATGGCAATATATAATGAGTATAGAGAACATATGAGCATAAGCTAGAGTCAAGTGTATATAGGGTGTACATTCATTCTCTAAGTATACAAGGTCATCTAATCATGTTACGAATTCATTACAATCAAAGAAAATATCAAAAACGGACAAAAACGGGAAGAAACGGGCAAAAATAGCCTAACCGGATTATCCGACGGATTTCTGCGAATTTCCGGCAGATTTTCCGTAGTGTCACAGCAACTTTTGTGGTGCAAGTTCGGATTTTCCGACGAATTTCCGTGGATTTCCGACGGATTTTCCGAACCGTCACAGAAAGTTGGTTTTTGAACTCAAAACTTGTTTCGGCCATAAAAACTTCGTTTTAAATCGAAATTCAGATTTTTAAAAGTCAAAATTGCATAGAATTGAATTTCCTACAACATGGAACTATTAGATTTCACAAATTCAAAGATTTGATAGATCAATATCTCAAAATACTCCGAAACAGAGGTTCTCGGAACACCGAAACGAGTCCCGATTGCCACCAAACTCAAAATCCATGTATACTAGCTAGGTAAGGACCCCATATATGTATATGTGACCAAGATCCATGATGATAACTCTAGTATCACTCTTGATACCAAGTTTTTCTACTAATTCACTATTGGGTTTTAACAGAAAATCAAATCTTGCTTAATTGAATTTTTGGAAACATGTACATATACGAGAATCATCAGGAAAATACATTTAACAAAATGAGTTTAGGAAAATTCTAAGCATTTAATACCAAGGAAAACAAAAATGATAATAGTTTACTATTGTTCAAGAATTTGGCAAGATGTACTTGCCTAGGTTAAGCTCCAAGCCTAATCTTCTACTCCACCACCAAGAGGGGCACGAAACCACACTCTAGGCCTCAAGGCCAAGCTCTTGGCAAGCTCCAAGGGAAGAGAAGGGAAGAAAAAATGAAGAGAGAGTGAAGAGAATGAAAAGAAAGAGGAGAGAGAAAGTGAAGTGGTTTATATATAAGGGGAGAATTAATCTTAGCCGTTGGATCATGATCCATGTGAAAGTCTAGGTCAATCATGGCCATTCAAACAAAACCAATTGTCCATTGGATAATAGAGTGCATCTACACTATTCACGAAAATATCTAAACACTATTCACGAAAATATTCGAAACACTATTCACGAAAATATTCGAAACACTATTCATGAAAATATCAGAAACCGAAAATATCTAAAGTGTAGAAAACATGTCCGGGTGGTATGTCGTCTGTATACTCCGGTATACCAGCGGTATGCCGATCAAGGAGAAAATCTATAATTTTTGGAAAAATTTAAAACATTCCAGAAACCAAGAAAATACGAAATACGCTACAAAATACGTATCCGTATATAAATACCGATACTGTGAGACGAGTCTCACAACTCTCCCCTCCTTAGAAAAATTCCGTCCTCGAAATTTCCTAAAGGTAATCAAAAGCAAGCAAGAAATCCAAGAAAACATGCAATCAGGATCAAGATGGGAAACTCATAAACATGAAATCCAACTAGAGTAATGTACAAGAAATGTAGAAGCAATTTAAACATAAGTAAACAACAACATCATGTATTCCTATAATCACACAAAAAGGTAGAACATAGATATACGAAATAAGTATACCTCACGAGTCAAACAGATACGGGTAACGAGCTCGGATATCATCCTTGCGCTCCCAAGTCGACTCGCCCGGTGAGTGATGATCCCAGGAAACACGAACTAATCGGATAGTCTGGTTCTTGAGAATCTTCTCCCTCCGATCCAAAATGGATATGGGCCTCTCCTCATACGATAGGTCGGTACCAACGACCAGCTCGGAATGATCTAGGATATGGCTCGAATCCGGAACATACCGACGTAGCTGAGATACGTGAAACACGTCATGTACCTCGCGCAATGACGGTGGAAGAGAAAGACGATAAGATACATTCCCTACTCGCTCGAGAATATCGAACGGCCCAATAAATCTAGGGCTAAGCTTTCCCCGTATGCCAAACCTGATGACACCACGGGTAGGCAAAATCCGAAGAAATACGTGGTCGCCGACAGAGAACTCAAGATGGCGTCGATGCTGATCTGCCCAATGACGCTGTCGATCCTGAGCTACTCTGAGATGCTCTCTGACCTGCCTGACTACTCCAACTGACTGAGCAATCATCTCAGGACCAAGCATCTTCCTCTCTGCAATGTCATCCCAAGCTAGGGGTGACCTACATCGCCTACCATACAAAGCCTCGAAAGGAGCCATCTGAATGCTCGCCTGGAAGCTATTATTGTAAGAGAACTCCACCAAATACAAGTGATCCTCCCAAGAACCACTGAAGTCAAGAATACATGATCGAAGCATATCCTCCAAGGTCTGAATCGTACGCTTCGACTGACCATCTGTCTGAGGATGGTATGCTGAGCTGAAACTCAAACGGGTACCCAGACTCTGCTGAAGACTCTGCCAGAAATGAGAAGTGAATCTGGAATCCCGATCTGAGACTATGCTAACTGGCACCCCATGCAATCTGACAATCTGCCTTATGTACAAGTCGGCCAACTGCTCTGTAGACTGACCAACTCTGAAAGGTAGGAAGTGGGCAACCTTCGTGAGTCGATCCACTATAATCCAAATGGCATCTCTACCAGTCGGGGTTCTAGGAAGACCAGTCACAAAGTCCATTGTAATATGATCCCACTTCCACTCCGGAATCGGTAAAGGCTTAAGAAGTCCGGCCAGTCTCTGGTGCTCAGCCTTGACCTGCTGGCAAACTAAGCATCGAGAGACAAACCGAGCTATCTCCCTCTTCATACCATTCCACCAGAAATGCTGACGAATATCTCGGTACATCTTCGTCCCTCCAGGATGAATAGAATACCGAGAACTATGGGCCTCCGACATAATCTCCTGACTGAGCTGCTCTGATCCTATCCACAATGGTAGACTGAACCTGCAAGCCTGCCATCATAGTTGCCTCACCAGGTAGCACTACCTCAATGCCCATCTCCTGAAGATCCTCCAAAAGGTGACGCTGCTCCGTCAAGAAATAGACTCCGGGTCTCCTGCTCAAAGCGTCTGCAACGACGTTTGCCTTCCCGGGATGATACTGAAGATCAACATCATAATCCTTCAGTAACTCAAGCCACCTCCTTTGCCGCATGTTCAGATCCCTCTGGGTGAACACATACCTCAAGCTCTTATGGTCAGTGAAAATCTCTACTCGATCACCATACAGATAATGCCTCCAGAGCTTGAGGGCAAACACAACTGCGGCCAACTCAAGATCGTGCGTCGAATAGATCTTCTCATGGTCCCGAAGCTGCCGAGACGCATAAGCTATCACTCGACCGTGCTGCATAAGAACACAACCAAGTCCCCGGCCTGACGCATCACAATACACCGTAAACCCACCTGGTCCGACGGGTAATGTCAGAATAGGAGCTAAAATCAAACTCTGCTTGAGTTTCTCAAAAGAACCTGACAAGCATCTGACCACTCAAAGCACACATCCTTACACGTCAGCCGTGTCAAGGGTACGGAGATCCTAGCAAAGTCTGCCACAAATCGTCTGTAGTAGCCTGCTAATCCCAGAAAGCTGTGTACATCTGAAGCTGTACGAAGTACTGGCCAACCCTCGATAGCCTCAACCTTCTTGGGGTCTACCTCAACACCACCTCCGGCAATAATGTGACCCAAGAAGGAGACTCGATCGAGCCAGAAATCGTACTTGCTGAACTTCGCGTAAAGCTGATTGTCCAGAAGAATCTGAAGAACCACGCGAAGATGCTGCTCGTGCTCTGCCTCAGTCCGACTATAGACCAAGATATCATCAATAAACACTATCATAAACTGGTCTAAGTAGGGCATGAAGATGCGATTCATGAGATTCATGAAGATCGCTAGCGCATTGGTCACTCCGAAAGGCATAACAAGGAACTCCCAATGGCCATATCGAGATCTAAATGTTGTCTTGGGTATATCCTGCTCTCTAACTCTGATCTGATGGTACCCAGACCACAAATCGATCTTCAAAAACACAGCCGCTCTACTAAGCTGGTCGAACAAGTCATCTATCCTGGGCAAGGGATACTTGTTCTTCACGGTCACCGCGTTAAGCTGACGATAGTCAATGACCATACTTGATGAACCATCCTTCTTCTTCACAAGAAGGGCTGGAGCTCCCCAAGGCGATCCACTAGGATGAATGAATCCCTTGGTCCTAAGCTCCTCAATAGACTGATACAACACCAACAACTCTGAAGGAGACATACTGTAGACTCTCGCTGACATTGGCTCTGCTCCCGGAACCAAATCAATATAATACTTAATCTCCCGAACTGGAGGCATATCCGAAAGCTCCTCGGGAAACACATCGGAAAACTCATAAACTACTCTGGACAATTGAACCTCCTCGGCTACTGCCATCCATATGACCGCTGGTGAAGACTCCACCTCGCCTCTAGAGAATGAGAACTCCTCCTCATTCGGAACACGAAAGATAACCTTGCCAGCATGGCAATCTATCGAAGCGTGTCGAGCACTCAACCAATCCATACCTAGGACGACATCATAATCGCCCATAGGAAACTCTATCAGCCTAGCGGGAAACTCTCTCCTACATACTATGACACTACACGAGGCATAGACTCGGTCTACTCCTACTAGACCGTTACCAGTAAGTATATTCATCCTTACAGGTAAAGATTCTGGCTCTACACCACGTGTCGCAAATCGTGCAGATATAAACGAATGCGAAGCACCAGAATCGAATAAAGCTGAAGCTGAATGAGAGTGAACAAGAATGGTACCTGCGACCACCTCCCCTGCTGCTAGCGCCTCCTCCATAGAAAGCGTGAAAGCCTGACCCTGAACTCTGGTCGCTGGACCCCTCTGCCTCTGAGCCTGAGCCTGAGCATACTGCTGAGGCCTCTGCTGGAACTGCTGAGATTATGTCGGTAATGGCCTCTGGGCCTGCTGCTGCTGAACCGGCACTGGTGCTCTAAACTGCTGAACTGGTGGCTGGAAGGATGCTAATCCAGCCGAACTCCTCCTGGAACAAGCCCCTATCCTGTGGTCCGGTGCTCCACAGGCTAGGTACAAGCCCTATGCCCTACGACACTCTGATAAGACATGCCCTCCTTTCCCGCAATGGGAACAAGCAACTGAAGAAGACTGCCTCTGCTGCTGAGGACGCGGCTGAGACGACTGCTGAAAGGAAGCCGCCGGAACCGGTCCCCTCGGAGATCCAATCGTCAAGGCTCGGACTGCTGGAGCTGGTGCTGACGACTGGGAAGAAGATCCCCTCTGAATGTGAGGCCTCTTCTGACCTTCGACTCTATCAACGATCATCTGCGAGGTGTACTCGTGCCTCCTCGCCGCCCTCATCACTGCATCAAAAGTCTGGAACTCATGCTGCTCAACAGCCAGTATGATCTCCAGATGAAGCCCCTGCTGGAACCTCCTCGCTCGGTCCAACTCGGTTGCCACTAAAGAAGGGGCAAACCGACTGAGCCTACTAAACTCTGTCGCATAGCCGTCGATGGTCCTGCTCATCTGCCGCAAGCCAATGAACCTCTGCTGCAGATTATAACGCGACACCGCATCAAAATAGCGAGTCTGAAACCTCTCGCTAAAATCGGCCTAGGCTACTGGTGCCCTAAGAGACACCTCATGAGCCGCCCACCAGTCGCGGGCCAAATCTAAGAGCTGCAACCTGACAACTGCCACACGCTCCATAGCCGGAATCCCTACCGTCTCCAGAATGGCCTCAGTATCCTGAAGCCATACATCAGATACAATAGCATCCTCTGTACCATAGAAGTACGGCGGATGAAGGCGCCTGAAGCTGCTCGCAAAATTGTAGACCTGAGCACCACCTCTGTCCAAAGCCGTCTGGACAGAATGGGTAAGAACATCACTCTGACGCTGCTGCGACGCCATGAAATCTCTTAGAACATCCACCAGTGCTCGAACAACACCCTCTGGCTGCTCTGGCTGAACTGGTACTGCTGGTTGAACAGGAGGAACTGGCGACTCTGTCCTTCGGTCCACTCTAGACTCTGCTCCCGAATGCTGAGGATGCTCCTCCTGAACCGGCAAAACTAAGGGAATCTGACCTGCCATCGGCAAAGCCCGAACAGGCCGATCAGAAGGACCAGGAACGGTGCCCCTGAAAGTTTAAGGACACAAGGATCAGGTCGAGGGAACAGAAAAGATCAACGATCAAAGCAGATATCAGGTCAAAGATCAGAGGTAAAGAGTAATATTGAGGATATCAATAGAGAAGAATTCATGGCTGAGATAACTACCAGCAACTCCCACATATCTGATAAATTAGACCTGCATGGGCCACCACTAAAACCTATGTCACGCCCCAGAACCAGAATACTGGCAAGTAGGGACGGACCAGGCCAGCTACATATACCAAAGTACTCCAGTACTCCGAAACAACGTATAAGCTGTATAGATGGGGGTCACTGCTACAAACCAATAGTCAATCCTGGGTCACAAAATCCTAGATATCTCAGTCTAAGACAAGAAGTAAAGTACAAGAATATGATCATCAAGCATATAAGACAGTAAAGCGTCCCAAACTATAATATATAGATGATCATGAAGCTAGTAATACAAAATGAAGAACTACCAAGACTAAGTAATACATGATCAGCTCTAGCTGCAGTCCAGAAATATAACATCATGTCTAAGCCCGTAGGCCAAATGTCAAGTCCAAAACACGAGCTAAATACGTGCTCGGTGGCTAAACGCCTCAAAAGAATATGTACAGAAAAGAGTGGGTAAGAGAAAGAACACCCACTCAAGTCCCCTGGTGCTCCGGGTGGTCACCATCGAGAAGAAGGTCCGAAAGATCTTCGGGCTCCTCAACTAGATCTGGTCAATGCAAAACCAGTGGGGTCAGAACCCAAATAGCAAGTACCACAAAGGAAGCCAAACTTATGAACTAAAACCAACATGCAATTCATAACATTTCTAAGATAAAGCAGTAAACGAGACTAGAATAGTAAATTGGTACCACAATGTTTACGAAAGAAAACTGGAACATGCAAGTAGGATAACAGGTGAATACATAGAAAAAACTGGTCATGTGCGCATATGGTGAAGCCGAGCATGTAGTAGGAAGAATAGCATGTAAGGAAGGACATGAAGCTAAGTACTGCAAGAAGATAAACTGGAGCAAGACTAGACTAGACAAGAATGGACTCCATCCATCAATCACGGCCAAGCAATGGGTACGGCTTGATACTTTAGCTAACTAGGGTTGCCACAATCCTAATTGCTAACACATGCAAGTTTGAGAAATCCAAGTCCAGTTACCTGCCTGCTACTTCCTGAATGATCCAAGCAAAAGAAAAGAAGTATAGCAGACACACTACAGTAAGATATATGTGTCCTAAAGAGGTGCCCCACTCGACGGTGTGCTGGAAGAGTGCTCATCATGACAGATAGCTCCAAATCCCAAGTATATATATATATATATATATATTCCTAAGTATATATATATATATATATATATATATATATATATATATATACTTAGGAATATATATATATATATATATATATATATATATATATATATATATATATATATATATATCTATATATATATATATATATATACTTAGGAAAATATATATATATATATATATATATATATATAGGGTCAAGAAAAAAATATATATATATAGGGCCAAAAAAAAATAGGGCCAAGATCAAAGGGGCAACAGGTAACCGGGAAAGTCTCCAATGATCTAGGTAATCAAGCTAGTTGTTTAGTCCTTAACATTTTCTTGTTGGATTCTAGGTATGGCATTCCGCAGAATCCATTCTAGACATGAGACATGCAAGACTTGACAAGATAAGCAAGATTGTGTACTACAACAAGACATGACAATATCAAGAAAAGAGTGCGCTACGATGAGCCACTATCAAGGAGCTAGACATATACTAGAATCAAGAGTGCGCCATGACAGGCCACTATCAAGCAAGCTAGGAAAAAATATGTTCAAGAGTGCACCACGACGGGTCACTATCAAGTAAATATTGGATATGGCATAGACTGCAAGGTACAATAAATCTGGGAGGACATGGCAATATATAATGAGTATAGAGAACATATGAACATAAGCTAGAGTCAAGTGTATATAGGGTGTACATTCATTCTCTAAGTATACAAGGTCATCTAATCATGTTAAGAATTCATTACAATCAAAGAAAATATCAAAAACGGACAAAAACGGGAAGAAACGGGCAAAAACAGCCTAACCGGATTATCCGGCGGATTTCTGCGGATTTCCGGCGGATTTTCCGTAGTGTCACAGCAAGTTTTGTGGCGCAAGTTCAGATTTTCCGACGGATTTCTGCGGATTTCCGACGGATTTTCCGAACCGTCACAGAAAGTTGATTTTTGAACTCAAAACTTGTTTCGGCCATAAAAATTTCGTTTTAAATCGAAATTCGGATTTTCAAAAGTCAAAATTGCATAGAATTGAATTTCCTACAACATGGAACTATTAGATTTCACAAATTCAAAGATTTGATAGATCAATATCTCAAAATACTCCGAAACAGAGGTTCTCGGAACACCGAAACGAGTCCCGATTGCCACCAAACTCAAAATCCATGTATACTAGCTAGGTAAGGACCCTATATATGTATATGTGACCAAGATCCATGATGATAACTCTAGTATCACTCTTGATACCAAGTTTTTCTACTAATTCACTATTGGGTTTTAACAGAAAATCAAATCTTGCTTAATTTAATTTTTCAAACATGCACATATACGAGAATCATCAGGAAAACACATTTAACAAAATGAGTTTAGGAAAATTCTAAGCATTTAATACCAAGGAAAACAAAAATGGCAATAGTTTACTATTGTTCAAGAATTTGGCAAGATGTACTTGCCTAGGTTAAGCTCCAAGCCTAATCTTCTACTCCACCACCAAGAGGGGCACGAAACCACACTCTAGGCCTCAAGGCCAAGCTCTTGGCAAGCTCCAAGGGAAGAGAAGGGAAGAAGAAATGAAGAGAGAGTGAAGAGAATGAAAAGAAAGAGGAGAGAGAAAGTGAAGTGGTTTATATATAAGGGGAGAATTAATCTTAGCCGTTGGATCATGATCCATGTAAAAGTCTAGGTCAATCATGGCCATTCAAACAAAACCAATTGTCCATTGGATAATAGAGTGCATCTACACTATTCACGAAAATATCTAAACACTATTTACGAAAATATCCGAAACACAATTCACGAAAATATTCGAAACACTATTCATGAAAATATCAGAAACCGAAAATATCTAAAGTGTAAAAAATATGTCCGGGCGGTATGTCGTCTGTATACTCCGGTATACCGGCGGTATGCCGATCAAGGAGAAAATCTACAATTTTTGGAAAAATTTAAAACATTCCAGAAACCAAGAAAATACGAAATACGCTGCGAAATACGTATCCGTATATAAATACCGATACTGTGAGACGAGTCTCACAATGTAGATGACATACTAATGTGTCACTATAACGAAGATGTTTTTTACGTCCAGATTTTGTATAAAGGACATGGGAGATGCGGATGTTATCTTGGAGATTTAAATAATCCGGACGAAAGTTGAACTTTCATTATCACAAGCTCACTACGAAGAAAGTTACTCACACGCTATGGATATGAGGATCTTCCAGGGATCGATACTCCTTACATGTATGATCAAAAGCTGAAGCCAGATCCTGAACATGCATCAGACAGTTGTTTTGTTGGCCCATTGGTCATGGTCAAACCTGATTTTAATAATTGATCTAACTCTGTCTCGATATAAGGGCTACTTTGACAATTGCTGATAACTACCATTCAAGACATGAAGCCAGTTTGCCGTTGAGTCTGTATTTTCTTATCAATGTAATTTTTATTATTTATTGAGTCTAGGAATACGATGTATACCGAGTCATACTGGCAAATAGGCTACCACAAAATGTTTTAAAAATTCCTTGTTTTGAAAATAGCCTATTTACAAAAACCTCATAAACTGTTTAACTTTTCAAAAAGCCCAAAATTCGATTTGCAAAAATCCTAAAAATTAAATACTGGACACCAAGAGAATTTGACCCGAGTTCAGACCAAATTCGCCTCGAGTTCGGTTGGTGCCCGTTGGATTTTGAACTTGGTCATCCCGCAGTTGCGGATGCAACGACTATTTGTCGAGATTTTCTCAAAGAATTCTGCCCGAATTCACCCTTTGGAAAACCTGTAAATAGAGAAAAAATTTCCTCATTTCAACACACCTTTCTCTTCTCTTCTTTCTAAGCTTAATACGTTCTTTCAAAGTGTTCTAAGCTATGCATTTTCAAATTTTAAGTCAGTTACAATTCTCTAGTCGATTTTCCAGTAGGGTACGATCTAGAAGTTTTAGAGTGATTGTAATCAGTCTTATTTGAAGAAAGATACTTCAAAATTGAAGTTAGTCGAGTACTTCGGATCAAAGCTCGCATTATAGAAGTTGCAAGGACTTCGAATGAAAACTTATGATATTTTTTCATAGTGGATTTCAACTGGAAGCTAGAGTTCTACTGACTGGACCAGTCTTCACAAGAGGGAAACCACTATACATCCTTGTGTTTGTGTTTGTGTTTGCTCTCTGCTCTCTACTTTTTATTTACATATATGTGATATATACATATATATTATGTGATCTTGCTGCTAACATTTTAATCGCTAAATTTCTGCTGCCTACTCTATTCACCCCCATCTAGAGTATAATGCTTTATATTTCGTTCCTATAATTGGTATCAGAGTGGGTTATACAGGTAAAGTGAGGTAACACTGTTATTATTTTCTTATCAATACTTCTGTTACATAGATCACTATATCACACATGGCAACTGTGAAATTTACAAGTGAAGGCCAGGCCACAAACAGACCCCCATTGTTTGATGGTACAAATTACACATACTGGAAACCACGCATGAGTTTATTTTTGAAATCTCTAGATTTTGACTTATGGTCTATTGTGATTGATGGCTAGAAAAAGCCTCCACGTATTCTTGTTGATGGTGAGTTGGTGTCACTCCCGTTTCCCGTTATATGTATTTTCAGTATACGTATACGGATTTCTGACATTTATCAGGTGGACTGTAGTTAGACTTGTCTTACTTAGCCTAGTCTTGGTTTAGCAATTTCTAGCATATTGATTTCTTGAGCTTGATGATCATTCTTTGCTCATTTTTTTTGGGTATTTGCTATATTACATTAATTATCACCAATGATTTTGAAGCACATATGGATACATGTAACTAATACATCTTATACCTTATGCTACTAATGGTTTAAGTTTTTTTTTTCCATATCCAGAGTACTTACTTTCATTTTGTATAAATTTCTTTAAATCTCAAGTTTCTGAAAGTAGAGATTATTTTTAGTACACACCGAAAGGGTCCTTCTGTCAATCAGGTGTAAATAGAACAAAGCGACACGGTACTAAGCGTCATCGGACCACCGCTAGCTGGGAACCAGTCCACTAACCCAAGATTGATCAATATTTTATAAAATAATGATTTAGTGATGTCTATATGGAACTATTATCTGATTACGGATTTTTGACTTTTATTTTGATGGATATTATTTTATAATATTTTTGTAAAAGGTAACATATGTTGATCTATCTTGTCTATTATGAGATACTATTGTATAGGTGAACTTATGTCATCTTTTGACTTATTTATGATTAATTGGACATCACTTATATGTTATCTTTTGACTATATATGTATGCTTAATGGAATATTCTAGTTATTATTCATCTTAAGTGTTCATTTAATGTATATGATTTCTTCTTGCCTAAAGATGAAATTTTTGTTTTCATGATAATTTTATAGCTTTATATGCATTGATCAAAGGGAAAAAAAGATTCATATCTTGAAGATCCTTTAGATCTTGTGATTATTTAATTATCTATTTTTGCATATTAATTGCTTTTGAATTAGATACTCATTTTTAATGGGAGCAAATTAATTGTTTCAATTCTTTTATACTCTTAATATGTGGTATACCTAGTTCATCATGTACCTATATTCATTTACTTTATCTTGTTGATTTTGTTCGTAATATTTTGATTCATGAAAGAATATGTGAATATTCCTTTTTTTTTCCTCTTTTCATGGGTTTATAAGTTAGAATTTTCCTATATTAGCTTGATTTTCTTATCTTGATGATTATTGAGCTTTTATTGATTTGGCTTTCGTATATTGAGGTTTTATTCAAAGTTTATGATTATCAAAATTTAGATTGATAATACTTTACGTGGGAGGATTCAAGTCGACTGAATTTTTCCTTCTCAAATATTTATTTCCCTTTTATCTCCATGCTCTATCTAATAGATATTCATATAGCATGTTAAGCTAATTGAGTTCAAATGCATAAACTTGGATAGATTTTTTGCATATATGAATATTCTTGTATATCTAGTTATTTTCTTTTTCTATAATTATACTCTTTATGGAATTGATTCATTAATTTGCTTGGGCGAATTGTGAATCATATTTTATTTTGATCATTGTTAAAATTACTGCATTGGTATCTATTATATGTGCATATCCTATCCTCACAAATTTTGATTTTATTGTCTTTATTCCATTATTTTCACATCATATTGTGTTTTGAAATTATTTCTTGGATTTTTAGTTGGTAAACTATTTATTGTTTGAATTCAATTTGTTTAGTTCAACAAACTATATTGTGTTTTTTTGACAAGTTCTTTTACTTTAGTTGTAGAAATTTTCTAAACTTGTCATAACACTATTTTCCTACCTTGATCATGAGCAATTATGCCTTCCGCTGATATATTTATTCTCTGATATATTTACTTAACTATTATATCTTATTATGAGAGAGCTTATATTTTTATCATGTCAAAGGGGAGAATAAGTTTAAGTAGAAGTACTTTATATTCATCTACTTTTTATATATCTAATGATATTAGTGATATATACCTTTATTAATATATTTGTTGTTTCACTCTGTTGTTTTATTGTCAAACATAATACTCCATAAATTTCGGAGGAGCGCGCCATTTCGATCAAACGACAACTGGGAAGAGAACATGATACGAACATGAGACATGATACTTGACGTAATTGTTGTATCAAATCACTCCACAAGCTGTAGGGGACTTGTCCAGTCCCAAAATACGTAGGACTAGGAACGTAGACTTGTCAGCCGTCTAATAAATATACGTAAGCTGTAAATGCAGTAAAACTACAGCTAGCTAATCTCATCCACAAAATTAAAGAAATAACGATATCATATAATAACCATGATTTGTCTTTATATAACATGTTGGGTGGAGACAAATTCACTACCAACTATTTAAAAGAAAAGAAGTACAGGACATATGAAATGATTTAGTGAAGGTAGCAAGAAAGACCCAGACACGTCATCTTCGAAGGGATGGAGAAGATCACAATCTCGGCTAGAATACCTGCGGAAGGCAAGAACACAAACCTGGAGAGATCACCAGGTCCTCAGAGGGACGTAACAAGATACATAATATCATGCCATATAAACTGAATAAATATTGCTCAATAATAAGTCAATCAGATCATGACATGGTCTAATACACACCATTGAATTAGCGTACCATCCCCCCAACCAAACAAGGACATGAGATGGCACCCTAATTCACAATTTCGTATCTTTCCATGCTACGAATCCAATATGGTATCCGGACCACAACAAGGTTCAGTACCTTCTCGTCGGAGTAGTGAGCCACACCTACAACCAAACAAGGACAAGATATGGCAAACTAGTCCGCGACAAGTTACTGTTCCAAGCCACAGTCAGATATAAGTACCCAAACCAAAGTACTCATACCTAGCGAATAAGGTAGCCTAACTGTTCTAAGTGAATGCAGTTTAAGAACATTCCTCCAACGCATGGACTCTCTCGCTAAAAATGGGATCGGCATAGTCCCTCCCTTGGGACACCAGGGGCCTCAAGCATAACCGTTCCTCAAACGTACAAGCAAAAAATAAATGGTCATCAACTCGCATCTCCGACGGAGCGTACGGTCACAAAGGAAATGTGCATAGTAGCCCATACGCTAAGGATATGTCCTTCCCACCCAATGCCTATATGTTTCCTTAACAACACATAACCTCTATAACTGCTAAGTCAAACTATCATACAATACTATTAGCGGGTAGCCATATCGCACGGCTTATACGTACGGGGGGCCAGCCAGTCACGTATGTTCGAGTTTTATATGCGATTTGCGACTTCGTGGCACAACGTGTCAAGGCCAATGAATGCAACACACAAAGGGAGGTCCCTTAAATCTAAGGTTAATAAGCATAAAATAATAAGTACGAAAAATAAAACTATACAGTGTAATCTATCTAATTACTACAATGTAGTACAATTTATTTTGCAGTAAAATAAATAATGAATAAATGCATGAATATGAGCTAAAGTAAAATAAACAGCAAATGGTAAGGTATCTTGCCTGGTAGTATCGTCTGGTGTGCTGTGATGATCAAGGTTGCACAGAATATAACTTCGGGGTTACAACTACGCAAGACGGCCTCTGATGATGGCATAAACTGTTCCATCGGGTCAAGAATGGTCAAATTAGTTAGGGTCGACATACGGTAGTCTCGAATTGGCGAGGGAATAGGAATAATGGGATTGAGTCACGGACATGAGGGTAGTCGAAGGAAATTGAGTAGATAACATATATACGATTTTAGAAAATATTTTATAATACTTGAAAATATAGATAATTTTTTTTCAAAATATATTTTAGGCCAACACTAAAAATCAAAATCGTTATAGGCAACAAATTTCTAAGCTTATAACAATATGGTTTGAGATATGAACTATATTACTTAAAATATTTGAGAAATACTAGTAATTTATTTATAATTTTTTTTTACTAAATTTATGGGTAAAAATATTTTAGGCAAATATGTTGAAATCCACAAAAATATTTTAGGCTAATATCCCTAATTTTGTTAAAATAATATTTTAGGAAGGAAGCTATATTTTGTTAAATCAAAATAGTTTTAGAAAAATTCTTTGAAAATCTAGATAATCTTTGTAGTCTAAAAACTCAATTGTAAACTATATTTTAAATAGATATGAAATACTTTAGTAATATTCTAGGGTTTTCTATTTTTATTTTGAAAATGACTGTAGGGCAAGTATTGTAGTCTTTTTAGTATTACTAATAATATATATATTGTTAAATGCAAAAGGATGATATAAATAATATATATATAAAAATAATACTTAATAATAATACATAATGACAGTATTAATAACACTGTCAACATATATACTTTTTCCGTCCCAATTTATTAAGTGATAGTAATAAAATAACCAGCATAATAAATTATGAATGGAATACTTATTTGGGAATGGAATGGGAAGAATGAATGGGAGGGGGAGAGGTTCAGTAGGTGAAAAGAATCAACAGAAAAGAGGAAGCAATAAGTAACCACGGTAACTTTACTCCTCTCTCGGGAAGCAATAAGTCCACATTGTCACTTTAGTTCTCTCGAAGTAACTACTGTTACTTTAAGTTGAAAGAAGAAAATTTCAATGGAGGCGTAGCGAAGAAGTGAGGAGGAAGAGGCACTCCCCAGCGAAGCTTTGACGGCCGGAGGCAACACTCGTCGTGCTTGCGCCGTCTTGGTGCACCGTCGGTCGAGCGCGGAGAGAGAAAAAAGAGAGCGGTAAGAAGAGTAGGACGAGAGGGAGATCGGGGTTCCGGCGGCGACCACTGCGGGACTTTGGCTCGTCGGCGGCCGCTAGTCGCGGTGGGGTCGTCGCGAGTCATGGTGACGGCGACAGAGGCGGCGGACAAGCTTTGCGCCTGTACGGTAGAGGACGTCGGGATACGCGACCGTGGTGAGTCATGAGTATTTTTCTGGTGGTGCGGCCGGACATGAGGGTGGCGGTAGACGCGGGTGTTCTCCCGACGGCGGCGGTGGGTTTAGGTAAGGGGTTTTCTTTTTCCCCATTTTCTTGGGCTCTCGTGGTGGTGATGATGTGGTGGTTGGTCAGATTTGGCCATAGGGCTGGGTCTTGGCGGGGGACAGTGGTGATCTAGTCCGTGATGGCAAAGTGGTGATTTGTAGCTGCGGCCAGGGATGGCCGCGGTGGAGGCCGTGGAGGGTTTGGCTAGGGATGAGGGGAGAAGACGGGCGGTGCTGGATTATACATGGTAGTGGTGTCGGGTGATGAAGATGGACGACGGTGATGGTGGTTGTTGGGTCGGAGGGTCAAGGTCGGCCGACGATGTGAGAATAGGTGGCTGATAGTCGAGGCGAGGCGGACGTGAGCGGCTGGGGGACGGCCAGGCTCGGGCTAGGTTAGGAATCAAATTTTTTTGGTTCGTGTCGGGGATGTCCGACACGGAGATGGATATGTAATTGTAATGATAAAGTTTAGTGGAACGACACCCGGGGTCGGACCCGAGACCGTCACGGCTGACACGGTAAGGAATTGGACACTGACACGATGCACGTATATTTGTGGTAGAATTATTTGTGGACGCAATTTGTGAAGGAGAAGCATATGGAGGCTCCCGTATATATAGGGAAGGTGGAACTCCTAGTTGGATAAACAATTGAAAATTTTAAACCCTTTTAGATAATTTCACTTCTAATTTAAATCAATTCAATAAATTTCAAATCCAAATCCCAATCAATTTCCAAAATCTAATTAAATCTAGATAAATACAAATTAGATGTTGATAAGTCCCATGTTTATTTAAATTAAATTTATAAAATCAAAATCATAATTTAAATTATTACAAATAAATTAGTTACTTTTGTATAAATTTAAAAAATAATAAATTTTGAAATTCACAATAATTATTTCAATAGTAAAATAAATACCTTTTCGTAAGTAAATAAAATAATTGTAATTAGTTTTTAAAAATAAAAGAATATATATAAATTTTAATTTCATGTACTTGCATGTGACTAGTACAAAATATCTATGTATATATTATTTTCAAAATAGGTATAAATAAACAAAATTTTGCCAAAGTGTGACAAAATTTCTATACTTTTAAGCAAATAAAATATTTAACTATACCATATTGAAATAAACTATATGACTCTATATTAATAAAATATATAAATAAAACATTTTCTAAAAATATGTACCTCGCACATATTCGCACTCGACGAGCAAATATATATATAAAAAGAAATCAATACCAAATTAATAAAAAAAATTGTAGTAAATTTTTTAGGGGGTTTATATCCTACCCAACTTAGAAGAATTTCATCCTCGAAATTAAGAATAATTAGGATGTTGAGAAGGCACAAGGGTATTACGATAAGGAAATACGATCTAGTCATTGGGCGAGGCAAAGAAACGACGTTCAACGCAAACATGCATTAGAAAATCGCAATTTCAGTAACGACGAAAATAATTAATGGATATGGTATTGTACAAGGATCGCTAGCTAAGGCAATGATAACATAAATTTAGAGAATAGTAAGTAATCGAGTAGATCAAGAGAATAATTTAAGGATTGAGAAGATAGGGTTCCTCGATAGAATATAGTCGTCTAGGTTTAGGGTATGGTTAATGGAATGAATTGACTCATTCTCAAGTTTCAAGAATGTTTAGAACATCGCGATAATGAATCTAGGGTCGAAGAAGAAGGACGAGTAACTCAAGACGGTAATTTAGTCACATTGGTTGGTTAGTGGCTAACTATCTTGACAATAGATAGTGGGGCAACTAAGGGGTATTAAGTACGAGCGTTTATCTTTCTAAATTAGGTGAAAGAAAAACGAATAAGAGTTCGAAGAAGAGGTTATCGAATACGACCGTGGGGTTCAAAGGCGATCGAATAATTCTACAAGAATTGCCAAGGCAGTCACGGATGAGATTCTAGAGAGCAAGCTTAACTATGCCTCCATCCACGTAGAACGATAGATAAAACGCGAACCAAAGTGCACTAGGTTGATCAGACCATCATGCACCAGTTCTGATTAGACAATATATTAGTGAGCGCGCGCTCAATAACATATGTCTTGATCAAGCTTGATAAAGAACATAGGCACATGAGATTAAGATTGAAAGAAAGTAGAATTAGTTCAAACTCCTTATGAATCTAAGTCATGTCTTATTTTGGTGCCTATACAGTCGTCCTACTGTTTACTTGTCTAGGGCTTTGTTAAGGTCATAAGGAAGGTTAGGTCGTAAGGCATTCTATCCAACTTACAAGAGTTAAACTAAGGGTGTTTTGAAACAAATAAAACATGTCTATCTAGTAGGGGTCACCTTCCTAACCTTTAGCAAGCACGAAGGGTAGATAAGAATAATGATAGAACGAAGCAAGCAAGACGCAAATCGATGAGTCAAGCGGTAGTTCAAAAATAGAATCAAAGAAAGAGGTCAAGTTTATGGATGAGATCCTAGGCTCTAATCCTATACGCAGGCTTGCTTGGTACGGTAAAGTAACCAGTCAATTTATCTTGACCTGCATGGGCCACCACAAAAATATATAATGTCCTAGTCCTAAAATACGTAGGACTAGGAACATAGACATGCCAGCCGTATAATAAATATGCGTAAGCTGTAAATGCAGTAAAACTACAGCTAGCTAACCTCATCCACAAAATGAAAGAAATGAAGATATCATATAATAACCATAATTTATCTTTATAGAATATGTTGGGTGGAGACAAATCAACTACCAAATATTTAAAAAAAAAAGAAGTACAGGACATATGAAATGATTTAGCGAAGGTAGCAAGAAAAACCCAAGATACGTCATCTTCGAAAGGATGGAGAAGATCACGATCTCGGCTAGAATACCTGCGGATGACAAGAACACACACCTGGATAGATCACCAGGTCCTCAGAGGGACGTAACAAGATACATAATATCATGCCATATAAACTGAATAAATATTGCTCGATGATAAGTCAATCAGATCATAACGTGGTCCAATATATACCATTGAATTAGCGTACCATTTCCCCAACCAAACAAGGACAAGAGATGGTACCCTAATTCACGATGACGTAACTTTCCACGCTACGAATCCAATATGGTATCCGGAGCACAACAAGGTTCAATACCTTCTCATCGAAGTAGTGAGCCACACCTACAACCAAACAAGGATAAGATGTGGCAAACTAGTCCACGACAAGTTACTGTTCCAAGCCACGTTCAGATATAAGTACCTAAACCAAAAGTACTCATACCTAACGGATAAGGAAGCATAACCGTTCTAAGTGAATGCAGTTTAAGAACATTCCTCCAATGCATGGGCTCTCTCGCTAATAATGGGATCGGCATAGTCCCCCCTTGGGGCACCAGGGGCCTCAAGCATAACCGTTCCTCGAACGTACAAGCAAGGAAATAAAGGGTCGTCAACCCGCATCTCCGACGGAGCGTACGGTCACAAGGAAAATGTGCATAGTAGCCCATATGCTAAGGATATGTCCTCCCCATCCAATGCCTGTATGTTGCCTTAACAACACATAACCTCTATAACCGCTAAATCAAACTATCATGCAATACTATTAGCGGTTAGCCATATCGCACGACTTATACGTACGGGTGGCCAGCCAGTAACGTATGTCCGAGTTCTATATGCGACTCGCGACTTCGTGGCACAACGTGTCAAGGCCAATGAATGCAACACACAAAGGGTGGTCCCTTAAATCTAAGGTTAATAAGCATAAAATAATAAGTACGAGAAATAAAACTACACAATGTAATCTCGAATTGGCGAGGGAATAGGAATAATGGGATTGAGTCACGGACAAGAGGGCAGTCGAAGGAAATTGAGTAGATAATATATATACGATTTTAGAAAATATTTTATAATAATTGAATATATATATATATATATATATATATATATATATATATATATATATTCAAAATATATTTTAGGCAAACACTAAAAATCAAAATCGTTATAGGCAACAAATTTCTAAGCTTATAAAAATAAGGTTTGAGATATTAACTATATTACTTAAAATATTTGAGAAATACTAGTAATTTATTTATAATTTTTTTTTACTAAATTTATGGGTAAAAATATTTTAGGCAAATATGTTGAAATCCACCTAAATATTTTAGGCTAATATCCCTAATTTTGTTAAAATAATAGTTTAGGTAGGAAGCTATATTTTGTTAAATAAAAATAGTTTTAGAAAAATTCTTTGAAAATCTAGATAATCTATGTAGGCTAAAAACTCAATTGTAAACTATATTTTAAATAGATAGGAAATACTTTAGTAATATTCTAGGGTTTTCTAATTTCATTTTGAAAATGACTGCAGGGCAAGTATTGTAGTCTTTTAGTAATACTAATAATATATATATTGTTAAATGCAAAAGGATGATATAAATAATATATATATATATATATATATATATATATATAAATAATACTTAATAATAATACTTAATGACAATATTAATAGTACTGTCAACATATGTACTTTTTCCTTTCCAATGTATTAAGTGATAATAATAAAATAAGCAACATAATAAATTATGAATGGAATACTTATTTGGGAAAGGAGTGAGAAGAATGAATGGAAGGGAGAGAGGTTCAGTTGGTGAAAAGAATCAACAGAAAAGGGGAATCAATAAGTAACCACTGTAACTTTATTTCTCTCTCGGGAAGTAATAAGTTCCTATTGTTACTTTACTTCTCTCGAAGTAACTACTGTTACTTTAAGTTGAAAGAAGAAAATTTCAACGGAGGCGTAGTGAAGAAGTGAGGAGGAAGAGGCACTCCCCTGCGAGGCTTTGACGGCCGGAGGCAACTCTCGTCGTGCTGGCTCCGGCTTGGTGCACCGTCGGTCGAGCGCGGAGAGAGAGAAAAGGGAGCGGTGTGAAGAGCGAGATGAGAGGGAGATCGAGGTTCTAGCGGTGACCGGGACTTCGGCTTGTCGGTGGCCGCTAGTCGTGGTGGGGTCGCCGCGAGTCATGGTCACAGCGACAGAGGCAGCGGATAAGCTTTGCGCCCGTACGGTGGAGGACGCCGGGATACACGACCGTGGGGAATCATGAGGGGTTTTCTGGTGGTGCGGCCGGACACGAGGGAGGCGACAGACACGGGTGTTCTCCCGACGGCGGCGGCGGGTTTAGTTAAGGGGTTTTCTTTTTCCCTCTTTTCTTGGGCTCTCGTGGTGGTGATGATGTGGTGGTCAGCCGAATTTGGCCATGGGGTTGGGTCTTATTGGGGGACAGTGGTGGTCTGGTCCGTGATGGCAGAGTGGTGGTTGGTGGCTGTGGCCAGGGATGGCCCCGGTGGAGGCTATGAAAGGTTTGGCTAGGGATGATGGAAGAAGACGGACGGTGCTGGGTTGTACATGGTGGTGGTGTCGGGTGATGGAGATGGGCGACAGTGATGCTGGTTGTTGTGTCCGAGGGTCAGGGTCGTCGGTGATGTGAGAATAGGTGGCTGATAGTCGAGGCGAGGCAGACGTGAGCAGCTGGGGGACGGCCAGGCCCAGGCTAGGTTAGGAATCAAATTTTTTTGGTTCGTGTCAGGGATGTCCGACACGGAGATGGATATGTAATTGTAATGATAAAGTTTAGTGGAACGACACCCGGGGTCGGACCCGAGACCGTCACGGCTGACACCGGAAGGAATTGGACACTGATACGATGCACGTATATTTGTGGTAGAATTATTTGTGGAAGCAATTTGTGAAGGAAAAGCATATGGAGGCTCCCATATATATAGGGGAGGTGGAACTCCTAGTTGGATAGACAATAGAAAAATTTAAACCCTTTTAGATAATTTATCTTCTAATTTAAATCAATTCAATAAATTTCAAATCCAAATCCAAATCAATTTCCAAAATCTAATTAAATCTAGATAAATACAAATTAGATGTTGATAAGTCCCATGTTTATTTAAATTAAATTTATAAAATCAAAATCGTAATTTAAATTATTACAAATAAATTAGTTACTTTTGTATAATTTAAAATAATAATAAATTTTGAAATTCACAATAATTATTTTAATAGTAAAATAAATACCTTTCAGCAAGTAAATAAAATAACTATAAATAGTTTTTAAAAATAAAAGATTATATATAAATTTTAATTTCATGTACTTCGCATGTGACTAGTACAAAATATCTATGTATATATTATTTTTGAAATTGGTATAAATAAACAAAATTTTGCTAAAGTGTGACGGAATTTCTATACTTTTAAGCAAATAAAATATTTAACTATACCATATTGAAATAAACTATATGACTCTATATTAATAAAATCTATAAATAAAACGTTTTCTAAAAATATGTACCACGTACATATTCGTACTCGACGAGCAAATATATATAAAAAAGAAATCAATACCAAATTAATAAAAAAAATAATAGTGAAATTTTTTCGAGGTTTACAATTTGTGCACATCCAAGACTTGCAGTATCATTCATAGTTTTTCAATTATAAAAATGGGGAAGATTGTTGGCCCATTCGTCCTAAGTCAACTTGATGTTGATAGTTAACTAAACCATGTTTCGATATGTCGTAATATGATACAACTAATCCAACTGAAGACTCAACAATGCTGTGACGATTGCTGGTTGTACTGCATCTAAGTTGTATATTATTAATGTATTTTTACATTTCAATTGAGGCTAGGACTTATGTACATCGAGTCGCACTAGCATACTCAAGTCCACTCAAAACAGCCTGAAACCTGTCCATATTTTTTTTAACCAAAACTAGCCCATACAAACCGTTGGACCATTATGAAACCTCCTAGACCGAACTCTGGCCAAACTTGGTTAGGCTATTCTAGAAGTATGGCCAGTTGTGAAATCCCTGATTTTGTGCTTCTAACGTTCGAAAAATTCATATATTTTAGACCAAATTCTGACCGAACTCTGTTCCATAAAACCCTATAAATAGACATGGATTTTTCCATTCTTTACTACAAAAAATTATATTTTTAGCAACATATTTTAGTGAGATAGGGTCTTTTATGTCTCCAATAGCTAATTATTATAGGTATTGGCGACATGAGTTTTAGTATATCGCAGAATCTTTAAAAAAATTACTAGCGGAAAACCAAATATCTATCATGCCCCGATTTCGCAGAGCCGTTTGTACTCGTATTTAGCTCTGGAATCCGATCGTCCTCGCTTGGGCAAAGCTTACAACTTTAAGTCATAATGAGACATAGAAATATGTTCTCTTTATTGATAATTGAAATAAAGTACAAGGCAAAGCTTACAACACATCTCACATTACATTGGTTGCCAACTAAAACACATGCCACATAGGCTTATATTTGATACTTGATACAATGACTTACAATTGCATGTGCCAACTTGGCTTATAACTCACTGGTACAATGGATATACAATATTTCATACATTATGCCTTTATAAACAGAATACATCATATTTAAAAGAAGAGCTTCTGCATGCCCAACAAATCTTCTATGCCTCGGGGCTAATCAATCAAATCTTAGTGTACTAAACTTCCCAAGTACGATCACCTGAAATGAGTGCCCACAACATGGGTCAGCACATTATCGTGTACTAGCAAGCAGAACTAGCCCGCTCGCCTAAACCAACACTAAGTAATCATGTGAGCAAACATTTATTAACATGATCTTTCTATTTGGGCTAGCGTTAGTTTACATTTCCTATACAGTAACATAGTGAAGCATGTAAACTTGTTATGGCATTGTTCATGTAAAAGACATCATTATAGCAGCATCATAGTTAACATTTCAAGCATGCTATAGCAAAACTGATGGAAATACAATATTTTATCATACTGGTGTTAACATGTTAAGCAATAAGTTGAATTCAACATGTATGATAACTATATCACATTTAAGTAATTTTTTATCGATAGTTGACTCCCTCGTACCTGCATCAAATACAGGTTATATGATATTCTTACTCTGCCTGAATATTAATTAGCTTGCAGCCTGATTCCATGATCACTGGTGTTATTCTACCATTTAGGACATTGACATATAGCACATCAAAGGTATATGGTGTGCCATTTAGAGTACGTAGCTAGCCTCAAAGAATATTCTGATACCATGTACCCGTAATGCACGTTTATATTTCCCCTAGGTCAGATCGGCACTAGTGTCCAGGCATACCGTTCGAGGAAACAGTCACCCCTTGTGCACAAGTTGTCCATGACCATGCGAATGCATGTCCGACTCGATCGTGAACATAATCGTATGGTAAAATATTAAAAGTAAGTAAAAGCAACAATTCATCATCACATCTCATCCAATCCATGTTCAACAACTTTCCATTTTTATCATTCACATTATTTCCATACTTGGTGATCTCATCGATCCCAAGCCAAATCATTCCACATTGCAACAATTCATTACATTGTTCCTAAAGGGACATGCAGCATTTCATTCATTTTACAAGGGCATCTATAATTCATTTCTTTATATCAACAGCATATCCAGTTCATCATGCCTTTATCAATCAAATAGCAATGTATTATTCAAGTATATCATTCATTTCAGCAGCATTAGACTTGTACAACAATATCAATTCATTTCCAGGCATCAATTCTCATTAGCAGTTTAATGTTCAAGTATTTATCATTCAGCAACATTCAATATGAGTATCTCTACTATTCAACAACTAAAGCATGGGACATTTAGGGACCAAACATAGCAACACAATACTCTATTTTTTTGAGCATGAACAAGTAGGGGAGAACAGTTCCACTCACTTGCACAAAAGGGTCTTTTTGTTCCGATCACATATATGCTCAACGGGTCCTCCAAAGATTGATTTACACGAGGCACGATGTTCTTCACTTAACATAGCCACACCGGCGAGCCATGTTTAATAACTGTAACTACCACTTTTCTAAAATGAGGGTATTTTTGAACTTTTGTAAAATAAATTATTTTATTATTATTTAGTTAATTGTATTAGTGATAGAATTTAGTGAAACCTTAGAACCATATTGATTAGATGCTAGTCATGACCAAGGGAGATGTAGTTAGTGGGATTAGACAACCTTAAATTCATTTCTAATTAATTAGTCAAGCCTCTAGTCTAATTAGGAACCACTTAGAATTTAATGACTAAAACACTAAGTTAGAATGGACCCTTTTCTTAGAACTTGTCATGACAACTTAGGAGGGCCTTCTAGACTTTCCACAAATGCACAAAACCTAAAACTAAACCTAAATGGCAGTCCACCTTCATTAAATAGCCCCACTTCTTCATCTTTCTCCCCTTTTATTTAAAACCAAAACCCTAAATTGAAGCTTTTCCCCCAAATTCCTCCTACCATCATTTCTTCTCCAAATTGACCCAAATTATGTTCATTATCTTCCCCTTGGAGAGGAGAAGGCTCGATTAACTAGCTAGGAAGGATTTGGAAGGATTTTGAGCCTTGAAGCATGAAGGAGATTCTAGATCTAGAAATTGTTCCTTGGGAATCCATCTCCCAAGTGGTAAGAGCCTCTAAACACCCTCAAATTTCCTATTTCTTGTTGTAGATGCATTCATTTAGGGTCCCCATGGCATTAGGAAGAATTTGGGTCAAGTTCGATTCGTTTGAGGTGCATATCACGAGAATGTCGGATATGCGCATCAAGTGTTCGACGAAATGTCTCTTAGGACTTTTATTACTTTAAATCTAATTATAATTAGTTAATATTGTTGTTAATATACTATATTTATTGTGTGGACTGTTAGTTGGGATTTGGAAACTGCGTGGAGGAGTATTTTGGACATGGGGAAGCTCGGGTTCATGTCTTGCTCACTGTTTTGGTATGTACAGATTTATGGTTGATTTGTCTATGTTGTTCACAACCTAGACACCTAGATATCATGGACTAACCTCTGTCTGCATGTTAACATTCTTAGATCTTTCACTGGGTCAGTCGAGCACTCTCTATTGTACTGTTATGTTCTTTAGATGTCCTGCACCTTCAATTAACCACTACACATTAGATATATACACTACAACATTCATTTCACTACATATAACATACTTTGCACATTCATCTTCCCCTCACAGTGTGATGTCCATTCATGTTCTGCTATTGCTCAGTCCTGAACATGTCTGTTTAGGAGCAATTGTTCTGCCCTTTCGAATATAACCTTAAGTCCACACTTCTTGTTCAAACATTCATGAACATGTCCACCTTAGTAACTGTTGCATAGCCACTTCCCTTCGAAGCATAGGTGATATCCTGCACTTATATTAGATCACTGCATCTTTTGCTTACTGCTACTTAGACATGTCCTGCATATCACAGGTTGCATACTCTTGCATTCCCATATCTGGCATTACCATTACCTGCATATGGGAAGTAATTAAGTTCAGATTTTTAATTGCCCTGCATATTATAGATTCTTTTTCCTTCACTCTTTGGTTCAGTCTACCTTCTGTCCTGCCTCCTATACGGTTCAGTCCTTCTTCTATATCAACTCCCCATTTCCTATAACAGTTAATAGTAGTTAGCCACTTGTTAGAGTATCTATCCACATCTCATACATTCTCAGACCACTCCACATATTTGTCCTATCCTTTATTTGCATCCTACAAAACACTACTTGCCCTGCACATCATCCACTGTATTGTCTTGCACACTATTACCTCTGTCAATCATTTGAGCAGTCCCTTTACTGTTTAGTGATCATTCCCTACATTCATATTGTGCTGCCTTGTATTAATTCCTTTTCAGCAGTGCAGTTCATAATGCATCTCTGAATATCTGTCCTCCTACTGTAAATTTGCAATAGACCACATCTCTAATACATCCAGTCATATACCTTGCTATGTTTCAGATGGAAGGAATTGTTTCCTTATTCACATTTGTTAGCCTACCTTACCATATATGTTTTGCCCATCTGATGTGTCCAGTCTATTTTATATCTCTTTAACTCCTACACACTGCATTTGAGAGTCTCTATCCACTGTCCATGATTCAAAACCAACTATACACTCATGTACAGTTCACTTTGGGTTTAGATGCCTAGATATCCTTGGGTACAAGTAATGTTCAGATATTGAACAATTGTTCAGACACTACACTTGATATGTCATGTTGCATCAATTATATGTTACAACATATACCATATTGCTCTGTCCAGGCCCATATGCATGGTTCAAACCTTGCATCTGACAGTCATGTCCCTAGCATTAGGGGCCACCTGAAATCATATTAGATCTGTCCACCCATTGTTTTATTCAGTCCCATTCCTATTTCATCTCTATTTCTTATACTAATCAGTCAAATTTGGATTAACAAATGGCAACAGTAAACTTAGTTCACTGCACTAGTGACCACTTTGCATTGCCCTGCATTAGGCTTTGTCTTGCCTTCTTGCACATCTGTATATTACTTCATTGCCTAGACTCTTTACTGTTCAGACCTGGTATCTTGAGCCTTGGCTACACCCAAATACTTCCTCTAGGTTCAGACCCTCTTTTCACTTGTACAGTTCTATTTTAGAGTTGTTTCTGCCATGCATCAGTCCAGGGATGGACTTGATAATTGGCATGATGGTCAACCATCCTCACTTTAATACTTTGTTCTGTTCTGCAATATCACATTTGTCCTATTGTTCTTTTGAGCTCCGTTGCACTACTGTCCATATCTGGACAGTAGTAGGACCTTAGTTCACTAATTGATATCAGATAATGAACCCAAGACCCCTTTTCGTTGTTCACCTAATCACATCACCCTTGTATCAACTGGACTTACCTTTTTCGTAACCAATAGTTATCAACCCCCTTTTTTATAGCTTGGACAGCCTACATATATTTATGTACACATATATCTTGTTGAATGTGTATTGGTGGTTGAGTTTTCCTTGGCTTGTGTTTCTTAATATATATGCATATGATGAGGGGATAGTTGAGTATCATATATGAATTATGAAATTATATGATATGTAAGGTAGTAGTTGTGGTTTGTACCAAAAATAAGTTATAAGGATACTTGAGATGTGTTATATGTACAAATTCATATAGTAGGATTATGGGACTATGGTAATTGATGAAGGGTTGGGTTCTAGATGACTTAACTTAGGGTGAGGTATGTTTGGCACCACATTAGCCTAGTAAATAGTCCACATAGGCCAAAACTCTAGATAGTTGACAGTTATTGACCAAGTACTTAGATGTTGACCAATGGTTGAATTTTGACCTAGATAGGCCTAGTAGCATGTAGACTTTATTGTTTAAATCAATTATTTAAATTAGAATACTTTGTAACTTGTATTCCATATAATAGGACTCTGTGACTCCAGTTCGGACACTAATACACAATAGTTTCTCAGAATATCAGGCGAGTACATTCTCTGTTAGTTTTTATTCATGATAGTATCTATATTGTCTGCTCTAGACTACTTTACTTGATGCTGACACATTGTTATCACGGACCAGTACTCTACGAATTTTGTCATGAGATGTTATCCCCTTATCGGGTGCATCATGTATTTCATGTTCATGTACTTCATCATGTACATCTTGTACTCCTTGTATTCGTATTATTCATGTACACTCATGTGCTCTCATGTACGTTCATGTGCTCTCATGTGCTCTCATGTACTCCTATGTTCTCACATGTGCTCCATGTATAACTAACAATCATGTACGTAACATAACTTGATCGTATCCTTGTGTATTGATTGGGGTAGGGGAGAGTGGTTATGTGATTAAACCCCTCCAGTGTAGTCATGTATATGTCTATTATACCCTTACGTATAATGGAGTTACCGTAGAATAATCATGTATAACCTAAACCAATCACATAACCATCTTGTGCTCTGAAACACTTATATTTATTATAGTTCATAGTTTCTCTATTCTATTTCATGTACTCAGTTTACTTATCTATATCTCCTGTATTCCTATACTTCTCTTTACAACACGACATGTACTTTATTCTATTGTTAGCTCTATATTTCCTACCATATTTTGGAATTGTTTTCAGAGTTACGTATTCGCTCAAATCCTGACTGGACATGTTGACAAATTTTATAAAGAACTTAGAGGATCCAGCTAGCCTAGAGGAGACATCAGTAGTGCTTGGAGTAGATTGCTAGATTGTTGTCTGGTTTTATTTTCAGTTATCTTCATGAGTTGTATATAAATAGCACTTCTACCTTCGGATGTAATGTTACCACTTAACTTATTTCTATTCTGGTTGTATCGCACTTGATATCTTCTATCCAAATCATGCTCTTACTCTTCTTTAGCTTTGTAATTGAGTTGTATCTTTCTGAGATTGTTCTCTGTTTGGAGAATATATCTATATGGGATAGGTACATCATATTGTATTTAGTGATTATTGAGACCTAGGACAACGTTCTACCACTGACACTGCGGCATAGGCTGGACGTACCCACGATCTAGTACCCTTCACTGGGTGCGGGTTGTGACACATTTGTAGTGGTGGCCCATGCAGGTCCAGATCGCATTGGTGTGATGTCGTGGTAGTGCAGCGACTTAGTTGTACTACTACGAGCCTGCGGGAGAATATAGGAAGTAGGGTATTAGAATAAGAGGATACTCAATCACAGTTAGAAATGCTTAAGAGATTCCTAGGACGACCCTTGAGAATCTTATTTTGAACTTCAATTTGAAAATCCCTCATCTTATTTGTTCACCCTTGTACTTGTTATTGAATTTGATTTTTGATGGTTAATTGTTGATTTTGATTTTCATATCGAGATTAATTTTATGGCTTGAGTTATGGTATCTTTTGATAACATATGCGACGAGGACAAAAGGGAAGGTAAAACGTCTACTTGGTTATGGAGCCTGGAGTTTATCGCAGCCATATTAGCCGGCGTAGCGGAAACGTAGAGACATGACTTCGGATGTATATATCTTGGTTATGAGATTTGGAATTTCTTTTAGCTATACTAGTCGGCATAGCGAGGATTCTAGATGACATGATTATAGAGGTGCATACCCTAGTTATGGAATCTACCGTTTATTGCAGCCTTGCTTACTGGAGATTCTGAGTATCATGATTTTGGACAGACGCGTATGATTATCAGATTGTATCTTGAGAAGGTTCTTAACATATCATCTCTACCTTTAACTTCTGTTATTATAGAATTATGTTCCATCATCTGTTAACTTAGGAGTAGGGATACTTTCTATTCCTTAGTTCAGTTTCTTTGTAGAACTTCATTTCATTTATAGTCCTTTCATAGTGTGATGGTTTGATGGCTTGTAGTGTGTCTGTATCCTTGAGATGATAGTTTAGCATTGGTATTAGAACAGTAACCCATTTTAGTTAATTCTCTATTATTTACAATAATTACCAGTTTTTATAGTATGTAGAATGATAGTCTTCCTTACAGCCCTTGATGATTTCTTGTTTTTCCATCTATCATTCAATTATGGCACCCATGACCAGAGCCCGTCGTCTAAGAGCAGCTGCAGCTCTGGATATGACTGAGAGTATGCTTCCACCTCCTATTGCTCAGGTGGTAGGGACCCCTCCGGCTGACCAGAGGTTAGTGGCACCTCCTGCCGTTGAGGAGGTGGTAGTAGCCTCACCAGAGAGTTTTCCTTCATCTCCTGCCATTCAGGAGCTGCAGTTTCGTCTGAGACCGAGAGTCTTCCACTGCCTCCTCCTCTTCCTCATGGAGTAGTACCCCATACCATAATCTCGGGAGGTTGATTCCTGATGGAGCTCAGATGTTTGGACTCCACCGGGATGTGTTGGAGACATAGAGAGTTCAGACTAAGATCCTGAGGGAGCAGAATCAAAGGACCGGACAACTATGGGACCTAGTGCACTCTCGAGGAGAGCCTAGTCCCAAGAGGACGAGGAGCAATATCCACCAGAGCCTCCAGAGTACCCAGACCATCAGCCTGTGCCATCCTTTCTAGTTCGGATTCTTGCCCATCAGAGGCCAGTTGAGCGAGTGCCTACCTGTGCTTACTGTAAGAAGCTTGGGCATGTGTGGTCCGACTATAGGAGAAGGAGAAAGTTGTGCTTGTTCTGTGGGTCAGCTGCACACATGATACGAGACTGTCCTACTTCACCTATTCTAGCCGAGGCCCCGCTTCCAGGAGGGAGTTCCAGCCACTAAACCTAGTTGGAGGTGAGTAATTGACCTAGATATTAGTATGTCTTTTGAGATGAGTTGTTGTTGCACCCCACCATCGCTTGTGTGTTTTTGGTACCTTATGATTGCCTTGTACCATAATATGGTTAGTGTAGTTAGATGAGACTTCAATTGATATTGCATGTCATGACCCTGTATATTGTTTTTTCAATATTGTATGATTTAGATAAGGTTTTCTTAGACCATGGTTGTTGGGGGCATAACCTTAAGAAGAGTACGACCAACTTAAATTTCAAGGACAAAATTTTTCTAGGGGGGAAGGAACTACTTTTCTAAAATGAAGGTATTTTTGAACTTTTGTAAAATTAATTATTTTATTATTATTTAGTTAAATGAATTGTGTTGGTGATAGAATTTAGTGAAACCTTATAGCCATATTGATTAGATGCTAGTCATGACCAAGGGAGATGTAGTTAGTGGGATTAGACAACCTTAAATTCATTTTTAATTAATTAGTCAAGCCTCTAGTCTAATTAGGAACCCCTTAGAATTTAATGACTAAAATACTAAGTTAGAATGGACCCTTTTCTTAGAACTTGTCATTGTAGGAACGAAATCGTAAAGCACAATACTCTAGAGGGGGGGTGAATAGAGTTGGCAGCGGAAAAATGCTAATTAAAAAATGTTAGCAGCAAGATCACAGAATAATAATCATAACTAAATAATGTAAAGGCAGATATAAGAAAGCAAACGCAAAGACAGCGATGATATTGGTTTCCCTCTGTTGAGGACTAATCCAGTCGGTAGAACTCTTGCTACCAGTTGAATCCACTATTGGCAAAACCGCAAGTTTTCTTACGAAGTCCTTGCAACTTCTACAATGCGAGCTTTGGTACGAAGAACTCGTCCAACTTCAATTGTGAAGAGGTATTCTTCTAATCAAGCCTTCTGATTACAATCACTCAGAAACTTCTAGACCGTACCGCACTGGCAAATCGACTAGAGGATTGTAATTGGCTTGGGATCTAAAATTTAAAGCTCAAGAAAACTCTTTGGAAGACTGAAAGCTTTAGATAGAGAGAAGATTGAAAGTGAATGAGTGAGTTAAAATGATCGAAATCCTTCTCTATTTATAGGAGTTCCAAAGACAAAATTCTGGCAGAATTTGGGCAGAATTCGGGTAGAACTCGATGAGGAAATCTCGGTCAAATCCGCAACTACAGGAGGACCAAGTTCCAGAGAATTCAAAAATTAAAACGGCCACTAACCGAACTCTGGCCGAACTCTGTCAGGGTTAGGTTAGGTATTAAAAAATAGTTTTTGGGAATTTTTGAAAACCTTTTTTTTTGAAAACCTTTTTGAAGCTTTTGTTAATATGAATGTTTTTCAAAACTAAGGACATTTTAAAAACATTTTGAAATCATTTTGGAATAGCCTATTTGCCAGTACGACTCGGTGTACAACGTATTCCTAGACTCAATAAAATAAAAAATACATTGCTCAAAGAAATACAGACTCGAACAGGCAAACATCGCTTCGGTCTTGAACTGTGTAGATAGCTGTTCTTGATCATGTCCAAGAGTCCGAGATATCCTGACTAGCTTCATATATCGAGACAGAGTTTGATCAATTATTAAAATCAGTTTGACCATATGACCAATGGGCCAACAATCTCCCCTATTTTGATAATTGACAAACTATGAATGATATAACATTTAAGCTTGAAATAAAATCAAAAATTGTTCATGTCCTATATTTTCTCAAAAGAATGTTAGATCTTTATTTTTCTCCCCCGTTGTTACTTAGCAAAATAATTGCAAAAGAGAAAAACTTCCCCGCAATCAATGCATAAATAACAAACAGTGAAGAAACACAAGAAAATAATCATGATAAATGGTAGAAATATTAAAGAAATTAGAATGACATCACAGGCATGTATTTGTCTCAAGCAGTTAATAATAAAATATAGAATTATTTCACAGGCAGTTATTAAAGCAGATAAAGATGCTAAGTAAATAAACTGATGTGAACTATAAACTACGCATCTCATAAAGATAAAAGGATGTTCAGAAGACATCAATAAAATAAATCCAGTACAAGTCCTCAAAAGAAATACTGATAATAAAGTCTAGAAAGATAGAAAAACTTGGAATGTCGGAGCATTTTCAAGTATACAGTAGATAATATCTAAGTCTCAAACATCAGATAACATATCCCATATCCTCATCATCATCATCATCATCATCATCAGCATGACCGGCATGTCCAGAAGGACCAGCTGCAGAGGTACCAGCGCCAGAAGGATGAGGAGGGGCACCAGTGTAAAACTCACCGACATAGTCTCGAGCAGGAGCACGGTCAGAACGGTACCAATCATATGCGTTACCGGGCTCAAAGTAGGCATGAACAGCCTCATCCTCACAGCGGTAACCAGAGAAAGCTGGATCTCTAGGAATGGAACCGACAGAATGTCCAGTCTGGGCAAATCGAAGATCAGCTAAAGAATTTGTAATTGCCTGATAACGAGTGACGTCGTGGAACTCACGTTCGCGGGCCATGTCCGTCATCGAGACGTGCAAATCCGAAAGGTGCTGGTGTATGCCCTCAAATGTCATGGCATACTGCTGAGGAGGTGGAGGGGGTGGAGCAGTAGCAGGAGCAGTAGGTGGAGCAGCAGCAGTCATACTGCGACAAGATAACTTGAGAAACTTGGGCTCATGGTCTTGAGTACAAGTTGATAAATTAATGTCGAAACGCTGAAAGATGCGTGGGAGAATCATCGCATAAGAGAGATTTCTATCTCTTGCACGACAACGTCCCATCATCTGGATAATGGTCTTAGGGGCAGAGAATGGAATCCCCTTAAGAATGTGATACATAGCAGATAATTCAAGAAACGTGACATCATCCTTTCAAGTAGACTTCGGAAGGAGAGTGGAGTAAATGATACGATGCAATTCATAATTAAACAAGTTCAAGTTGTTTGCTTTGAACTTTCCAGAGCGAACTCGATCAGGTGCACAGAGTTCCGCTTTGAAACTAGTAAGTGTCGTGCCGTCGGAGAAATCAAATTCAGTGATATCAACAAGCGATTCACCTTCGTTGGGAATACCAAGGATTTCCGCTAAGATAACATCATTGAAATTGATATCTAATCCGCCAACACGAGTACTTACGTCAAACGTGTTTAATATGATATTGTAGTAGAACAGTCTAATGGCATTAGTTGCTACTGGAAAACAAAGTTTAACAAAATATTGTAACCCTAATGCCTCAAAATATTGGCGGTGTTCTGGAAACACAGTCCACTTGATGGGAGCGCCTGTGCATATGGATCTCATGGAGAAGTCTCCATACCACAGTAGGGCTTGATCTAGGGTTTGAAAGTAAAACCCGTCGAATGTGCCACTGCTAGATTGGACTGGCGAAAAGAGGGAATCCGTGGGTGGATTCGAAGATAAACCTTCCTCACTTGGGTTGGTTGTCTTCTTCCTCTTGAAGGGGTTGAATCCCTTAGGTGCCATTTGTGCAATAAAATTAAATAGCACGAAATTGAAAGGAGGGGAAATAAGGAGTTATATCTTCCGAAATTTGAGTATGTTGTAGAGAACAACGAACTCCGCACGAATCCAAAGTTTGGATTGATTTCACCACTTGGATTGGAAGAGAAGGAGTGGTGAAGAACTAGGGTTAGGGCTGCTCTCGTGCGGCTGCTGTTGTTGTTTTGATGAAGTTTAGAAGCAATAAAGAAGAAAGGCTCTCGGGTTCTGGTTATATAACCTGATACCTTCAACCGAACTCGGGCCGAATTCGGTTCGAAGTCTAGCCGAATTCGCCTGGGTTTGGTTTGGAACACTTTCTTTTTCATTGGCTCATTTCAAATATTTAATTCAAAGATTAGTAATTTCAACTTTCAATTAACATAATTAATATTATTTTATAGATTAAATATCGTTACACAGCGACTGTCTCAGATTAGCTGTAGAAGTACTGTCCCAGCTGGCGAAGGTTCACCGGGGAACTCTTAAGTACCGCGTCGCTTCAACCGTAGTTGTGGTGACAGACAGACTCTTTATTGGCTTGTCTCTAACACAGTTTTTGTGTATTGAAAAATAATCATAAAACAAAATTAATTAATATTATTGACGTCCAAAATTTCTAATTCTCGACGTAAATAATTGAAACGATCTTCTGCTAGAGGCTTTGTGAAAATGTCAGCTAATTGATTCTCAGTATCTATGTACACAAGGTCAATATCTCCATTTTGATGATGATCTCTAAGAAAATGATGTCGAATCTCGATATGCTTAGTACGAGAATGACATACTGGATTCTTAGTCAAATTAATAGTGCTCGTGTTGTCACAGAAAATGGAAATGTGTGTGTAAAATAAATTATAGTCTTCTAAGGTTTGTTTCATCCACAAAATCTGAGCACAACAACGTCCTGCGGCGATGTACTCAGCCTTTATTGTTGATAGGGCTACAGAATTTTACTTTTTACTAAACTATGAGACTAAAGTCTTGCCTAAGAAATGACATGTGCCACTGGTACTTGTTCTATCTACTTTGCATCCAGCAAAATCTGCATCTGAATAACCAATAAGGTCAAAGGACTTAGTTTTGGGATACCATAAGCCAACAGAAGAAGTGCCCTTAAGGTATCGAAAGATACGCTTAACTGCGCACAGATGTGATTCCTTTGGATTAGCTTGAAAACGTGCACACAGGCAAACACTAAACATAATATCTGGACGACTAGCAATTAAGTAAAGTAAACTACCGATCATACCTCGATACTTACGTGTGTCGACCGGCTTGCCTTGTTCATCAATATCAAGCTTTGTTGAAGTTGCCATCGGAGTGCCAATTGGTTTGACATTGTCCAGATCAAACTTCTTTAGCAAATCTTTTGTGTACTTGGCTTGATTTATGAATGTCCCATTGTCAGTTTGTTTGATTTGCAGTCTGAGAAAGAATTTCAGCTCTCCCATCATGCTTATCTCAAACTCATTCTGCATACACTTAGAAAATTCTTGACACAGAGATTCATCAGTAGATCCAAATATAATATCATCAACATAGACTTGTATTAAGAGAAGCTTACCATTAAAGGACTTAATAAAAAGTGTAGTGTCAACCTTGCCTTTTAAAAAACCATTGTCAAGTAGGAAAGTGCTTAGACGATCATACCAAGCACAAGGGGCTTGTTTCAGACCGTATAAAGCTTTCTTCAACTTGAAAACATGATCAGGGTTTTTAAAATCTGTGAAACCTGGAGGTTGCGCTACAAAAACTTCTTCTTTTATAAAACAATTTAAAAATGCACTCTTGACATCCATTTGAAATAATTTGAAATTATGAAAACATGTAAATGCACATAACATGTGAATGGATTCTAATCTTGTAACTGGGGCATAAGTCTCATCGTAGTCGATACCTTCTTCCTGATTGTATCCTTGAGCTACGAGTCGAGCCTTTGTCCTCCCTAGGCAAACTTGATTCCGTTCAAATTGGTTTAATTCCTCTTGCATAGCATCTATCCAAAAACTATCACTACATGCTTCATCAATAGTTTTGGGTTCTAGCTGTGAAATGAATGCAACACTAGAAATAATATCTCTACTGGATGTACGAGTACTTACACCTTTGGTAATGTCACCAATTACCAAATCCTTTGGATGATCAGCCGTAAATTTTAATCTTTTCGGCAGACTCTGAAGGTATCTGGTTCCTAGATCTTCTCTAGGAGGATCAGCTAGTGCTGAGCTTGGTTGAGAATCAGCTGTTGTTGAGCTTGGTACAGTTGGATCTTCGTCATTGTCATCGATAGTCATTTGATTTAGTTCATCAAAAGTGACGTTGATTGACTCTTCGATGATCATGGTCGTTTGTTGAAGACTCTGTATCCTTTGCTCTTGGTCGCATAACCTAAAAATATACCTTCATCGGCCTTTTTGTCAAACTTTCCCAAATTGTCTTTTGTATTAAGAATAAGGCACTTACAACCAAATATTCTAAAATATGAAACTGATGGAATTCTATCAAACCATAACTCAAATGGATTCTTCTTCGATTTGGGTCGAATTAGAACTCTATTGAGAACAAAGCAAGCTGTATTGACAGCTTTAGCCCAGAAATATTTCGGTAGACTAAACTGGTTTAACATTACTCTGGCCATTTCGGATGGAGTTCTGTACTTACGTTCCACAACTTTATTTTGTTGTGGAGTCCTAGGACAGGAGAACTCGTGTACAAAATCGTGTGTGTCACAAAATTGCTCAAACTCTACATTCTCGAATTCGCTACCATGATCGCTTCTAATACGAGTGATCATGTAACCTTTTTTATTCTGTACTTTCTTGCAAAAGGTGACAAATTCGGATAATGCATCATTCTTGCGTGTCAAGAAGTATACCCATGTGTATCTAGAGTAATCATCTACAATTACAAAAGCATATAGCTTACCTCCGAGGCTAGCAACTCTGCTAGGACCAAATAAGTCCATATGTAGCAATTGTAGAGGTCTAGTAGTACATACTGCATTTACTGACTTGAATGTGGATCCGGTAGCTTTGTTTTTTTTACATTGGCTGCATACTGAATCCTTCTTGAATGTTATGTCCGGTAAACTGCGTACAAGCTTCTTCGTGGATAATCTTGAGATTGTGTCCATATTTGCGTGACCGAGTCTCATATGCCATAGATGACTCTTATCACTTTTAGCCATTAAGCATCTACCTGAAATGTTAGTTTCTTCCAACAAATCGAAAACATATATGTTGTCTTCCCTGATACCTTCAAAGATAGTACTACCAGTTGAGCTATCAACTATAGTACATTTGTCTTTGCCAAAGTTGATGCCATAACCATGATCAGCTAAATGACTTATGCTGAGTAGATTATGTTTCAACTCGGTAACCAGACAGATATCTTTAATCACAGGATAGGGAGACTTACCAACATCACCGATACCAATGATATACCCTTTCAAGTTGTTACCGAAGGAGACATAACCTTCCTTCTTTTTTTTCGACAGTGTTGCAAATAGTGTAGCGTCACCGGTCATATGCCGTAAACAACCGCTGTCGAGGATCCATTTGCTTTTAGTATGTTAAAGGTGTTCTACCTACAAAACAGTTTGCAGATGAAACTTTTGGTGCCCATTTCTTGTAGGGTCCTGAAATGTTAGCTTTTGGTATCCATGCATAAATATTTAAATCAACAAGCTTTCTGATTCTACATGCAGAAGAAATATGACCAATGTGGACACAATAATGACATTGTGCATGTTTAGTGTTGAAAGCTGAGTGATGTGCATGGTTGGTAGGTTTAGGTTTTCTAGTATAGAAGAAAGCATACCTATAATCCTGTTTGGGCTTAACCTTTTGGGGTAAAGGTTTGATAGGGTTTGGTCTGACAGTGTTTGGTTTGGAAATGTTCCGATTATTCGGTAAGTGACATATGTTAGGGTAGGAAGCAGCAGTCTCAGGCTATTTTTCTAACCTAATTTCTAATCTTTTGGAAGTGTCATACAACTTAGTATAATCAGAAGTGAGTGTTTCCATTCTAATTTATGCACTTTGAAGACTTTTCTTCTCTTTAGAAAGTTCTTCTTTCAGTTGGTCAATAACCTTGTCTTTCTCTTCAGATGACTTGGTAGTCTCGTGTAATAAGAGCTTGATTGAAGAAAGCTCACCAGACTCGCTAACATTATTTCTAACCTCAGCTAGTAGGTCGATAAGTCTTCCTATTTTACCTTTGTACTCTTTAAGTACCTTCTTAGAGGTCTGATATTTGCTACGCAGTTTCCTGTAATCACTTATCAGTTCTTTGAAGGCATCTCCTAATTGCTGAAAGGTGAAGTCATCATATGTATCAACTACAGGTTTAGTAGGTACCTGATCGGATGCCATAAAGCATACGTTTGCAGCGTCTTCTGATTGTTCGTCTTCTGAGTCGCTGGCTTCACTTTTCTGCCATATGCTGGTGTTGGCATATCTCCGAGATGTTGATCTCTTCAGGTTTCCTTTTTCATACATGTTGCTCTTCTTGTTTGATGATGAGTTTGTAGGACAATCCTTCTTCATGTGTCCCTTCTTCTTGCAGCCGTAGCAGACAGCATCATCTTGATACCAGTTGTTGCTGCTATTGTTTTCTTTGGCTCTCTTCTCATATCTCATGAATCTCTTGAATTTCCTTGCTAGAAGTGCTTGATCTTCAGCATCAGATTCATTGTTGTCTGAATCACCTTCAGCAGCTTTTCTGTGCTGAGCCTTGAAAGCGATCGTCATCTCCTTTGGTGAAGGCTCTTCAAAATCTTGTAGCTCTAGTTCATGAGTGAGTAACTTACCCATGAGTACTTTGAGGGACATATTTGTGAGGTCGTTCCCTTCAATAATTGCAGTAGCCTTTGGAATCCAGTTCTTGGTAAGTGCTCGCAGGAGTTTGCGAATCTTTTCATGGTTACTGTACTCTTTGCCTAGGGAGGACAAAGGATTTACACTATCCAAGAATCTTTCGAACATCTGAGTAACTGTTTTGTTGGGCTTCATCTTGAACACCTCATACTCTTGAGTAAGTCTGCTGACCTTTGATTCTTTGACTTGAGTCGTACCTTCATGTGTGACTTCAAGGAGCTTCCACACTTTATTAGCAGTTGTGCAGATAGATACCCTGTTAAATTCAGTTCTATCTAAAGCACAAAATAAAGCGTTAATAGCACGTGCGTCAAGACTGGCCTTTTTCTTTTCTTCCTCTGTATATCTGTTATGGGGTTTTTCAACTAGAACTCCATCAACATTTATACGAGGTGGCTTTTGATAGCCATCAATAACAATAGACCATAAATCAAAGTCAAGTGATTTCAAGAAGAAACTCATCCGTGTTTTCCAATAGGTACAGTTCGTACCATCAAATAGTGGAGGTCTGTTTGTGGCCTGGCCTTTACTTGTGAATTTTACAGTTGCCATGTGTTGTACTGTGATCTATATAACAATTAATTAAATGAATAAATAATTGCAATGATACCTTGCTTTACCTGTAACACCCGCTCTGATACCAATTGTAGGAACAAAATCGTAAAGCACAATACTCTAGAGGGGGGTGAATAGAGTTGGCAGCGAAAAAATGCTAACTAAAAAATGTTAGCAGCAAGATCACAGAATAATAATTACAACTAAATAATGTAAATGCAGAGATAAGAAAGCAAACGCAAAGATAGCGATGTATACTGGTTTCCCTCTGTTGAGAACTAATCCAGTCGGTAGAACTCTTGCTACCAGTTGAATCCACTATTGGCAAAACCGCAAGTTTTCTTACGAAGTCCTTGCAACTTCTACAACGCGAGCTTTGATACGAAGAACTCGTCCAACTTCAATTGTGAAGAGGTATTCTTCTAATCAAGCCTTCTGATTACAATCACTCAGAAACTTCTAGACCGTACCGCACTGGCAAATCGACTAGAGGATTGTAATTGGCTTGGGATCTAAAATTTAAAGCTCAAGAAAACTCTTTGGAAGACTGAAACCTTTAGATAGAGAGAAGATTGAAAGTGAATGAGTGAGTTAAAATGATCGAAATCCTTCTCTATTTATAGGAGTTCCAAAGACAGAATTTGGGCAGAACTCGATGAGGAAATCTCGGTCACATCTGCAACTGCAGGAGGACCAAGTTCCAGAGAATTCAAAAATCAAAACGGCCACTAACCGAACTCTGGCCGAACTCTGGCCGAACTCTGGCCGAGTTCTGTCAGGGTTAGGTTAGGTATTAAAAAATAGTTTTTGGGAATTTTTGAAAACCTTTTTTTTTAAAACCTTTTTGAAGCTTTTGTTAATATGAATGTTTTTCAAAACTAAGGACATTTTAAAAACATTTTGAAATCATTTTGGAATAGCCTATTTGCCAGTACGACTCGGTGTACAACGTATTTCTAGACTCAATAAAATGAAAAATACATTGCTCAAAGAAATACAGACTCGAACAGGCAAACATCGCTTCGGTCTTGAACTGTGTAGATAGTTATTCTTGATCATGTCCGAGAGTCCGAGATATCCTGACTAGCTTCATATATCGAGACAGAGTTTGATCAATTATTAAAATTAGTTTGACCATATGACCAATGGGCCAACAGTCATGACAACTTAGGAGGGCCTTCTAGACTTTCCACAAATGCATAAAACCCAAACCTAAACCTAAATGGCAGCCCACCTTCATTAAATAGCCCCACTTCTTCATCTTCCTCCCCTTTTATTTAAAACCAAAACCCTAAATTGAAGCTTTTCCCCCAAATTTCTTCCATCATTTCTTCTCCAAATTGTCTTAAATTATGTTCATTATCTTCCCCTTGGAGAGGAGAAGGCTCTATTAACTAGCTAGAAAGGATTTGGAAGGATTTGGAGCCTTGAAGCTTGAAGCAGATTCTAGATCTAAAAATTATTCCTTGGGAATCCATCTCCCAAGAGGTAAGAGCCTCTAAACACCCACAAATTTCCTATTTCTTGTTGTAGATGCATTCATTTAGGGTCCCCATGGCATTAGAAAGAATTTGGATCAAGTTTGGATTTGTTGAGTTGCGTATCACGAGAATATCGGATACACGCATCAAGTGTTCGACGAAATGTCTCTTAGGACTTTTATTGCTTTAAATCTAATTATAATTAGTTAATATAGTTGTTAATATACTATATTTATTGTGTGGACTGTTAATTGGGATTTGGGAACTGTGTGGAGGAGTATTTTGGACATGGGGAAGCTCGGGTTCATGTGTTGCTCACTGTTTTGGTATGTACATATTTATGGTTGATTTGTCCAAGTTGTTCACAACCTAGACACTTAGATATCATAGCCTAACCTCTGTCTGCATGTCCACATGCTCAGATCTTTTGCTGGGTCAGTCGAGCACTCTCTATTGTACTGTTATGTTCTTTAGATGTCCTTCACCTTCAATTAACCACTATACATTAGATACATACACTTCAACATTCATTTCACTACATATAGCTTACTTTGCACATTCATCTGCCCCCCATAGTGTGATGTCCATTCATGTTCTGCTATTGCTCAGTCCTGAACATGTCTGTTTGGGTGCAATTGTTCTGCTCTTTCGAATATAACCTTAAGTCCACAGTTCTTTTTTAGACATTCATGAATATGTCCACCTTAGTAACTATTTCATAGCCACTTCCCTTCAAAGTATAGGTGATATCCTGCATTCATATTAGATTACTGCATCTTTAGCTTACTGCTACTTAGACATGTCCTGCATATCACAGGTTGCATACTCTTGCATTCCCATATCTGGCATTACCATTACTTGCATATGGGAAGTAATTAAGTTCAGAGTTTGAATTGCCCTGCATATTATAGATTCTTTTTCCTTCACTCTTTGTTTCAGTCTACCATCTGTCCTGCCTCCTATATGGTTCAGTCCCTCTTGTATATCAACTCCCCATTTCCTATAACAGTTAATAGTAGTTAGCTACTTGTTAGAGTATGTATCCACATCTCATACATGCTCAGACCACTCCACATATTTGTCCTGCCCTTCATTTGCATACTACAAAATACTACTTGCCCTGCACATCATCCACTGCATTATCCTGCATACCATTACCCATGTCCATCATTTGAGCAGTCCTTTCAATATTTAGTGATCATTCCCTACATTCATATTGTGCTGCCTTGTATTCCTTTTCAGTAGTGTAGTTCATAATGCATCTATGAATATCTATCCTCCTACTGTAAATTTGTAATAGACCATATCTCCAATACATCCAGTCATATACCTTGCTATGTTTCAGATGGAAGTATTGTTTCCTCATTCATATTTGTTAGCCTACCTTATCATATATGTTCTGCCCATCTGATGTGTCCAGCCTATTTTATATCTCTTAAACTCCTACTCACTGCATTTGAGAGTCTCTATCCACTGTCCTTGATTCAATACCAACTGTACAATTATGTGCAGTTCACTTTGGGTTTGGATGCCCAGATATCCTTGGGTACAAGTAATGCTCAGATATTGAACAATTGTTCAGACCCTACACTTGATATGTCATGTTGCATTAGTTATATGTTACAACCCATACCATATTGCCCTATCCAGGCCCATATGCATGGTTCAAACTTTGCATCTGACCGTCCTGTCCCTAGCATTAGGGGCCTCCTAAAATCATATTGGATCTGTCCACCCATTATTCTGTTCAGTCCCATTCCTATTTTATCTCTATTTCTCATAGTAAACAGTCAAATTTTGATTAACAAATGGCAGCAGTAAACTTAGTTCACTGCATTAGTGACCTCTTTGCATTGTCCTGCATTAGACTTTGTCTTGCATTCTTGCACATCTGTATATTACTTCATTGCCTGGACTCTTTACTGTTCAAACCTGGTATCTTGAGCCTTGGCTACACCCAAATACTTCCTCTAGGTTCAGACCCTCTTTTCACTTGTACAGTTCTATTTTAGAGTTGTTTCTGCCTTGCATCAATCCAGGGATGGACTTGATAATTGGCATGATGGTTCACCATCCTCACTTTAATACCTTATTCTTGTAACACCCAGTTTTCCAAATGAGGATAATTTTGAAATTTTGTGATTTTAATCTTTTAATAGTGATATTTAACTCATGATATGATTTTTGGTAATTTTTAAATCATTTTAAAACTATTTTAAATCATGACTTATGATTTTGGTGTTTTGATAGTGTAACGCTAGAGACAGCCTAACCTAGAGCCTAGCCATGAGATTAGGTTGTTTCATTTATCATTTCCAGTTCGAGGGTACTTTTGTCATTTTGAATTTAATTGAATTTAATATATATTATTTGGAATTTAATGTATTATTAAGAATGGTGTGATTTTAATATTATTTAATTGATGCCATGTTTTGTGATTAGCCTAACTTGGTTTGGACCTAACCTAGATTAGTCATATCTAGTCTTAGCTAACCATGGTTAGTGATAGTTAGTATTAATTAAATTTATTAGAATTAATGTGATTTTTAGTGATTTTTAGTATAATTGATTTTGGGCCTATAGTTGACTTTGACTAGTGTTGACTAGGAGACTAACCTAGAGACTAACCTAGGTCATGACCACTTGGTTAGGTTAAGTAACCTTAGCTTGACCTAAGTTAGTGAGGTTTAACTCATTGGAACTTTTTTGGAGAGATTAGGAATTAATTAGGCTAGAACGGCTTACGACTTCATAACTCATGACTAATGACTTGAGCCTTAAAGCCCATAGGCCCACACCATGTAGCCAAACCCTAACCCTAATCAGCCCATGGCTGGTCATATTGGTCTCCCCCATCCTATTTAATGCTCCTAGAAATTAGGGCTAGCCTCCACTTAGATTTATTTTCCAAGTTTGAGAAGAGGTGAGTCTCCATCTTCCCTAATCCCTAGAAAATTTATTTTAATTCGTTTTTCCTCCAAACCAATTGCATTAGGACCTAATATTAGTCTACTTGCTGTTGGTATTGAGTATTTTCAGGAAGGAATCAATTTGGGGAAGTTTTGGTGGCTTGAGGAACCATTTCTATTTGGGGATTTTGAGCCTTTGCTCATCAATAGGTATAATCTATTTTACTCTATGAAATTACTGTTTATTTGCATTTCTAGGGAGCCCTAGGCCTAACCTAACTGTAGGAATAGGAAGCCCTAAAATTCGTGTCCATTTCGTGTCCTATTTGGACATGTATCAGCCCTTGTTAGCAAGTGTTTGATGAAATGCCCCAATGGGCATTTCGTGTGATTTTTAGGAAAGTGTTTGAATAGAAAATTAGGTTTAGGTGTCACTTACACGTTTCTGGTGTCCTTGTGTCATTTTCGTGTCGTGTCGAGTCTGCACAGACACGTGTACACACGATCGCGCGCGCGCGTGCAGAGGCACTGTGCATGCCCTGTATTTCGGGGGACACAGCGCCCTGGACACGGCTCCCCGACACGTAAAACTTGGCATGTGTCACGGGGACAACACTGACACGGGGCTCCCCAAGTTTTAGAGCCCCACGTGTCGTGTCGGACACGCACGAACGCGTGCACTGAATTTGTACTGTGCAGGCGGCTGTTAAAATCGAGCACTGATACGCGTGTCCTGTGTCACGTACACGTATCGTGGACACGTGGCAGGGTGTCCTAACCCTGGCCCTACACTTGGTCGATACTTGGACACAACCACGTGGCTTGTGTCGCATCGTGTCGTATGCACGGACACTGTGTACACGTGCACGATGATTGTACACTGCATGTGTCCAGTTTTCCTGATTTTGGGTTTTAAATGATTGGACACGTATGTGTCCACTTGGGTGGACACAAACTCATCACATGACACGTGTACAATGTGTATTCACATTACCAACCACTGTTTTGGTGTTTTAATTTAAATTCATTGCCCATTCTCAGTTTTTCCAATTTATTTCTGATATCCTTAATACTAGTTTATTCCTGTGTGTTCCAGTTTTCCAAATTTGATTTTTGTCATCATTTTAACCTATCTATACTGCTAATTAGTGTGGTTTAAGACCCCTAGTATGTTCACCTATATGATTCCTATTGGTATGTCGAATTTGGGGCTGTTTTGGTGTGTGTGGGGTTCAAAATCTGTGATGCCAAGTATAGGCTGAAAAAAAACTGAATTTTGTGAATTGTTCTTTAATTTTGGACTGTTGAGGTTTTCCTATGTATTAACTGAGTTTATAAACTGATTTGGGTTTCTATTCAAACTGGGATATGGGTTTCTTCACTATCCCTTTACTGCACACTGTTGCACACACCCTTGCCCACTGTTTTCCCCTTGCTCACTGTTTCAGTCCTCTACACACACACATGGCATCACACACTCTCTCTCACATACCATATGACACTCACACACATCCTCACATGACTGAACTCTCATGTCTCACTGATTTTACACTAACCTACACACTAATCACACTCTCATGTCTCACTTTTCACACACACACACTTTCATGAACACTCTCACTCTCACAAATTGACACACACACAATTCTCATGATACACACACACACATACACTTGGACACATATTCATGTGCCCCCCTTTTTCCATACATCATGTATATATATATATATATATATATATATATATATATATATATATATATATATATATATATATATATATATATATATATATATATATGTATTGAGGTATATATGTATAGGTATCTTATATATATAATGTGTGTGTCTATATATATATTAGATATTCATGTAGGTGTAGTGCACATATAGATAACCTATATGTTATGAATTCCTATATTAGATTATATTAATATAGTAATATGTGTATTATTTAAATATAGATATAGTCTTTGTAGATGTGATTTATGGTTGGCTTTAGGCATGGTTTAGCCTATGGCCTAGTCTCTTAGCCTATGGCCTATGTGAGTGTCTGTGTGTCAGTGTAGAGTCTAGATTAGACTTGTTTAGTCTTGTTAGACTTAGAATAGCCTTGTTAGACTTAGAATAGACTAGTTTGACTTAGGTTTGACTTGGTTGACCTAGTTTGACTTCTAGGGTTGACTAGAGTTGACAAAGAGTTGACTTTGGTCTAGATTGACCTAGATTCATGTAGTATGCATCGTAGTGCATCTTATTACTATTCTGGACTTGTTGTGACTTGTGCTGTTCTAATAGGAGCCAGACACCACTCCTCGGACAGTACTTTCATCTTGGACATTCAGTTAGCAGGCGAGTACATTCTCTGATCTTTTCATATCTGTCTGGACTATATTCTTGCTCTAGATTACTCTACATGATGCTGACACGTATCTTCACGGATTAGTACTATATGGATCCTTTCTTGAGATGTTATCCCTCTACGGGTGCATCGGGTATTTTATGTTCATGTACTTTATCATGTGCATCAGGTACTCCTTGTACTCGTACTAGTTCATGTTTTTACATGTTCTCATGTGCTTTCATGTGCCTCATTTACTACTCATTACATGAGTCACGTATCTTTAGCTGTATTCATATGCTTATAACGTAACTTGAATGGATCCTTGTGTATTGATTGGGGCGGGGTGAGTAGAATTGGTTATATGATCATTATCCCCAGTAGCTGTATAAATGTGCCTCTTAGTTGTATTCATGTGCCCCTAAGCCATTTACATAACCACATTGTACTCTAAATCACTTAGACACTTACAGTCTCTATTTATCATGTATTTACTTTCAGTTACAAATATCTCCTGTTTACTCGTACTTCCTTTTCAGCACTTCCTATATTTTACTCTATTGCATGATTTATACTCCTAACCTGTTATGAACTGTTGAGAGATATGTGCTCGCTCCCGTCCTGACTGGACCTGTTAAAATTTTTACAGTGAATGATGAGGCTCTGGTGTCTACCCCTCTTGGTGCAGCATTAGACATCACTAGTGGCTTGGACCTACTAGCAGTTGATGATACTTTCCTAGATTAGGATGTCTTTATCTTTCTGGATTCTGTATTGAGTTTCTGAGAACTTATTTGCATATGTACTTATTTAGACACTTAGAATTCTGGATCGTATCTCTGTGTTTTATTTCTGGATATTTATCTATCTTTCCTTTCTTGTTCTACCTTAGATGTGATTGAGATATATTCTGTTATGTCACCCCCATTCGGGGAGTATAACTATTTATTTACCCTTATCTGTTAGATGTTGTGACCTAGGACAGCATTCTACCGCCGACACTGCGGCGTAGGCTGGACGTACCCACGTCTCGTGTCCTTACTCTAGGGTGCGGGTCATGAAAATTCTGTTCTGCAATATCACATTTGTCTTATTGTTCTCTTGAGCTCAGTTGCGCTATTATCCATATCTGGACAGTAGTAGGACCTTAGTTCACTAATTGATATCAGATAATGAACCCAAAACCCCTTTTCATTGTTCACCTAATCACATGACCCTTGTATCAACTGGACTTACGTTTTTCGTAAACAATAGTTATCAACCCCCTTTTTATAGCTTGGATAGCCTACATATTTATGTACACATATATCTTATTGGATGTGTATTGGTGGTTGAGTTTTCCTTGGCTTGTGTGTCTTAAGATATATGCATATGGTGAGGGGATAGTTGAGTATCATATATGAATTATAAAATTATATGATATGTAAGGTAGTAGTAGTGGTTTGTACCAAAAATAAGTTATAAGGATACTTGAGATGATATGTACAAATTCATATAGTAGGATTATGGGACTATGGTAATTGATGAAGGGTTGGGTTCTAGATGAGTTAACTTTGGGTAATGTATGTTTGGCACCACATTAGCCTAGCAAATAGTCCACATAGGCCAAAACTCTAGATAGTTGACCAGTTATTGACCAAGTACTTAGATGTTGACCAATGGTTGACTTTTGACCTAGAGAGGCCTAGTAGTATGTAGACTTCATTGTTTAAATCAATTATTTAAATTAGAACACTTTGTAACTTGTATCTCATATAATAGGACTCTATGACTCCAGTTCGGAAACCAATACACAATAGTTGCTCAAGATATTAGGCGAGTACATTCTCTACTAGTTTTCATTCATGATAGTATCTATATTGTCTTCTTTAGACTACTTTACTTGATGCTGACACATTGTTATCACGGACTAGTACTCTATGGATCTTGTCATGAGATGTTATCCCCTTATCGGGTGCATCGGGTATTTCATGTTCATGTACTTCATCATGTACATCTTATACTCCTTATATTCGTATTATTCATGTACACTCATGTGCTCTCATGTACGTTCATGTGCTCTCATGTACTCCCATGTTCTCACAGGTGCTTTATGTATAACTAATAATCATGTAACGTAACTTGATCGGATCCTTGTGTATTGATTAGGATAGGGGAGAGTAGAAGTGGTTATGTGATTAAACCCCTCTAGTGTACTCATGTATATGTCTATTATACCCTCACGTATAATGGAGTTAACGTAGAATAATCATGTACAACCTAAACCAATCACATAACCATTTTGTGCTCTGAAACACTTATATTTATTATAGTTCTTAGTTCCTCAATTCTATTTTATGTACTCAGTTTAATTATCTATATCTCATGTATTCCTGTACATCTCTTTACAATACGTCATGTAATTTATTCTATTGTTAACTCTATATTTCCTACCATGCTTTGGAACTGCTTTCAGAGTTATGTATTTGCTCCAATCCTGACCGAAAACGTTGACAAATTTTACAGATAACTTGGAGGATCCAGCTAGCCTAGAGGAGACATCAGTAGTGCTTGGAGTAGATTGCTAGGTTGTTGTCTGGTTTTATTTTTAGTTATCTTCATGAGTTTTATATAAATAGTACTTCTACCTTGGGATGTAGTGTTACCACTTAACTTATTTCTATTCCGGTTATCGCACTTGATATCTTCTATCCAAATCGTGTTGTTACTCTTCTTTAGTTTTGTGATTGAGTTGTATCTTTATAAGATTGTCCTCTGTTTGGAGAATATATCTATATGGGACAGGGGCATCATATTGTATTTAGTGATTATTGAGACCTAGGACATCGTTCTACCGCCGATACTGCGACGTATGCTGGATGTACCCATGGTCTCGTTCCCTTCATTGGGTGCGGGTCGTGACACATTTTTAGTGGTGGTACATGCAGGTCGAGATTCGCATTGGTGCGATATTGTGGTAGTGCAACGACTTAGTTGTACTACTGTGAACCTGCGATAGAATATAGGAAATTGGGTATTAAAATGAGAGGATACTCAATCATAGTTACAAATTCTTGAGAGATTCCTGGGACGACCCTTGAGAATCTTATTTTGAACTTCTATTTAAAAATCCCTCCTCTTATTTTGTTTACCCTTACACTTGTTATTCAATTTGATTTTTGATGGTTCGTTGTTGATTTTGATTTTCATATCGAGATGAATTTTTTGGCCTGAGTTACGGTATCTTCTGATAACATATGCGACGAGGACAAAAGGGAAGGTAAAATGTCTACTTGGTTATGGAGCCTGGAGTTTATTGTAGCCATATTAGACGGCGTGGTGGAAACGTAAAGACCTGACTTTGGATGTATATATCTTGGTTGTGAGATTTGGAATTTCTCGCAGCTATACTAGTCGGCATTGCAAAGATTCTTGATGACATGATTATAGAGGTGCATACCCCAATTATGGAATTTACCGTTTATCGCAGCCTTGCTTACTAGCATGGCGAGGATTCTGAGTATCATGATTTTGGACAAACGCGTATGATTATCAGATTGTATCTTCAGAAGGTTCTTAGCATATCATCTCTATCTTTCACTTCTGTTATTATAGAATTATGTTCCATCATCAATTAACTTAGGAGTAGGGATGCTTTCAGTTCCTTAGCTCCGTTTCTTTGTAGAACTTCATTTCACTTATAGTCCTTTCATAGTGTGATGGTTTGATATCTTGTAGTATGTCTGTATCCTTGAGATGATAGTTTAGCATTGGTATTAGAACAGTAACCCATTATAGTTAATTCTCTATTATTTATAATAATTACCAGTTTTTATAGTATGTAGAATGATAGTCTACCTTACAGCCCTTGATGATTTCTTGTTTTTCTATCTATCCTTCCAGTATGGCACCCATAACCAGAGCCCGTCATTTTAGAGCAGCTACAGCTCTGGATATGACTGAGAGCATGCTTCCACCTCCTATTGCTCAGAAGGTAGTGACCCCTCCGGTTGACCAGAGGGTAGTGGCACCTCCCGCCGTTGAGGAGGTGGTAGCAGCCTCACCAGAGAGTTTTCCTCCATCTCCTGTCATTCAGGAGAGAGCTGCAGTTTCGTCTGAGACCGAGAGTCTTCCAATGCCTCCTCATCTGCCTCCTGGAGTGGTACCCTATACCATATTCTCGATAAGATGGGCGCGACGACCCTAGACTTTCCATGCAACAGGCACTCGACGCCATCTCACAGAAGAACACTACTAGTTAGGTGCACGGGCACAAGCTAACTCGATGCATCTCAGTCTTCTGAAGTTGTTCATCGTCAAAATCAAAGCTTCTTTAAATGAGGAGATCTACATTCCATAGTGCAACGTCTTACTAAGGGGAAGGATTGGTCAATTTCATCTTTGCTGAGAAGTTGGATGAAATGAGAATAAACTCTCTCTCACTACTGCTATTTATAGGCCAGGGCAACCAAAACCCATGCACCAAGTGGCAGCTCTTTCGGAAGTTAATGTGATGAACCGAGCATTAATGGTGATGAATCTGCCATCTCAAATTTAGCTAAGTCAAAAGTCATCAAAATCGAGCCTCGAAACGCTCAACACAGTTGACTGAAGGAGATGTACCACGCAGCTGATGTGCCCCTCAACTCCATGCGCTCTACGTCTGATGCACCCAGTGGTGCACAAACTGATATGCCCACCTAATCTCGTCACCCAATAAGCATTCAATGCTAAGTGATAGGAGTCATCAACACACGTCTCGAAGTCTGAACAGTTGATAGCTTTTTTCAGAAAATGAAAAGATGTAATCATTATCCTTTTTATCTGTTATAGCTGTGTGTTGCCGCGTGGCTGACTAAACACTTACATGTGCCCCTAAAAGCCATGTGCCCAAGATTTGTATGTGTCTCTATGGCCATGCGCCCAGACTTGCTATTTATCCTAAAAGTCATATACCAAAGTCTTCTCATGCGTCAGATCCTAGGCACATCCAAGCAAATCATCCTACAACAAATCAAACATCTTTTGAGCAATGAGCACGTGCCATGTGTCATTTGACTCTGTTTTGCTCACGAACGAGTACCAACCACCCAAGATCTTAGCAACAAATGAATCTTAACAACTGCCACGTGTCAGCTCCTCCGTATCCCAACAGCATAGTTTCAAACAAATTCCGTTCAAGCTTCCTGGCGCAGCATCCATGCGCCCAACAAATTCAGATATGTGGCGTCCTTACGTACAAAATCTCCATCTGTCGCATATGTGTGCCAAAAAGGATCATTTCATTGAATATAAATAGAAGGATCATTCCTTTATTCAATCTTCTTCGAATCCTTTAATATTCAGTTTGAAGCTTCTTTAACTCATCACCTTCTAGAGCAACTCAGACCTTCAGAGAGCTCGAGATCGTCGTCAGATCGTCAACGGAGTAAAGATTCACCTCTCCATCACCATGATTTCCAGATAAAAACAAAAGTGTACTCTAAGGATTCCATCAAAATCCTACGTTATACTCTGTTCTTTTTGTTATTATATATAAAGTTTCTTCGAACACTTTTAATGGCAAACAAGCTGGCGACTCTGCTGGGGACCACTTTCTCCTCCAATGAGAAGGTCGTGTCGCAGTCTGATGGCAACAAGATTGGCTCCTCCCAAAAGACTCTGGTGGTACGCTTCGATCAACAAGCGCATGAGGAGTCCATCTTTGAAGGCAGCACAAGTCTTTCGAAGCGGCTGCCAAAGCCGAAGAAGACTCGCCAAGTCTGGGTGCCTAAAGGCGATGCGTCGAGCACCAAAACTGAAGGAGCTGCACTAGCACAGCCATCCCTTCCTGGTGACATTGTCAGCAAATAAGACATTGCTATTGGAGTAGTACATCTGCCAGGAAAGCGTAATGCTGACTACAACTCCCAATCTGCTTCTTTTTGGTCGAAGAAGATGTGCCGACGGAATAAGGGCTCAGCCAATCTCCCGTGCATGGACTCTTCTGCGCTGGCAAAGCACTCTGTCTTTGGTAGAATCACTCGCTGTAAAGGTGAGAAAAAATTGGGTTCTGAGTACTATGTGCCTTAACGGGCTAGTACAAAGAAGTCCAAGGCAGCACGGGCCATGCGCCCTCAACGTGCTATGCTAGCAGCGAACCATAAATACGTGTTGAAAGTCTTGCACGTAACTGATGGTAAGCTGTACAGAGTTGACTCAGGTTCTTTGGCACTAGCAATGAGTTAACTCTTAAAGTCCCCTTCTCACTTGGGCGCATCTCATGTGCATGGAACCAAGTCAGTTGGAGCAAATTTTGTGGTGTCGAACCCGTGCACCCACGTGGGCTGTGTGCATGAGGTAGGTTTTACTCACAAGTCTTCTTCCCAATTGGGCGCTTCTTCTGCTTATGGAGCCAAGTTGGGTAGGGCAAATCTTGCGGTTCTGAACCCATGCGCCCACATAGGCTGTGCGCATGACATGGGTTCGACTCGCAATACGTGTTGCTCTTCCACCAATGATCTGGGTATATTTCATACACTAGAACTGGATCAGGGGGCATATCACTCATATGACCACCCTGACGCTTGGCTCTGCCATACGCCTGAGGAGGGTGCGAATGTGAAAACTCCTCACACGATTTTAATAATATGATAACTCACAGACGTTGATCGAGACAGATGACCACCATGCACAATGTACCCCTCACGGGGCATACTTGTGATGTGGTCACCATCAGCTACTGTTGTTGCAAAATTGTGGCCCTACCACCAAGGCAGTCTGTGTTCCAGCGACTACAATCTATCGCACTTGTTCGACGTCGCCTCAGAAAGAGGGTGCCAACTGACAACAAGGAAGAACTCTTGGTGGCCTCATGTCATGTCACATCCAATTATCTTGCTCCTGGGAGGAAGGCTAATAACCTTCCGGCCTCGGCTAATTCATCGAAGAGTCGACTGTGAGGAAACAAAGCAATAATCCTGTCAACCGGGGTATTATAGAATACTTGGAAAAGGATGAAGGCTGCATCAATAACAGAAGCTGGGGTGATCAGACCCCGACGTCCATAATAACCCCTCATTCGAAGATGAGGGTATCTATCAAGGAACAGATACCTATGTGGCTGGGGGTAGCCAGTTCGAGGGGTCAGAAGAAGAAGCTCTCAAGCCAAACTTTTTGCAAGAAAGTGAGGCTGAAAGTGAAGCATCGACTAATCCATCCACTTCGACCTATATCATGCTTATCTACATAACAGGGGGTGGCGATAAAGAAGAGGGAGATGCTTCAGCTCCAGATCTCGTGCGCCGCATGGATACTTTAGAAGCGGGTCTAAAAACTCTTTCCACTATGATGCAGTCCTTGATTCAAGTCAAGTTTGAGATCCAGAACACCCTGACAGCCCAACCTTCGACAGGGGCTCCTATATCCGCCAGTCCCGATCCAGGGGTTAAAGGAGAATCAAACATACCCTCTCAGCGGGTATCATCGGGGATGGTTCATCACAACCTGCCTCGGACATAAGCTTCCTCAAGAGATGAACATCATACCTTGCTTCAATCACCTACTCATAGCTCTACTAACGAACTGTTCGAGATGGTACGAGACCTACACGATCGTTTTGAGGCAAAAGACAAACTGGAGAAACGCCAGAAGCTTGGGATTCGGCAACCCTATCATCCTGAGTGGAAAATGTGGTTTATCCCCCCAAGTATAAACCACAGTCACTGATACCATTCGACTGAAAGAAGTCTCCCTGTCAATACCTGACCTACTTCCACTCCATAACGGGACACCGGCCGAAAGAGGACACCCTACTCACGAGACTATTTATTGGAGCACTGAAGGGGGTAGTCTACGACTGGTATTGCAACCTCCCCGATAATTCCATCTCCTTCTTCGAGGATTTGAAGCACCTTTTCCTTTCCTGATTCTATGATGGCGGGAAAGATATGACTGTGTCTTCTCTTATGGAGATTACTCAAAAAGAGAAGGAGTTAGTCCGGGCCTACATTGAGCGCTTTCGACAGACGTGTCTAAGGCTACCTTCTGGCATCTAGGAGTCTGTGCTAATCGACTTTTGCAGGAATAACATGATGCCAGCAGTCAAACTTTGGATTGATGTTATCCAATATGCAGTCAAACTTTGGCAGATACGTATCAAATTTGTCGTGCACACGCAATCAATTTGAATTCCGTCAAAGCCCACACGTCCATGAAGTTGATACTCACCTTTCGATTCTTTCGGTTCGCGACCACGTCGCCTAGATTGACGGGACGGACGGCGTATCGGGACAATTTTCCTAAAATTTTAGTTTTTAAAAACAGTTTTGTTCTCAATCTTCATAAACCAATAACTTCCTTTATAATGCATGAAAATTAAATCTACAAGAAGGATTTTGATCTCCTATATGTTGTCTACAAGTGTCTTCAGAAGTTTTTCCAAAGTTAGCGATATCTGGTCGCAAATCGACCGCAAACATAGAGTTTTGGGACAGTTTCTAAACCCAAAAAATCGAGTTTTTCTCGATTTTCGAACCCGTTTTTCGTCGCACATGATACGAATCAGCATGAACTATTTGAAGGGAATTAAAGGTGTATAGGTTAGGATCATACTGGAAGAAATGGGTCGAAGATTGATCGAGCGAGCAGGTAGTTATCTCGCTGCGAAGTCGGCTCCTAGCTGACAGTTCCGCACATGGGTGGACTGTTCGTCGTGCATTTTCCGGTGATGGACGACCGCGGGTTGGTCGACGGCGACGTCGGGGCGTGCGCTGGGTTGGGGTGACGGCGTAGGGTTAGGGTTTTGTAAAAATCCCTATCCCTCTCTCTTGATTTATATATAGAAGGGGGTTCGGCCGACTAAAGCACGGTTTTAGGCTACACTTGTGTGGGGGCTTGGTTTGGGTTGGTATAGCTGCTGCTTTGATGGATACGTGTGTGTGTGTGAGTGAGTGTGTGTGTGTGTGTGTGTGCTTTATTCTTTTTTATTCCTTTCTTTCTTTCTTTATTACTTCTTTAATACTTTAATAGTTTATATACTTATCAATTTATATACATACATACATACATACATACATACATACATACACTACAAAAAAAGTGTTTTTCTGGGACCCCAAAAATCCGTCTTAAAAAGACCCAAATCAGTCCTAAATTGTGATTTGGGACGAATTTTAGAACGGTAAGTGACAGTGCTATTAGGGTGGCGTGGCAAAAAGTTTTAGGACCAAAAATGTCGTCCTAATTTGGTTTTAGGGTCGAAAAATACAACCGTACCAAAAGAGTTTGAATTATTACATGTTTACGACGGTTTACAAAACCGTCCCAAAATAAAAGAGTTTGTGACGAGTAACACCCGTCCTAAACAAATTTGCCAGCGTTACAAAAGAATGTCGTTTTTATCTAGGACAATTACATAACTGTCCCAAAAGTAACACTTATGAAATTAATGTCTGTATTTTTCAGTTATAAAACATACAATTTAAATACACATAAATTCATATAATCATGGACGTTGTCAAGCTTACGTTATCAAGCTTGTCCTCAGATGTATCTCCAGGCATCAAAGCTCCAATACCAAAAAATCTTAACAACATCAAGCATTCTTTACCATTAAGTAGAAGACAACAAAATTCATATATAACTATATATGTTCAATTGATAAACAACAAAAAGCTTAACATTAAGCATCCTTAACCACCATTTCCAAAATAAATCCAAAACACTACATCACCCACAGCAGCAGTTACAAAATGAACCCATTGTCTCCACCATTACATACAAAATACTGAACCCATTAAGCATCCTTTTCCAAAATAAATCCCAAACACTATACATCACCCACAATTCAGTTACAAAATGAACCCATTGTCTCCACCATTACACCATGTTTTTAGTATATCCAACATGTACCCAAAAATTAAGCCAAACTTTTTATCATCACAAGATCGTCGCCCATCATTTTAGCATATCCAGAATGCTTTTGAAGGACCTGCAAATGAAGATATGCCAATATATTAGCAACCTGCTAACTATACACGAACAACCAGGAAAGAAAGATAAGTTCTTCCAAATTGTACAGACTAGACCATATTAGTTTGTGAAGGTTTAAACAAATTGTACAAACCTACTAACCGTTCTTCCAAACTGTTCGGACCTGCGTACAAAAAAGTTAGAAAAAAAACAATGTACAATAAAAGCTTCAAGTGACAAAGGGAGCTTCAAGTGAAAAAGGAAGTTTAAGTGAAGACGGGAAAAATTGAAAAACATTTTAAATGGGAAGTACAATTATTCTAGCAAGAATTACAGTAACAAGCTGGAAAAAACCAATGTAAAAGTTAAAATCAATAGACTGACACCACAAGGTGGTTTCGAGAGCAAGCCATTAAGGATGTCTCTTCCTCAGAAGGATAAATGACTTCCCAACCAGGGTTTTGCCTTAGGACGACATCTCTCAGTACTACCAATGGCCTTCACTGATTGGCCAATTACAACTAGGGGTAGTTGTAATCAAGTGCATGTAATATATGTATAAGGGTAGGGTCGGATACCATGTTCAGTCGCGCTTCAATAATTTAATAAGATACTGACTGTTGATGTATTCAAAAAAATGGTAAAATCAAAACATCACCTACTTGGTATCAATATGAATCTTAATATGAGGTTGGCTCGAACAACACAAGTTCTAATGCCTAAGAGTGGTTGTCAGGTGTTTCGAAAGCTTAATTGCTTTCGTTCAGTTATCTGATCAAACGGATAACTCAGTGTATCCAATACAACGATCTAGAACAGGGTTGATCCTATTATATCGAGAATTTCGAGAAGATACCAACTATGACCGAGTTCATAAGGTACCTTGAGGAAGATATACATCAGTATTAACCTGACGTGTGCCGAGCAGAGTCTGATCCAACATCAGGATAATGAAGGGTCCGATTTGATTTCCCAATGTCCATCCAATACTCGGTTATCAGTAAAACCAATTACCGTACCGAGTATCCTCTGATACTTGTCGAATATCATATGACGTCAATCCTGGTTTGGATACTAACGTTGTACTACTTCCTGTGTATACTTGTACCTATATAGGGATTGGTACCAGGGGCTGGCACCATTCGTGTGTATATAAGAGTGTCAAAAACGAGGTAGTCACTCGGTCACTGGGCATAACTCACAAGATTTTGTTCACTCATGTCCCTGTTCTGTCACTATTCTCTCCAAAAGTATAAGCTGACTGGGCATACAAAGTGCAAACAATTACAACTGCAACTGGTACCCCTTAAATAAAGTTACAGCAGCACCTAAATTACTGTATCATAGTATGATTGAACCCAGGAAATGCAGTGAACCTACATGAATTTGCAGTGGACGGGATCAAGGTGGACAGATGCAAGCTAACCTGGGGTTAGGATACCAAGACATCCCACACACAGGTTCAATGTTCTGAACTTGAAGTTCATTCTCCAAAATAAAGTTCAATGATTGAACTTGAAGTTTCAATTGTCTGAAATGAAGGTACAGATCGGAATATCAAAACAGGGAACTGAACTCCTTAGTTCAGAAGGACTGTTTATAATGAGATAATGACCTGAACAAAATAATAGACTGATATATGTAGGTGATATGGGCATTTAGAGACCGAATATAACTGTATAGTGTAAATCTGAGACTGAACATTTAGTCCCATAATTTGAACTTAAAACAAAACAATGGATACCCATCTAACATACTCTAAAATTCAGTGTAAAAAATAACTTGGCAATATGTAAAAAATATCACTGGTTTCGGAGTTTCCAGGGAAAAGGACACAGTGAAAACAGAAGCTAAAATTCAGTTCCGATACTGATACCGAGATTATGCAAAATTCAGACTATACAAAATTCAGTCCAAAAAATCAGTCCAGAAAAGAAACTAATGTAATAAATACAAATTTTAACTTGAAAGAAAGGAAATGGAGAACCAAACATAAATTGCAGCCACGAAAAAAAACCAAACATAAGAATCACAGAGAAAAACCAATGTAATAAGTTGATAGTTGGCAAATTACCTGGACGATGTACTGGATTGTTGAGAAAGTAGTTGAGCATTCAGGAACATGGCCACAACTTCATCTTTGAGCTCAGTCCTAAGCTCACTCTTGACCGCCTCAAGCTCTTTCTTGTGCCAGGCCTCTTGCTCCTCACGCTCTTTCCTTAAAGGGTCAGTCTCTTCTCTCAACTTCTCCGCATATTCTCGTAACTTTTCACCATCTTCTCGTAGTTGTACAATCTCAGCATTTGTTGCTTGTTGAATCTCAGCCTGATGAGCTGCTAAGGATGTTGATCCTTTACCGCTTACACCTACTCCTCGGCCTAAAACTCGGCCATGCCCATCTTGTCTGATCACTTCCCTGTAAACATTATTCAATTGCTCCTCGTTATCTCGTTCTTCAGCTGGTAGCTCTTCAATTCTCCTTTCTAACATTTTCTATAACATGCAAGGAGGTTTGTGTTAAATTTCTCTAATTTGCAATAGACATTTTGTTAAAAAAAACTCATTACAAATATGAATTTTATATACCTCTGTTCCAGCAGCCCCGTCTTCTTCATTATAACTGCCATCTTTTTCTCTAGTGGCTCTCCACATGTTGACAAGGTCAACAGGCTTGTTTTCTAGCCTCCTCTGATGTGTATGCATGTTCCAAAGTAAGAAAAAATTTATACATTATCAACTAAAAATATATGACAATTATCTTACCGAAAAACACATTACTAACCTTTCTCTTTATTTCTGGAAAGGATCTTCTACCAGTTCTAGGGAGAGCACAAAGTTTTCCGCGATTAACTTGGTTCTTCTCCGAAACTTTCTAAAAAACATTTGGACAACATGCAGTAAATTGAAATAAAGGGTTTGCCACTAGCATGAATATGGATGTAAGTTATTTGTTAGTCGATTTATACCTGTGTGTTCCCCAAGCCCCAATATGCCACTAGAGTAGGCCATTGACTAGGCTCCACACGGGGCGGCACATTTGCTAGGCGCTCTTCATCGGTCTCAAACTTTGTATAGAAGTCTTTTTTCACTCGATGCTTGAAGGCCTTCCAGGAAATTCCCATTTTCTTAAAGCAAATAGCTTTAAAAGCATCGGGTGCATTTGTGTTTTCCTTAAAAAAAACATGATATCTAAGTTATCAATATAAGTAGCCATTATCAATAGCAAAAATATGTGAACAACAGGTGATGATAAAGCATTCAAACATGATATCCGAGGTTATACTTCCAAACAACCACAAGAACAGCAAGATATAAATTAGTTGAATCATCCCAAACCAAAAACAAGTAACCACTTCAACATCTTCATTCCAACATTAAAAGAATATAAACAAAATATTGCACTTGAAATGACAGTTTCAATCAACACTTCTAGGCCACAGCTGCTTCAATCGATTTGTTTTTACTCTTGATGGTGAATTATAGTGCTATGATCTATAGCTTACAATACAGACCTTGAGTGTTACTGACTACAAAGTCAATGCCAATGTGTCTATAGGTTTAGCAAGATAGACAATAGGGAGTTCACTATCAAGTAGGATAATAGTAAAAATAAAGATAGTAATCCATGAAAATACAGATAAAGAGACGGGAAAAGTTACCTTAACCGACGTCCAGACCATTTCTAGTTTATCCTTATCAGCCTTACGCCAAGATAACATTGTTAACGGAAACAATTCGCCATTTCGGGAAAGGTTACCAAGATGAGACATCAAATGGTGCCCATGTTCTTCAACTGGTTGGCAATCTTCATCCCACTCTATGATTTTTTTTACTCCATTATCCCATTTTTTCCATGGCTTAGCAGCTCCTCTATGTTGCCTAGTGGAAGGTCCACTCTCCATCGTACCTTATCAGAAACAAAAGGGAAAGACTCATAAATATACTACTTAAAAACCAGAACCATTAATAGCTCACAATTTACATTATAAATTTCAATACAAAACTTACCCTTCGGTATTTTCTCAGAATTCTCTACTGGCTCATTATCTAAAGGCTCATCATCGCTCTCTTGAAAAATTTGATGTCTTGATATAGGAATGCGCAAGACATCCTCCATAAAAGAGGGTTCTAATCGTGGCTCTAATGTCCTCTCACCCATTGCTATGACATGTTCCATATTCTTTGCAATACGCGATGACCTACGCGTAGGACTGTTGTATGCAGCCTGAAAATACATAATCAATGTAGCAGTATATAGGTAGGTGCTGTCAAGATAGTCCAACACAAAGAAGAACCAAACCACCATAGCAGGATACCCGAGTATCAGAAGAAGTATCATTTGCTACATGTGTTGTATTAGATATAAGAAAATTAGATTCAATATGTATATAAAGAAAAGGAAAAATGGTCATCCTCGACGAAATTTGAGGATCAAATATCCAGAATTGTCAAGATAGTCTAACACACTAAAAAGACATAGAAGGAAGTTCAAATAAGAATAAAAATCTATGCAAGGAAAAGCTGAAACCATAGTGAAATACTCTTCCTCTACAATTTGATCCCAGTTGAAGCTAGGCATCAGATCGAAGCTGACCGTGGGTCTGCATGAGCTCAATAACATCCATGATGCGGCTCAACCAGCTCTACCAATGAAGAAACAAACCACCATAGCAGGATACCCGAGTATCAGAAGAAGTATCATTTGCTACATGTGTTGTATTAGATATAAGAAAATTAGATTCAATATGTATATAAAGAAAAGGAAAAATGGTCATCCTCGACAAAATTTGAGGATCAAATATCCAGAATTGTCAAGATAGTCCAACAAACTAAAAAGACATAGAAGGAAGTTCAAATAAGAATAAAAATCTATGCAAGGAAAAGCTGAAACCATAGTAAAATACTCTTCCTCTACAATTTGATCCCAGTTGAAGCTAGGCATCAGATCGAAGCTGACCGTGGGTCTGCATGAGCTCAATAACATCCATGATGCGGCTCAACCAGCTCTACCAATGAAGAACCAAACCACCATAGCAGGATACCCGAGTATCAGAAGAAGTATCATTTGCTACATGTGTTGTATTAGATATAAGAAAATTAGATTCAATATGTATATAAAGAAAAGGAAAAATGGTCATCCTCGACAAAATTTGAGGATCAAATATCCAGAATTGTCAAGATAGTCCAACACACTAAAAAGACATAGAAGGAAGTTCAAATAAGAATAAAAATCTATGCAAGGAAAAGCTCAAACCATAGTAAAATACTCTTCCTCTACAATTTGATCCCAGTTGAAGCTAGGCATCAGATCGAAGCTCACTGTGGGTCTGCATGAGCTCAATAACATCCATGATGCGGCTCAACCAGCTCTACCAATGAAGAACCAAACCACCATAGCAGGATACCCGAGTATCAGAAGAAGTATCAATTGCACAGTGGCGTATCAGAAGAAATTTAAGTGCACACTGGTGTATTAGAGCGTATCAGAGCTCACTAGACATTGGCAACGCAAGCATTGGCAGAGGGTCAAGACCAGCATCAATGGAGGATCAAGACTCGAGGACCCCGGATGTTGCTTTTCTCATCATTTGCTACATGTGTTGTATTAGATCAAGATAGTCCAACACACTAAAAAGACATATAAGGAAGTTCAAATCAGAATAAAAATCTATGCAAGGAAGCTCAAACCATAGTAAAATACTCTTCCTCTACAATTTGATCCCAGTTGAAGCTAGGCATCAGATCGAAGCTCACCGTGGGTCTGCAAGAGCTCAATAACATCCACGATGCGGCTCAACCAGCTCTACCAATGAAGAACCAAACCACCATAGCAGGATACCCGAGTATCAGAAGAAGTATCATTTGCACAGTGGCGTATCAGAAGAAATTTAAGTGCACACTGGTGTATTAGAGCGTATCAGAGCTCACTAGACATTGGCAACGCAAGCATTGGCAGAGGGTCAAGATCAGCATCAATGGAGGATCAAGACTCGAGAACCCCGGATGTTGCTTTTTTCATCATTTGCTACATGTGTTGTAAAAATACTCTTCCTCTACAATTTGATCCCAGTTGAAGCTAGGCATCAGATCGAAGCTCACCGTGGGTCTGCAAGAGCTCAATAACATCCACGATGTGGCTCAACCAGCTCTACCAATGAAGAACCAAACCACCATAGCAGGATACCCGAGTATCAGAAGAAGTATCAATTGCACAGTGGCGTATCAGAAGAAATTTAAGTGCACACTGGTGTATTAGAGCGTATCAGAGCTCACTAGACATTGGCAACGCAAGCATTGGCAGAGGGTCAAGACCAGCATCAATGGAGGATCAAGACTCGAGGACCCCGGATGTTGCTTTTCTCATCATTTGCAACCATAGTAGTAAGCTATACACTAGAACAGTAAAAAAATCGCTTATGATCAAATTTTTAACCTTTTTCATTTTAGGGACAGAAGAGTCATCATTGTTTGCAACCTGCAACATAAGAAAAATAGTGAGATATTCCAATGAATGAAGACAGAAAACACAAGACTTGATATCCAATTTATTACCTTCTTCTTTTTAGGGTCGGAAGGTTCTTCATTATGGTTGCTATCTTCCTCGCTAAGCAAGTCATCACCGACGGGGATATACTCATCATCTATTTTACTTGCGCTTCTTTTTCCCATCTTACTCGAACTTGTTTGAGTAACCATCTTCGAATTCATTACAAGCTTTGAAGCTTGTTGCAAATTTAAAGCATCCATTTTCATTTTATTTCTAGTAATATTTTCCAATCTTTGCCTCTCATATCCCGACATAAACCCAGGCTTGATAAACTTCTTCTTTTGTGGGGACATTTTTCCTAATAGAAGTTAAAAATTGCAATATGCAGGGTTATCCCGTGATTGGTCATTACAAACCTACACTATCAACTCAAATACAAATTGCAGTCTCGTATAAGTAGCATGATGAATTAAAGGGATACAGAAGCCAGAATAGTAGAGCCACTAAATAATTTGATGGTACTTTACAATTTGGATGCTTTATCACAGAACATGTAGAAGCCACTAAATAATATATGTTTATCACAGAACATGTAGAAGCCACTAAATAGTAGAGCCACTAAATAATATATGTTTATCACAGAACATGTTTATCATACAACATGTAGAAGCAAGTATATGACAAGATGAATGAAGTATAGTATAGCTTCTACAACCACTTTCCTGTAAACATTTTTTCTAATAGAAATTGAGAATGAATGAAGTAAAGAAAATAAGCAAAATTAATCAACATTCACTGAAATAAGCAAAATTCATCAACGTTCAATCACAGTAGATAAAACAACCAACAACTTGAAAGGATATAAAATAGCTAAGAGATACAAGTTTGTAATTTGATATCCATCACAAATAGTTGCAAATCAAGCTACAAACTTGCTACTCATGACCACTGTCATTATGGTCATCATCACCATCACAAATATTTGTGTCAACCACCAAGCCCTCTACTCCTTGCCTAATCCAAGATCCATTATGAGCTTCATCCAGATGTTGCATGCTATAAGGTTCCACTCTATTAGCTTCTAAATCTTCTACTATTGTTGAGTACTTGTCAAATGCGTCTCGCGGTGACATCTGAACAACAACAAGCCAATCTGACTCTAGAGGGTCTTGAACATACCAAACTTGTTCTGCTTGGGATGCTAAGATATAAGGTTCATCAATCACCCTATTATCTTTGTATAACAAATGATTGAAGTTCACCAGAGTAAAATTAAACTCATCCACTTTCTGGCCCACTCGTGGATTAACCCAGTTGCACTTAAATAAAACATACTTCATGCCTTTCAAATATTTTATCTCAATAATGTCTATCAGTTGTCCGTAGAATATAACATCCCCTGTAAGAGGATTTCTATCTTTCCGACTAGAATAACTCATTTGTTCTGCTTTTAGGAGGACTCCACTATTCTGAGTTTTTCTACGAAGATCAATTTTTTTTGTTCGAAATCTAAAACCATTAACAATGTAAGAATTGAATTTCAAAGCATCCTTAAGAGGGCCTGAAGCTAAGCTTCTGATCTCCTCTGATATTTGTACGTCTGGTAAACCTTTCACCTATATTAAAAAACATTAAATAAGTTTAATAATGATATTTTACTGCAAGTGGTCAAAAATATTAAATGTTCATTAAAAGATACATCTACTTACATGCTCCTTAAACCAAGTGACAAAGTGTTCATTATGAAGGCGACTAATAAGGTGTCATTGTGAAGCTTGTGGATATTTTGACCCAAGTTCAGCAAGGTGTTTCCTGTGTAAAGATGTAGAAATTTATTTCAATTACATAACTAAACGAGAGGATATAACTCATGGTATTAGTCAAGACAAACTTACTCAATGAATGGTGCTACTGCCTCCGTGTTGGCAAGCACATATCGATGAGCTTGTATTTGCATAATTGGATCAAGTCGAAAGTGCACTGCTTTACCTACAACGCGACCAGATTTCTTTCCTCCATCATCATTTCTTCTTGGCCGCTTCATTTTGGTTTCCGTACTATTGTCCAAATACCTTGAGCAGAAAGTTATACATTCTTCTAACAATACTGATTTAGCAATAGAAGCCTCTGGATGAGCACGATTCCGCACATAAAGTTTTAAGGTGTGCAAATATCTTTCCATGGGATACATCCAACGATACAATACTGCTCCAGCAATTTGTAACTCATCCACTAAATGCATAGGCAAGTGTTCCATTATATCGAAAAACCCAGGTGGAAAAATCTTCTCAAGACTACAAAGCGTAAGTGCCATACGATCTTGAAAATTTTTCAAGTCTGTAATACTATTTACACTTGAACACAACACTACAAAGCAGTTGCTTAATTCAATTAAGGATTTAACAACATGCTTTGGTAAGACCCTTCGAATAGCTATAGAAAGTAACTGTTGCATTAAAATGTGATTGTCATGACTCTTAAGACCCCCACATACTCCGCTCTTCTGTGTGCACGCATCGAGATATATTAGATGAATAACCATCAGGGACTTTTACATCTCGCAACACTTTCAAGAAAATGTCCTTTTCTTTGTTGCTCATTGTGAACTCAGCTGGAGGCAAGTACTCTAGAGTTCTTCCCCGTGGTTGAGGATGTAGCTCTGATCGAATTTTCATATCTCTGAGATCTTTTCGAGCCTTTATATTATCTTTTGTTTTGCCTTTAATACCTAGCAAAGTAAAAATGACATTATCGCATACATTTTTTCAATATGCGTAACATCTAGATTGTGGCGAATCATATTGTGTTCCTAATATTGTAGTTCAAAAAAGATGCTCTTCTTCTTCCAACATAATCTTGTTTTTGGCAGACTGTGTGTTTTTGCTCTCTCTTTTTCTTCTTCTTCCCTCTTCCTCTTTGTAAAGAGGTCCTCCTTCTTATATTCAGTTAAAACATTGAGATCATTCAACTGCTTTAACACTTCTGTTCCAGATAATGTCAAAGGTGGTGGCCTCATTTCTAATTTGCCATTAAAAGTTACCCTCTCCCTTCGAAACTTATGGCGCCCCGGTAAGAATCTACGATGACCCCAGTAACAATACTTGCCACCATTTGTCAATCGGGTAGCTTGATGATCCCTATTACAACAAGGGCAAGCAAATTCACCTTTTGTGCTCCATCCTGACAACATAGCATATGCAGGAAAGTCGCTAATTGTCCACAACAGTGCTACATTTAGTTGAAATAACTGTTTGGTTGATGCATCATAAGTAGAAACACCAACCTCCCAAAGTTCTTTCAACTCCTCTACTAACGGTTGCAGATAAACGTCAATCTTATCACCTGGACCTTTTGGTCCATCAATAAGAATAGACAAAATTAAGTTAGGTTGCTTCATGCACAACCACGGGGGTAAGTTGTAAGGGACGACTACAACAGGCCAGGTACTGTGAGCAACACTCATATTACCAAACGGATTAAATCCATCGGTAATTAACCCAAGTCTAACATTACGACTGTCTCTGGCAAAGGATGGATTATTATCATCAAAAGCCTTCCAAGCAAGAGAATCTGCCGGATGCCTCATTACACCATCCTCTACTCGCTTCTCAGCATGCCATTTCATAAGCGAAGCTGTATGCGATGACCAAAACAATCGTTGCAGTCTTGGTATTAAAGGAAAATATTGAACCTTTTTCTGAGAAACTTTAGTAACCTGGTCAACCGTAGGAAGATTACCCTCGTTGGCATGATCAACTTTATATCTAGAAGCCCCACAAATCTCACATTTGTCGAGATTCTTAGTTTCATTTCGAAACAACATACAACTATTAGGACAGGCATCCCATGTTTTGTAAGTGAACCCCAAGTCAGTAGTTAGCTTACTGGCTTGATAGTATGATTTGGGAATCTTGGCACACGGAAACACCTTTTTTAAGAAGACCAACAGCATTGTGAAAGAACGATTTGTCCATCCATTAAGTTGCTTCAGGTGTAAAAGTTGGACAACAAATGATAGCTCAGTAACACCCTTAGGACAACTCTCGTACAAATTGCTTTCTGCTTCATTTAGAAGTTTGAAGTATTTCGGCATGCATTCATCGGACCGCAAGTTTTCTTCTGCCATGGGCTCTTCCTCGCAACCCATATTTTCTATCATACATGAGAATCCCATTCCCTCTCGTACCATTGTTGTCATATTAGCACATTCATTTAATCCAGCATCACTTTCATCAACTGACATATCATCTCCTATATTATCGGTGTTATTACCCAAACCACCCAATAACTCCCTATGATATATCCAATCCATATAACTCCTTTCAAATCCATACATCTATATATGAACCTCCACAGTCTGTCGATTGTGATAAACACGATTTACACATCTACTACATGGGCAATAAATATGGACCGTATCAGCATTCTTAGTTCTATATGCAAATTTAAGAAATGCTTCGACCCCATCCTTGTATGCCTTTGAATTCTAATCATGTGATCCAATCCAACGCTTATCCATATCAATTTCCAAAAGACAATTATCACCTAGCACCATCCAAAATATATATTCAGAACAATAGTTGTATCTTTATTGTTTCAAGAATTCAATTTGAAATTTCTATTTGAGGCAAATGGAGGCAAAAAGCTTGAGGCAGCAGCTATATAACTTTCTAATAATTAAAATACAGAGGCAAATTATAGTTAAAATCATATAACTTGAGGCAGCAACTATAGCTTGAGGCAGCAACTATATAAGTCTTATCCATTTCAGTTTCCAAAAAAAATATACTTTCTAACAAATTAGAGTTAAAATTCTTATGAAATATATCAAGCAAAGACAAATTTAATAATAGAGCAAACACTTATTGGTAGCCATGTACTAATGTGCCCAAGAAGAAGAAATAATAAGCATATAGATAACCAATTGATTATGACAATTACTAGCTAGAAAAAGGAAATTAATATACCAAGGTTGATTATGACTTACTGACATGGAACTAACACATGGCACAAATAACCAATTTCAACTGAAAAGTTCAAGCATGATTCACAAATGTCGATTTTCAACAAACTAAAATCTACAAAGAACATAGCTAGGTTCAAATTCATCTCCATTTATAATATGTTTAACATCAATCCAGAATGGGCATGCAAATGTGTCCCAATTTTTAAAAAAACCCATTTTTTACAAATAATCACAGTAATTCCTACATGAACGCATAATCACAATAATTTGACAAATTAAAATCTACAAACAACATAGCCAGGTTCAAACTCATGTTCCTATCCATGCAAATGTGTCCCAATTTTTCACAAGAAAACCCAATTTTTCACAAATCATCACAATAATTCCTACATGAACGCATAATCGCAATAATTTGACAAATTAAAATCTACAAAGAACATAGCCAGGTTCAAACTCATGTTCCTGTCCATGCAAATGTGTCTAGACCTGTCAAGTCAGGCGGGCCGGCCCGACACTGAATTTGGGTGGGCCGGGCTCGGGCCTCTTCGACCCATGAACTATAGCGGGCCGGGCCGGGCCGGGCCGGGCCAAGGGTGAAAAATCTCAGCCCAGTCCGGCACGTGACCCACGACATGAAGACTGGCTGGCATGTACCCACAAAAAAAAGCCAAACTAAGCATGTACCCACAAACAACACAGTCACCGTTCACCGCCCGTCATGAAGACTGGCTGGCATGAACCCACAAAAAAAGCCAAACTAAGCACAGCACAGCAAAAAGCAAAGCCAAGCAAACCCAAGCCAAGCAAAGCACAAATTGCTTGGCCAAAGCCAAGCACAGCACAAATTGCTTGTGCTAAAGCCAAGCATAACACACATTGACAAACAAATGATAAGCAGTGTTTGGGGTTCGGGCCGGGCCGGGCTGGGATGGGTCGGCCCGGCCCAATTGACAGGTCTAAATGTGGCCCAATTTTTCACAAAAAAAAATCTATTTTTTCACAAATAATCACAAATTAATGACAATGTGCACATATTGTGGTGTTCTAACATATTTTTGCCACCAAATAATTTTCTCAATAAACTGATATACTTCATAAACCGAAATCTTCCCAAAAGAAAAACAATCACCTAAATAATTGATGCTTAAAACTAAGACAAAAACATGCAGCCGGGAACAGTGTCACATATAAATAATTATGAAAAATTGGTACATAATCCTAAAAAAAATCTTGGTAAATAATCATGTATAAACAGTGTCACATGTAATTAAATTCGAGCAAAAAATTGGTAAATAACTCTTATTAGAAATGTCAGTACGTTTGATGTATATGAGAAGACCACAAGGATACTAAGCACCATTAACTAGAGATGGTCGCAACCACTGCCAGTTAGTTTAACAAAAGTTTCATCCTTTCAAGTGTCTTGTATTTGTGCAGAACTAACATTGTCCAAGATGTATGTAAAACAAGTGGCATAAGTCTAACAAGGTTTAATGGTAAACTGTGATTCAGGACCGTACAACTCATTTCGCAACCATTCCCACTGAGTCTCTCCCAATATAGTTCCATCACTAGACAGTGGGTCACTGTGATATCTAGTATCCAAGAGAATAACCTGTAAGGTACACCCAGTTATTTGCTACAGACATACACACACATATACACACATATACACACATATCCAAGAGAATAACCTGTAAGGCACAAATATATATATACACACATGTTTTACACATTGAAATCTGCAGAAGTCAGGGAAAAAGTATGAGTTGCATAGGATAATGAAAAAAAAAAAAAGTGATGGGTGCCTCAAAATTGTCAATCTTGATGATATGTGCAAACCATTCTCCACTGCCAGAGAACAAAGTAGCAATGATGAACAGTATCACTAGAGTATGACTGAACAATAATTGTCATTGATAAATAGTGATGACAGAAGTCAATTCATGTATATGGACAAGTAATCAATTTCAAGCAAATGTTGATAAAAAAATTGGTAAATAATCTAGGACAAAATAACATGCAGCCATGTAAACTGCGTACAACACTCATATTTCTAGCAAAAATTTGAGTAAAGTATATAACACTCAAATCTCAAGCAAATAATCTAGGACAAAATTACATGCAGCCGTGTAAACAGTGTGAAACACTCAAATTTTAAGCAAAATTTCAGTAAACAGTGTAAAACCCTCAAATTTTAAGCAAATAATCTACGATAAAATTACATACAGCCGTGTAAACAGTGTGAAACACACAAATTTTAAGCAAAATTTCAGTAAACAGTGTACAACCCTCAAAATTTAAGCAAATAATCTACGACAAAATTACATGCAGGCGTGTAAACAGTGTGAAACACTAAATTTTAAGCAAAGTTTCAGTAAACAGTGTAAAACCCTAAAATTTTAAGCAAATAATCTGCGACAAAATTACATGCAGCCGTGTAAACAGTGTGAAACACTCAAATTTTAAGCAAAATTTCAGTAAACAGTGTACAACCCTCAAATTTTAAGCAAATAATCTACGACAAAATTACATGCAGCCGTGTAAACAGTGTGAAACACTCAAATTTTAACCAAAATTTCAGTAAACAGTGTACAACCCTCAAATTTTAAGCAAACAACCTACGACAAAATTACATGCACAGTGTAAAACACTAAAATTTCAAGGAAAAATTGAGGTAAACGATATAAATAGTGCAAACAATCTAGGACAAAATAACATGCATCCAAATATTAGGGAAAGACTAAAATATTTTGGTAAAAAATTCTAAAGATTGGGGGAAGTATACCAAGCCGCAGCAATGGAGCACCTAGGGTTGGAAGATCAGACAGAGAGAGAGCAATGGTCGGGGAGAGAGAGAGCAGCAACACTGGAGCACCAGGTCGGAACAATGGTCGGAGAGAAAAAAGGCAGCAATACTGTATCACCTAGATCGGAGAGAGAGAGAGGAAGGAGAAAGTTCTATCGCCATTTTTGATCGAAAAGAGAGAGGAAGAGAAGGTTTTTTGATCGGAAAGAGAGAGAAGTCCTATCGACTATAGGAAATAGGTTTTGGGATGGACGGTCTGGATTAATCCATCCGATCGAATGGCTACGATGGAAACACGTGGAGGTAATCTTTCCCCCCATATAATTTGGCAATTAGCCGCCACACGTGTGGTATTCCCGCCAACATATTTGGGACAAAAATATGTATTATTTGGAACAGAAATTTTCATCAGTCCCAAATAGTGATCCATTTTCATAATCTGTCCCAAAAAAAAGCAACATTTTGTTACTAAAAATATAGCCGTCCCTAGAATTATACTTTTAGGACTTTTTAGACTAGTGTTCCTTATAGTGTCGTCCCAAAAAGACACTTTTTTGTAGTACATATATTTTTATTATATATTTATTTATTATATAAAAGCCAAACACATATTATTTTTATTTAAAATTCTTTTTTCACCTTCTTTATAATATAAATATTATATATATATATATATATATATATATATATATATATATATATATATATATATATGTATATATATATCTCATAAAATGAAATAAATACCAAACAATTCTAAAATTACTTCTAAAATTAAAAATAAATATTCTGTATCTATATTCATTTAATATATTAAAAGTTTTATAACAAAAAGTTATTGAACATATATATATATATATATATATATATATATATATATATATATATATATATATATATATCAAAAATATATATATATATATATATATATATATATATATAAAATACCTATTTAAATAATAATGTAAAAACACTAACATTAATAATTTAAATAATATTAAAATAATAAAATAATATAAATTACTATATTAGCCCTATTCAGGAAAGTGGGGGTGACAAATCTACCCACCTAAAAAAATTTCGTCCTCAAAATTAGAGCAAACTAGCACAATAACACTAGCAAGAACAAAGAGAGAAAAAATATCTCAAGGCTCGAAGAGATAAGGCTAACGCTCCTGCATCTCGTCCTCTCTCTCCCAGGTAGACTCACCTGGAGAGTGATGCCTCCATACGACACGAACCAAAGGAATAACTTGGTTCCAGAGAACCTTCTTCCGACGATCTAGAATCTCTACAGGCTGCTCTGGATAGCGGAGAGTAGGCCCCACCTCTAACTCGAAGTGATCCAGTACATGGCTAGGATCTGCCACGTACCGCCTCAACTACGACAAATGGAACACGTAGTGAACTCCCTCGAGCGTAGGCGGCAAGTCTAGTCGATAGGCCACTGCACCGACCCTTTCAAGAATAGTGAAAGGTCTAATGAAACGCGGACTAAGCTTCCCGCCTCGGCCAAAGCGAATCGTGTCCCGTGTCGAAAAAATCCTCAGGAACACCATATCACCAACCTAGACACAAGACAAGACTCAATACAAGACCCTAAAGCAAACAATCACAAGCAAGCACAAACAGAAAAACTGACACTAACCTCGAACTCTAACAGTCTCCGGTGGCTATCGACCCAATGCCGTTGTCTATCCTAAGCCACCCGAAGTCTATCCCTGATCAACTTAACCTTCTCTGCTGCATCCACCACCATCTCCGGGCCAAGCAAAACTCTCTCACCGACATCGTCCCATGACAAAGGAGTGCGACATCTCCATCCGTATAGAGCCTCGAATGGCGACATCTCTATACTGGCCCGATAGCTGCTGTTGTAAGCAAACTCTACCAGATGAAGATGGTCCTCCCAAGATCCCCCAAAATCTAACACACAAGTACGAAGCATATCCTTGAGTGTCTGGATGGTCCTCTCCGACTGACCGTCTGTCTGGGGGTGATACGCGGTACTGAACTTGAGCTGAGTGCCCAAGCTAGGATGCAAACTCCTCCAGAAATGGAAAGTGAAACGACCATCCCAATCCGAGACTATGCTCACCGGAACTTCGTACAATATGACTATCTGACGTACGTACATCTCTGCCAGCTTCTCCGTAGACAGTCCCACCTTGAAAGGCAAAAAGTGGGCTGATTTGGTCAATCTATCAACGATGACCCAAATTGTGTCTTTTCCTCCTGGAGATCATGGAAGTCCAGATACAAAGTCCATAGTGATGTGCTCCTACTTCCACTCTGGAATGGGTAGTGGCTGAAGCGAACCACCTGGTCTTTGTCTCTTGGCTTTCACCTGCTGGCACACCAAGCATCGAGATATAAACTGAGCTACCTCTCGCTTCATGCCATACCACCATACATGCTCCCTCAGGTCTCTGTACATCTTGTTGGCTCCAGGATGTATAGAGTACTGAGAACGATGCACTTCCTGCAGAATCTCCTCCCGAAGCTCTCCACTCAGAACGCACAACCTAGAACTGTGCCTCAGCGACCCATCTTCGGCTATAGAGAAATCGTCTAGCAATCCTGCCTGCACCTGCTTCCTGATGCTCCTCAGGGCCATGTCATCAAAATGTGTTGATCTGACTCTGTCCATTAACACAAACTGAATCTGTAAACCCCACATCTAAACCTCTATGCCCGAAACGATCACCTCGATACCCAAACTATCCGGATCGGCCAATAGATGACGATCTACCGTCAAATACATAGCGACTGGATACCTGCTCAAGGCATCTGCAACTACATTGCCCTTCCCTGGGTGGTACTGTAAAGAGATCGAAATCCTTCATCAGCTCAAACAGTGCCTTTGCCTCATGTTCAATTCCTTCTGGGTGAACACGTACTTCAATCTCTTGTGATCCGTGAAGATCTCAACTCGCTCTCCGTATAGGTAGTGCTTCCACAACTTCAAAGCAAAGATAACAACTATCAACTCCAGATCATGGGTAGGGTAGTTCTTCTCATGAGGACGTAACTACCTGGATGCATAGGCAAACACCTTTCTGTGTTGCTGAAGAACGCAACCCAAGCCCTTTCCAGAAGCGTCACTCTAGATCATGAAACCACCAGTCCCAGATGGCAACGTTAAGATAGGAGCTGTAGTCGACCTCTTCTTCAGCTCATCAAAAGCAGCCTGACACTCCTCGGTCCAGACGAACTCCATGTCTTTCTTGGTGAGTCTAGTCATCGGCTCCATCATCCGAGAGAAATCCTGAACGAACTTCCGATAGTAGCCTGCCAGACCCAAAAAGCTTCGAATCTCTGCAACTGAGCTCGGTGTGGACCAAGACTCCACTGCTGAAATCTTCTTCGGGTCCACTGAGATCCCATGCTCGGTCAGAACATGACCCAAGAACTCTATCTGCCACAGGAAGAACTCATATTCCGACAGCTTCCCATACAACTGCTCCTTCCAAAGAGTCTCGAGCACAATCCGCAGATGCTCCTCGTGCTCTTCTGGCGTTCAAACTCTGGCTCTCCCGACGGTTTACCTCTTATAATACTACCGGTACACTATGGTTCCAGGCCACAGGAATACTCAGCTCACTGACACACACCATCCAGAATAATATACCACACCTTACATGATACTATCTTCTATTGTCTGCCTCAGTTCCTCTATCACCTAACACTGCTTAATCACGCACTCTATTGATACACTCATCAATCTAGAACACTCTCTCTAGGGTTTCTATCCAAGTCTTGACAATGTCTACAAAAGGCACTAACTCCTCTGTATGATACTTGAATGGTACTCCTATATACTAGGTTACACATGTCCCTCCTATAACTAGTCACTTAAAATATTGGTGCCTAAATATCTATAACACTTGAAATACTCTAGCTATTGCTACTAGGGTACTCCTCTTATTCTCGCACATGGGGCAACTCCTACCTTAACACTTATTAATCACCCTAGGGTTTCTCATCTATATTTAATTATCAACAATCATATACAATACTTCCTAACCATGCTCTAAACTATTAACACTAATACTTAAGGACATAGACCAATTGCAAGTCACCAAACCATCACACTACGAAGAAGCTATAATAACAGAAGTAAAATGATATAGATGACATGGTAGGACCCTTCTCAAGATATAATCTGATAATCATACGCGTCTGTCCAAAATTATGATACTCAGAATCCTCGCCACGCCAGTAAGCAAGGCTGCGATAAACGGTAGATTCCATAACTGGGTATGCACCTCTATAATCAGGTCGTCTAGAAACCTTGCCACGTCGACTAGTATGACTGCGAGAAATCCCAAATCTCATAACCAAGATATGTACATCCGAAGTTAGGTCCTTACGATTTTGCCATGCTGGCTAATATAGCTACAATAAACTCCAGGCTCCATAACTAGGTAGACGTTTTACCTTCCCTCTTATTTTGTCATTATATGTTATCAAAAGATACCGTAACTCAGGCCATAAAATTTATCTCGATATGACAATCAAAATCAACTATGATCTATCAAAATTAAATTCAATAACAAGGAGCAAGGATGAACAGAAATAAAAGGAAAGGATTTCAAATTGACGTTCAAACAAGATTCTCAAGGGTCGTCCTAGGAATCTCTCAAGAAGTCCTAAGTGTGATTGAGTAACTCCTATCATAACCTAGAACCTACATCCTAATAGCAGGCTCGTAATTAGTACTCTAAGTCGAGTACCATTACAAAATCGCACTAGTTACGACTTTGACCTGCATGGGCCACCATAAAAATGTGTCACGACCCGCACCCTATTTAGGGGCACGAGCATATGGGTACGTCCAGCGTACGCCGCAGCATCGACGATAAAACGCTGTAAAGGTCATATAAACATACAGTATCTAAGACACAATAATATAACCTGTCACCTCCGTACGGAGGAATATAATCGCCACTCAATCACATAAATCTAAGGAAGATAAGCAGGATGATAAAGATAAGGATAAAGATGAAGTAAATAGTCTGAAATAGTGCTGAGCCACAATCACAAGTTCAGAATTTAAAGACATCACAAGATCCCAAATAAATACTACAAGTCTCAAAGTATTAAGCTGGAATATAGTCCAGACAAAATCTAGCTAAACTAAGTCACTACAGGCGGTGCGTCCTCTACGAGCACCGGATCCACAGGCAGGTCCTGGTCGTAGACTCCATCTATGCCAAACCCATAGTAGGTGAAAAGTTTGCATCTAAATCCTCTGAAAAACAACGAGGGTTATTCTGTCAGGATATGAGCAAGTACAAACACCAACAGCAGTTCCATGTGAATTGATAAATAATATAAGAGACAATTATAATAAAATAAATGATAAATGTCAAAAATTGGAAGTAAAACTGTTTAAAAGAACTGAATAGCATATCATGGGTGAGATGTAAGGTAAAGCTGGAATAAGCAGTAAATGTAATCTGATATACGATGTAAAACTATAAAGTAAGTGCCATGAGATATTAGAGTGTTATGTGATCGGCTTGGGTCAAGATCAGGTTGTTCCATTTAACCGGCTATGCACAAGTAGTATAATAGTATAGGGATCAGGTCGGCCAAAATGGAAAGCTATGCACAAGTAGTATAAGGTTAGGCTACACCCTACGTGTAGTGAGGGTGGAGCTATGCACAAGTAATTAACAAGTAGGGGTAATGATCACATAAACTCTAATAACTCCCCAATCCCGAGTAGTATAATGACTCCAGACATGACAGGTCATAACAAAGGATTCGAAGAGCAGGGGCTAGCCCACTCCCAAATTGGTGTCTATACAAGTACAGGAAACAATATCGAACAATGTACTCATATACCAGGTAAACCAGGAATGACATCTCATGACGAGATTCACGTATACTAGTCTGTGTAACCTCGTGTCGAGAATCAAGTATAACACTACAACTGAATAATAATATAGTAGATATCAAAGTAATAAAAACTATCAGAGAATGTACTTGCCTGCTGTCCTGAGCTGAGAAATCGAACTATAAACCACTCAATGAGCCACAAACGGTCAACTCGCACAACAGTCTCCTACTGCTGAAACAGACATTACCAAAGTTCTTAGAATGGTCAAATTAGCTAGAAACGTCTATCCATAAGTCCAATTCTGGACACAGTAGCAAAATGGTAATTTCGGGTCAAAACGGTGTTCGCCGTTGGCCCCGCTTTGCACTGAAAAATATGCCAGAACCTACGGTCTCTAAAGTCATCGAACTACATGTCTACAGGACCAATTTGACGAGATAAACCCAATCGTACGTCCAAAGTTGGATTCCGGTGGGCCGTGCACAAATTCGTCCGTTGGATCGGGTTGTGGGCCCGCCAAAATAGCGATCCAGTCGACCTTCTCAGATTCGGACCAAACTTGGCATACAGGACCAGAAAAATGATATGGTCTTGTTGGCATAAGTTTCGTCTCGATATGACGAGCGTGCACAAAGTAATTGACAAATTTGCAAAATGGTCGATACGTTGAATTTTGGCGGATAGACAACAAATTCGTCGCGCACACGCGACCAATTTGAATTCCGTCAAACCCTACACATCCACGAAGTCGATACGCACCTTTTGAAGCTTTCGATTCGTGACTACGTCGCCCAGATTGACGGGACGGACGGTGTATCAGGAAAATTTTTCTAAAATTTTAGTTTTTGAAAACAGTTTTTTCTCAATCTTCACAAACCACTAATTTCCTGTATAATGCATGAAAATTAAATCTATAAGAAGGGTTTTGATCTCCTATATGTTGTCTACAAGTGTCTTTAGAAGTTTTTCCAAAGTTAGCAATATTCTGGTCGCAAATCGACCGCAAACATAGAGTTTCGGGACAGTTTCTAAACCCAGAAAATCGAGTTTTTTGTCGATTTTGGAACTCGTTTTTCGTCGCACGTGATGTGAATCGGTACGAACTATTTGAAGGCATTTAAAGGTGTATAGGTTAGGATCATACCGGAAGAAAAGACTCAGAAATTGATCGAGCGTGCACGGAGTTATCTCGCTGCGAAGTCGGCTCCTCGCTGATAGTTCCACGCGCGGGTGGACTATTCGTCGTGCGTTTTCCGGCGATGGACGGCCGCGGGTTGGTCGACGGCGACGTCGGGGTGAGCGCTGGGTTGGGGGTGATGGCGTAGGGTTTGGATTTTGTAAAAATCCCACTCCCTCTCTCTTGATTTATATATAGAAAGGGGGGGTTCGGCCGACTAAAGCTAGGTTTTAGGCTACACTTGTGTGGGGTCTTGGTTTGGGTTGGTATAGTTGCTGCTTTGATGGATACGTGCGTGCGTGTGTGCTTTATTCTTTTTTTTTCTTTCATTCCTTTCTTTCTTTCTTTATTACTTCTTTAATACTTTAATAATTTATATACATATCAATTTATATACATATATACGTACATACATACGTACGTACATACATACGTACGTACATACATACATACTTACATACATACATACATATATTTTTATTATATATTTATTTATTATATAAAAACCAACCACATATTATTTTTATTTAAAATTAATTTTTTCCCTTCTTTATAAATAAATATTATATATATATATATATATATATATATATATATATATATATATATATATATATATATATATATATATATATATATATATTTTTATATATATATATATCATAAAATGAAATAAATACCAAATAATTCTAAAATTATTTCTAAAATTAAAAATAAATATTCTGTATCTATATTCATTTAATATATTAAAAGTTTTATAATAAAAACTTATTGATCATATATATATATATATATATATATATATATATATATATATATATATATATATATATATATATATATATATATATATATATATTTTATATATATATATATATATATATATATATATATATATATAAAATATTTATATATATATATATATATATATATATATATATATATATATATATCAACAAAATACCTATTTAACTAATAATGTAAAAATACTAACATTAATAATTTAAATAATATTAAAATAATAAAATAATATAAATGACTATATTAGCCCTATTCAGGAAAGTGGGGGTGACAACACCAGACGTACAAAGATGGTGCATAAAAAGTTTTTTTATTAAAATCATGTCTACAAAGATCTATTACAGATTCTCCATGATCACATATAAAGAATAAAACACCTAAAGTCTACAAGTGGGCAATCTTCAGAAAGTGCGCAGTCCCCCATACGTGCAGCTCGTCAGAGCGAATCACTTTCTCGTCAGAGCGAACCACTTTCTAGCCAAACGCGGAGGAACTTAAATATGGCTAATGAAGCAGTTATATGCCCCAGCAAGAACGCAGCTCCTGCTAGCCACACTACTGCCCCTCTTGAGCAGGACAGAGCACAACCTGTGGTGCTTCGGGTTGGCAATAAATCCAAACCCGATAGCTTGGACCTCGAAGACGTCCAAGATGTTGATCAGGTTCGAACTCCTAATGCCAGATACTCAAGTGCATCTCAAGATCCAATAGCAGTTCTTCTACAAGGACATAGCTTCTTTGAACAAAGAGATCCACAACCAACAGTCGACTTGTGCAAGGCCAACGACCGTTCGAAACTAAGTCAAGATCGAGCATGACGGTGTGAATGCTAAGAGACAGTGGACGTAACTCCTCAGAAAACTTTCCTTTATATACGCCATATACGGTCCAACCCACATGCCACATGGTCGTCAGTCAAAGACTCCCAAATTAATGGGGTGAACCAAGGACTCAGTATAATGAATCTCATTTAATAGGTTCATTTGACTGAATTCTAGGCCACGAACTTCTTGAATTCCCCAAATGACGACAATAATTAAAGAAGAGCATGATTGACTCATCCGTTAAAAGAGCAGTCAATAATTGCTCTTATGACTTCAACAAAACTAGCTCCTTCAGACTCAGAAGCGCAGCCACTTCGGTTCAGATCAGAAGTGCAGCTCCCTCGCTTCAACCCAGAAGCGCAGCTCCCTCACTTCAACCCAGAAGCGCAGCCCATTCAATGGCTCCTTTATCTGACACTTTTTTGCCTCAAGCACAAGTCTTCTCATCGTCCAAAAGCGTAGTGACTCTGTTGCCTCAAGCACAAGTCTCCTCGTCGCCCAAAAGCGCAGTGACTTAGTAGTCTTCGAAATACAGTCTCCTCATTGACCAAAAGCACAATGACTCCGTCGTCTTTGAAGTATAGTCTACTCATCGCCTCAAAGCATAGTGACTTCATTATCTTCAAAGAACAGTGTACTCGTCACCTAAAGCAGTGACTCTCTCGTCTTCGAAATATAGTCTCCATGTCATCCAGAAGCGCAGTGACATCGAAGCCTCACCAGAAGTGCAGCTCACATAGATGCACAGTCCTATGAGGTGGCTGTAGAAGTATGAAAAATCTTAGCTGACAATATTCCTCCACCACAGTGCAAATAATACAAATGTACAGATAGAGTGTTAAAAAGAAAAAATAGAAGAAATAGAAGAAAGTTATTTTATTATCATGTCTACAAAGATTAGTACAGATTCAACAAGGCTACATATAAAGGACCAACCCTAATCTTCTACAAAGAATCGATTACAGATTTAGCAAAGCCTAGGGGAGTCTATAAGAGGTTTAGTCTTCGTTAGACCGCAGCCTCCTTCTTCTCGGTACGCATACAGGAAGATTGGTCTCCATTGAAGCATATTCTGACTTTCTTGTGGGCACAACCCTCCAAAAGTGCATCAGCTACTCGACTGAAGCGAGCAACTTCTTGAAGCAGCAATTGGCCCGGGTTTCCAGAAGGCGCAGAAGGTCTCAAAAGCCCATAATGAGTAGGGCAGAGCACAACCTGTGGCTCTTCAGGTTGACCATCCACCCACAAGCTAGACCGTCATGACCTCGAAGACCTCCAAGGCGTCGCCCAGGTTCGAACTACTCATGAGAAGCGTTCTAGCACGTTCCGAGGCTCATCAACCGTTCTTCTACGAAGGCATAGCCCCTTTGAACGAAAGAATACTCAACCAAAATCCGACTTAGGAAAGCCAACTGCCGCTCGAAGCTAAGTCTAGATCAGCATGGTATTGAAGGACAAGAAGAGAAAGAAGACGTGACTCTTCAGAAGAAACTCCCCCTTTATATAGGGCGAGAGCGGTCCAAAATGCAGGCCACATGGCCGACGGTCAAAGTTTCCACATTAATGGGATGAACCTAGGACTCAGCACAATGAACCTCATTAAATAAAGTTCATTCGACTAAGTCCTAGACTATCCTAGGACCCCTTGAAATTACCCAAGTAACGGTGGCAATTAAGAGGGAGTCATTCATTAAGGAGCGGTCATTCATTGCTCTTTAAAAGAAGGCTTCAAAGCCAATGCCTTCAATCCAGAGACGCAACTACATTCCTACGCCAATCTCAGGCGCAGACTGGTGATGTTTTCACACCACCTCAACTCCAACGGTACAGCACTCTGCTTCGACCTAGAAGCTCAACTACCGTTCGTCAGAGACTTGGAAGATACCATTGCATCCAACATAAGTCTGTCTACCGCCCCAAAAGCACAGTAACCTCGTCAACATGAAGCACAAGCCTACTCGTTGCCCTGAAGCACAGTGACTTCGTCGCTCGAAACATGGCCTTCTCGTCGCTCAAACGTACAGAGGCTCCGTCGTCTTCGAAGCATAGTCCACTCATCGCCTGAAAGCACAGAGGCTCCATTGTCTCCAGAAGAACGGTCTACTCGTCGCCCCAGAAGCGCAGTAGTACTTAGACTTCGCCAGAGGCACAGGAAGCATGGTTCCACCCAGTCGGTTTGCTTACATCGACTCTCTCGAAGATTGGATTGTGATCAATCATGATTGATATCTTATCAAATTGATTTAAATCTTAGACGAGGATCAATCAGAATCCAAATCTGAGATGAAATCCCAAGATTTACTCGGCTGCATCCGAACGGGCAAATCGGCACACGCCACATGTTCAGTTATTTTGATAACCACCAGAGATCTCGATTGAGGGGAATCAAGATTGCTGAAATATTCAGGCTTCTACAAGTCATGCTTCTACAAGTACGTGCCTTATGCAACAAACGTACCACGTCTATGACCAACCAAAGGCCCGTATTGACAGTCACACGCGCTGTCGATGGGATGTTATACAAGACTGGTCCCCGTGCTCCGATGCCTCGACCAGTTGAACCCTTTTTTCAATTGAGCACTCATGTGCATGATGCAAGCAGGGAATATATCCCATAGAAAGACTCGTGCGAGCAGCGTTCCTGCAAGTATGATAGGAATCTGCCTCGCCAGGCCCCCTCTGATCGTACCCACATGCAGCTTCCCTACGCGTATAATGGGGTACCACGACGGAAGACCTGGAGCTGTCCCAAGCAGAAGAAGAATCAACGGCACAGGGCATGCCTAAATCAAGGCATCCTTATACCGAGATTACCATCAACTGCTGTTGTCAACAGGCGGCTGTACTACCACCGAGGAGGCGCTCTGTCTTTCAAAGACTTCAACCTACGTCGACTGCACGTCATAGACTCAACAGGGGGTTGGCAAAAAAGAGAGTAGATGAACTCCGTGTCGCCACGTGCAACGCGGCACAGGGTTCTAAAACCCCCAAGAAGTCATCCAAGAATCCTCCCGTAACGGCCACCAAGCCGAGAAAGTGGCCCGAGAGTAGCAAGGCAAAGGTACCTAGCACATGTGTGTTCCAAGGCACACATTCCAAATCTTCGTTGGGTGCCACGTCAAATGCTGGGGGTAGCCAACCTCCCACTATGCATGACAACACCGCGTTCCAATCTGAGGAGGAGCTATACGATACGGATGCCTCCACAGGCGCAGCTAGCCACCAGACTGGGGGTAGCAACCGCAATGAGTCTGAAGAAGACCACAACCTCCCAGTCTATCCTCAGGACGACGAGGCTCGGACATCTGAGCCAGAGAGCAAAGGATCTATTGTCCCTTCCACCCATCCACACACAAGGTTCGTATTTATGGCCGAAGGTGAGGAGGCGGACAATAGTGAAGTGCCTGACAAGCTGAAACGCATCGAAGCTCTCGAGACGAGCCTAGATACGTTAAATGCCATAATGAAAACTCTGTCTTCTCTCATACTGGAGATCAAGGGGAATTTGGTACCCACTGCCTCTACACCTACTCTTTGTCCAGCGGCCAATGATGGATCCAGCAAACTGCCCGCCGTCCATCAAGCGGGACCATCGTCGTCTACTCCATCGACTACAGGCCCGACAATGTCAACCGAGATACAGCAGGCCATCAAGGAACTGTATGCTCGCTACGACGCCAAAGAGAAGCAAGCAGCACTCTGCAAGATGGGGATTCAACAGCCATATCCTGTCGAGTGGGACAATGTAGTTTATCCTCCCAAGTACAATCCGCAGACGCTCACGCCCTACGAGGGAAAGGAGTCTCCCCGATGATACTTTAGGTACTTTACCTCAGTGACAGGGCACTTGTCGAAGGACGACGCCCTCCTTACCAACATCTTCATAGGAGCTCTAATAGGTCTTGTAGAAGCATAAAAAATCTCAGCTGACAAAATTCCTCCACCACAGCGCAAATAATACAAATGTACAGACAGAGTGTTAAAAAGACAAAACAGAAGATATGAAAGAAAGTTCTTTTATGATCATGTCTACAAAGGTCTAGTACATATTCATTAAGGCTATATATAAAGGACCAACCCTATTTTTCTACAAAGAATCAATTACAGATTTAGCAAATCCTAGAGGAGTCTACAAGGGGTTTAGTCTTCGTCAGAGCATAGTCCCCCTTCTTCTTGGTACATATACTAGAAGATTGATCTCCATTGATAGCGTATACTGACTTTTTGTGGGCGCAATCCTCCAAAAGCGCATCAGCTACTCGACTGAAGCGAGCAACTTCCTGAAGCAGCAATTGGTCCGGGTTTCCAGAAGGCACAGAAGGTCTCAAAAGCCCAGAATGAGCTAGGCAGAGCACAACCTGTGGCTCTTCGGGTTGGCCATCCACCCACAAGCTAGACCGTCAGGACCTCGAAGACCTCCAAGGTGTCGCCCAGGTTCGAACTCCTCATGAGAAGCGTTCCAGCATGTTTCGAAGCTCATCAACTGTTCTTCTACGAAGGCATACCCTATTTGAATGAAGGAATCCTCAACCAAAATTCGACTTAGGTAAAGCCAATCGTCGCTCGAAGTAAAGTCTGGATCTAGCATGGTGTTGAAGGACAAGAAAAGGAAGAAGACGTGACTCTTCAGAAGAAACTCCCCTTTTATATAGGGCGGGAGTGTTCCAAAACAGAGGCCACATGGCCGACGGTCAAAGTTCCTACATTAATGGGAAGAACCTAGGACTCAGCACGATGAACCTCAATAAATAAAGTTCATTCGACTAAGTCCTAGACTAACCTAGGACCCCTTAAAATTCTCCAAGTAACGGTGGCAATTAAGAGGGAGTCATTCATTAAGGTGTGGTCATTCATTACTCTTTAAAAGAAGACTTCAAAGCCAATACCTTTAATTCAGAGGCGTAGCTACATTCCTACGCCAACCTCATGCGCAGACAGGTGATGTTTTCTGTAAGCCCCCAGAATTTTAGAGTTTATTTTAAATTTTCTAAATGAATTATTTTCAATAAATATTTTATTATAATTATTTTTGACCATTAAATGTATTTTTTCGTGATTTTGATCTCTGGAAACTCTCTTTATGAGTTTTGTAGTAGACCAGATTATTTTTATGTTGGTATAAGGTGTCACACTCAAACTTGTTTCTTTGTGCTCTTTTTGCATCGCGCAACTTTCAGGGTCAATTTAGGCCAATTGATTATCTACCGTAAAACCTGATCCAAACTTCCAATTTAATTTCAGGGCCCGACATCGATCCAATCTAATCAACCCAATATATGTTCTGACCGGTTTTGAGCCTACTATGCACGTGTCACTTACGTGTCACCCAATTGATCTCCCGCATGATCTTATTTCACCCATGATTATAAATAACTTAAATTTGTAATTATGACTAAACCAAGCCCAAACTCAACCAAACTTGACCCAACACCCAACCAGATTTTATGTGACCTCTCTCATGACTACCCAAGTACCCCACATAATTTGTCTCTTTTTCCTACTCTAAAATATTTTTTCTCTCTCTACTTATTTAAATATCTATTTTTAAATATCTATCTCTTTTTTTTAATATATATACAAATATCCTCTCTCTCTTTACTCCTACACATACACCCCCCTTTCCCATCACAGCATACACATCACCCCCCTTAGCCGACCTCTTCCTCTCTCTATTCTCTTTTCTCTCCCTTTTTTAAATATAACTCTCTCTCTCTCAACTCTCTTTCTATAATATCTCTCACTCTCTCACTCCACTATCCTCACAGCCACCCTCCCCTATTCCACAGCCTCCCTAGCCGAGAGCTCTCCCATCTTCTCTTCTCCTTCTTCACCATCTACATCACCATCATCATCCTCACTACCTCCACCTCCACAAACACCACCTCCACCACCACAAACAACACCTCCACCACCACGAGCACCACCACAGCCACCTCTCTCTTCTTCCTCCTCTCTATCTTCACATCACCATCACCATTACCACCCTCACCTCCATAAACACCACCACCACTACCATCACGAGCACCACCCTCACATCCACAAATACCACCACCACACCATCATCTACACCAACACCGCACGCCGCTACGGCCACCACCGCCATCATCGTACCGTCGACGTGCCCCCGCCGTGCCACAGCACCCTAACAACAGTAGCAGCAGCAGCGCATGGCAGCAGCAGTAGCCGTGCCACCGCACGTCGTCGCTGCCACCGCGCGCTGCCGCATGGATCCCCCTGACCTGGCGAACCCCCAGGCGGCCTCCTCGTGGCAGTCGCCAATCTTGCTGATGCGATATGTAGATAATTCGTGCATTTGGCACGGGATCCCATCGTGACGCGCGAGTTTTGAACTCAGGATTCGTGTTTCGTCACAGCGACTTCGCGCACATTTTTCCATAGATCAGACCTTTGGATCGACGAACTCTTTGCTCTGACACAATCTTAGTATATAGCTCTTCACTCCTCTCAAGTTCATCCGTTAATTTTGTTGTTTGGTACATCAAAACCGGCCGCCAAGTTGACCGTTTAAATTGTATAATTTTTGGACAGTTTTGCGAAGCCAAATTCGTCGGATCGTATCTTCTCCGTCGTACCTCCGTTTGATGTGCCGTCAGTTCTTGTGCACAGCTAGTATAACCTTCTTCCTTTTCCTTCAATTTTGTTTCATTGTGAGCACGTTTGATTGGTTGAATTTGACACCAAAGTTGGTCGTCCGAATTTATAATTTTCAACTTGCTAAATTCTATTTTTTAATCCAAGACTCCGGATTTCAATTTCGACACCACCAGTAGACTCGTGGCATCGTTTTGGCACGATTTCATATAAAGTTTATTAGATTTGGAGGACGTGGGCCCTGGCGTGCATTTCGGTGCAAAGCGGGCCCCACAGTCCGAGTCAACGGGTCACTTGGAGATCGGTTCATCGGAATCTAATTCCGGATATATCGTTGAGTTCACATCAATATTCTGGACTCGTTGACATATAATTTGCTGAGTTTTGTGGACTTTGACTTCGACACGCATTTTCGTACAAATCGGATACCAATATCCAGGTCAACGGACCATTTCGTGATCGGGTCATCGGAATCCCAGTTCAGACATACCGTTGGGTTCGTATCGTTATTCTGGATTCGTGGACATATAATTTGCTAACTTTTGTAGACTTCTTCCCTGGCACATTTTTTGGTGCTAAGTGGGTCCAACAGCGGATATCATTTTGACCCAAAATTACCATTTTGCCCCTATGTCCAAATTGGACTTATGGGTTGGCTATCCCAGCTAATTTGACCATTCTGGACACGTTGGTGATATTTATTTTATCATCCGACAACATCTGTAGATTTTTTCTTATGTATCATCCTTAATTTATAATTAATTCTTATTATTAGTATATTTGTGTACTTGGGTTTTGTAAAATTCTACACTCTGAGTGTTGGTTATAGGCTTAGTGTTACCCCAAATTGGTCTACTATGCTAGGGCATCACTTAGCTAAGTGTCTCAGTTGGAAGTCGTGGCACACCACTAGTGTTGGAGTTAGCAGTCTAGAGTCTTGAACATAGAATAGGATCTGAGATTATTATACCCTTTTTGACAAGATAGGACACCAGGCTTCTTCCTCTGCATTCTTATCACCTTGCCTTGTTTGAGGCGAGTACCCCTACAACTCTATTTTACTGCATATGATAATGAATTTCGTATGAACCATGTTAAAATACCGTTTTTTGAACTGCAAGTCATATCTTCACATGCTTTATGCTGCTCTAAGTACCTACCAGGTTTTATACTGCTCTTAGTACCTACCATGCTTTATACTGCTCCCAGTATCTTTCACATGTTTCAAACTGCTCTCGTATCTCTCACATGTTATAGCTTGGGTTATGGAGAAACTGATAGTTGAGTACGGGATCATGCCCCCTTCTACCGAATCCGAGCAAGGTCGCATTCTATATGCAAACCTTGTCGTAGGCACTTATCCAGCTGTATTTATGCGTATGTACATCTATCGCCTTTTCACTTGTACGGAAGTACATTTTATTATATGTAGACTTGTACACCGGTACATTTTATACCTATTGACGATCACGTGCCTGCTCCAGTTTTAAACATTACATATACATCTGTCGCCATGACAAATGTATCTTCTACATGATAGACTGTGATATGACATGATCCTTATTTATTACATCTCTTTTCATTCCAAGCTCAGTATGTTTAGTTTGTAGAACCAGTACTTTCTCCCGTCCTGACATGATAACGTTGTAGGCATACTTTCGGAGGAAGATTTTGCTCTGTGATCTTTATTATGGGCCCACTACAGAGGACTAGGTCATTGCTCCCGAGGAAGTCCCCGCAGGGAACCTCGCTTGGTAATCTCGCTTAGATTATTTTTGGCTTAGTTATTGAACTGTTTAGACTATATCTTGTAGTCACTAGACTTTGTCTCCAGTTTAATACTTTGGAAGTGTATTATTAAGTCTGTACTTATTTTACTTTCGCTTATAGATGTTGTATTGTGATGAACCTTTTAAATGTGATATTAGAACAGTTAGCAGCTTACATCCTTTATTGTCTATACTTAGAACAGCGTACTACGCTTTAACCAAGCGTAGGTTGGACATGGCTCGGCCCGGCCCAACAATTTGGGTAGCGGGTTGTGACATTTTCACACCACCTCAACTCCAACGGTGCAGCACTCTGCTCCGACCCAGAAGCTCAACTACCTTTCGTTAGAGACTTGGGAGATACCATTGCATCCAATACAAGTCTGCCTGTCGCTCCGAAAGCACAGTAACCTCGTCAACCTGAAGCACAAGCCTACTCGTCGCCGTAAAGCACAGTGATTTCGTCGCTCGAAACACAGTCTTCTCGTCACTCATACGCACAGAGGCTCCGTTGTCTCCAGAAGAACGGTCTACTCGTCGCCCCAGAAATGCAGCAATACTTAGACCTCGCCAGAGGCGCAGGAAGCATGGTTCCACCCAATCGGTTTACTTAAACCGATTCTCTCGAAGATAGGATTGGGATCAATCATGATTGATATCTTATCAAATTGATTTAAATCTTAGACGAGGATCAATCAGAATCCAAATCTGAGATAAAATCCCAAGATTTACTCGGCTGCATCAGAACGAGCAAATCAGCACACGTCACGTGTCTCCTCCTTTGGTTATTTTGATAACCACCAGAGATCTCGATTGAGGAGAATCTTAATGTCCGCCACGTGTCAGCACCGCAGAAGCCCGTACCGTGCAATGATGGCAGATTCCTTCATATCTCAAAACCCTAATGCACATCGCTATGTGCTCTCTTTCCCTATAAAAAGGAGTTTTCCTTCAATAAAGGAGAGACCACCGAATATTAAATCTCCAGCTCCAGGCATCCTCTTGACCGACAACCCTAGAGTTCCATCAAAGGTATAAGAAAGTCAGAGCAAGTTCAACCCGACGTCAGATCGTAAACGGAGTAAAGGAGCCGCTGAGTGCTCGATCTCCACCATCACACTTTCCAAGAAACTCTTTCCTTGTACTTAGAATATCCTATTTAGGACTTCCTTCTCTGTACACAGGTCTTTCCCTTGTACTTAGAATATCCTGTTTAGGACTTCCTTCTCTGTACACAGGTCTTCCCCTTATACTTAGAATATCCTGTTTAGGACTTCCTTCTCTTTACACAGGTCTTTTTATGTTCAATAAACAAAAAGTTCGTTCAACCTTTTGTGATATCGAACAGTGGCATTGTTCCACGTGGCAAGTCGGATACCTATATCTTTTCAAATATTACCCCAATCGGTTTGTTTAAACTACCGCTCTTAAGATAGAACAGACTTTGATTCTATTGATAAGATCAATATCCTATCATTTTGTTTAAACCACCACTCCCAAAGATAAGGACGAAGTTGGTTCCTATGGACGAGGGCCATATCCAATCGGTTTGTTTAAACCCATGGCCCCCTAAGATAAGGACAAAATTCAACTTCGGGGATAGGAACAAAATATACTCGGGTTTATCCAATCAACATTAAACACACGCCATGTGTCATTTATTTGGTTATGTTGATAACTCCCTAAGATCGTGATAAAAGAGAATCCCAGTGCCCGCCACGTGTCAGCTCAGTAGTAGCCCTCACTATGCAGCCTCAAGATTCTCTCATATCTCTACGTGTAGCGTTCCTGCACAATCCTTATGCACATCGTATATGTGCTCGCCTATAAATAGAAGGAGTTTTCCTTCGATAAAGAGGCTTCGAAATCTTCAGTAACTTCGGCGTCCTCTTGATTGGCAATCCAGAGTTCCAATCACAAGCACCAGAAAGTCAGAGAAAGTTTAACTCGTCGTCAGATCATCAACAGAGTAAAGGAGCCGCTGCAGTGCTCGATCTCCACCGTCATACTTCCCGAGAAATTTTGTACTTAGATATCCTGTTTAGGAATCGATTGTACTCTTTTACACGTTTAATATACTAAAAAGTTCGTATGACCTTTTGTCATGACAAAAAAGATGGCGACTCTGCTAGGGACTTCCTTCTCCTCCAACGAGAAGGCGATGATGCAATCTGACGACAACTTGTTGGGATCTTCTCAAAAGACATTGATCGTACGTTTTGACCAGCAAGTTTTTGAAGATCTCCTTTCTGAAGAGAAGTCGAGTCCTTCGAAGCAGTTCGTAAAACCGAAGCAAACTCGACGTACATGGGTGCCGAAGGCGGCTGCGACGAGCAGCAAGACGGAGGGGACTGTGCTCCAGAACCCCCTGAACGACGAAGCCCCGAAGAAGATTTCAGCTGCTGCTGCTATGTCGCCTTGCTCAGTTCCCGCTTCAAGAAAGTGCGGCGAGGAGTGCGGCTTCCCTATGGAAGGCTTGACAAAGGCACATCACCGGAAGAAGCACGCAATGACCCACTTTCTAACGGAGGAAGTTGCAGGCGAGAACTTCTGACTTTGACATAATTGCCTACCCATCGGGTAAGGCTATGTTGGATTCTGAATGGTATGCACCTTCTAGGGGTAATGTGAAGAGATCCAAGGCAACACATGCCTTATATGGCCAAAGTGCTACGCTAACCACTCAGTTGGACTCTGAATACTACGTATCTTCTAGGGGTAGTAGGAAGAAGTCCAAGGCAGCACGCGCCTTGCGCGATCAATGTGCTATGCCAACAACTGACCAAAGGCCCGTGTTAACAGTCATACGTGTAGCCAACGAAAAGCTATACAAACCAGTTATGCTAGTTGGCACTATGATTACACCTCTCTTGATCTTTAACAAAAAAATATTCTTGATAGGAACGGTGTTAATTAAGTTGTTGATGATTCATTGAAGTAGGCTTGTAATCTAAATTTTATCTTCTTACCAAGCTATTTTTATTAGAGATGAATGTATCTGGGCAATCCAAATTTTATCTTCTCACATAGATGCAAAACGAGGTATTAGTGTTATGTTATATGTGGTACCAATTGAGTTTGGGGTTTGAGTTTAGGTAGGGTAGCAGTTAGGGAGAAGTCTAATACCATGTTGGTTAGTACCTGGGCATCAATAACCTGGAAATATGGGTATCATATGCTAGCAGGCCAAGTGTGTGAGAGTAGGTATTAGTGTGAGATGAATATATTATATTAAGATGAATTTAGAGGTCAAGTTTGTGTGCACATTCATATATGAAATGCACATTCATATTTGTGTGCTACTAATGGATTTATACACATTCATATTTGTGTACTACTAAGTGATTTTGATATCTAATATACTAAGGAGTATCCTAGTACCTAGAGTGTATAGAGTATCCTAGAAGTGTAGGTATGATTGGTATAGTGTCAAGACATGTGTCAAGATACTAGGTATATAGGTAACTGCTAGCTAGGTATCGCCAAGTATTTCACGGTAAGTGCTAGCTAGGTAAGTGCTAGCTTGGACACTCCGAGGTCAAGTTTTCCTTGTGGGCTCACAAGGAACACATGACGACAGAGATATCATTCTCTCTTATGTTAACTGTCCGCGTTAGCCTGAAATCAAGTGTCCATGTGAGCGCTTCTCTGGAAACTAAATTTACTTATGCAAGCCTTTTGAGGCTATCAGAGTTATACCAAAAAGACAAAGAACTTAGTCTTTTATAGTATTTTTCGGAAATCTAATATAACTCTGACAGCCTCAAAAGGCTTGGATAAGTAAATTTCCTTTCCACGACCAAATGACTCATAAAGAACACGTGACAACACCTAAGTGTATATCGTAACCTAAGTGTATATTGTAGTACCTAGAGTGTATAGAGTGAGTATCCTAGTAGTATATAAGATATTTTAGAAATTGGATAATTGTCAAGATAAGTTTGGGGTTTAACTGAAAGTATCTAGAGTGTATCCTATAAGATATGGAATGGTGTCAAGTGTAGGTATGATTGGTATCCTAGTATCAAGATACAAGAGAGTATTAATGTGATATTATGTACCATGGTACATGATATCCACATGATACATAAATACCTGAAGTTAAGATGATATGTAGGTAAGTGCTCGCTAGGTATCTTAGATACTTATGTAAGTGTCTGTGTCAGCCTGAAGTTAGGTGTCCATGTCAGCCCTTCTCTGAAAAAGTAAGTTTACATCTGTAAGCCTTTTTGAGGCTTTTAGAGTTCTGTCGATTTCTGAAAAATAGGAGAAAAGACAGAATGAAAGAAGTAAAAAAAAAGAACAAAAAATCCTAGAAAAGAAAATTATAATACTTGGCATTTTCTATTATTTTTTGATAATCCGGTAGAACTCTGAAAGCCTTAAAAGGCTTGCAGAAGTAAATTTTCTTCGAAGAGAAGGGCTGGCATTGAACATATGACGACACTCATTTAATACTCATGTGTCTATGCATCCATTTGGATAATATAATCGAATAATGTGTATCTATCTTTGCATAATTATCTTCAAATGGATATGAATTACTATCTACGGCATCGTTCGTGGATGTACAATCATCATCCTGATGACATGTACAGTATGCGGGATGAATTCATAGAGGGTGTATAGCAGTTCCTACAGTTCGCCAAGGCCAGTAAATGGACAGTACCAAAATTAAGTGTCCGTGTGTGAGATGTCACAACTTGAAATATCATCCATAAGTGAAAGTCACATATCATTTGTACTCGAAGGGTTTCACGCCAAATTACTATCACTGGATCGTGTACGGAGAACTTGTGTCTTTAGCATCGGAGTCGGGGCCTAATTTGGATGTACACAACCACGCTGCTTACGACGATGGGTGGATGAACATGGTTTTTGATGTGTCGAGGCCCAGTTTCGATCTGGACAATCATGATGTAGTTGAGGAGGCATCGAATGCCGATGCTGCGAAGTTCATGGAGTTGCTGGAGAATACAAGGACTCTATTATATCCTGGTTGTAAGGATCATTCACTGTTGGAGGTGGTTACAAGATTGCTGAGCATCAAGTCCGATTTTAACATGTCGCAAGAATGCTACAACCGACTGATAGAGTTGATTATAGAGATATTGCCGGCGGGTGCTAAGTTGCCTAAAGACTTCTACCGGTCTAAGAGGATGGTGAGATCGCTCTGGATGCGATACTAGAAAATTAATGTATGTTGCAACTGGTACATGTTGTACTACAAAGACGACAAGGATAAAGATGCGTGCAGATTTTGTGGTATTGATCGCTACAAAGGTACTAATAGAGGAAGGTCTGTCGGTGCAAGAAAGCCTACCAATTCGATGCACTACTTGCTGTTGACGTTGCGGTTGCAGAGGTTGTTTATGGTGAAGGAGACTGCAGAAAACATGAGTTGGCACAGGCAGGAACAGATCGAAGGAGTGTTGGATCACCCATCCGATGGAGAAGTATGGAAGCACTTTGAGCGAGAGTATCCAGATTTTGCTTCGGATCTGCTTAATATCATATTGGGACTCTCCTCCGACGGTTTTACCCCATTCGGACTTTCCAGCTCCCAGTATTCGTGTTGGCCTGTGATCGTCACTCCATACAATCTACCACCTTGGATATGCATGAAGACTCCGTATATGTTCCTCACCATTATTATCCTGGGTCCGAACAATCCGAAGAGAAACATCAATGTGTATTTATAGCCATTGATAGAAGAGTTGAATCAGCTATGGAAAGTAGGAGCCAACACGTACGATGTTTCTAGCAAATAGAATTTTTAGATACGGGCAGCACTTATGTGGACTGTCAACGACTTTTCGGCCTATGGAATGTTATCGGGATGTAGCACTCATGGCCATCTTTCATGTCCGTATTACATGGACCGTACTAAGGCTTTCCGTTTGAAATACGGAGGCAAACCGTGCTTCCTCGATTGTCATCGACAATTCCTGTTGAAGGATCATCCGTACCAGAGGAACATGAATGCTTTTCATGCCAGCATTGTGGAGAAGGCTAATCCACCGCCAAGGTGTCCCGGATACACGATATGAGAAGAGGTAAAAGATTTACCAAGTGCTATTGAAGAGCCTGCTAAGGGCTACAAGTGTGACGGATTTGGTCGCACGCATAACTGGATGAAGAGGAGTATATTCTGGGATCTACCATATTGGAGCACCAATCTGATCAGACATAACCATGATGTCATGCATATCGAGAAGAATGTGTTTGAAAATATAATTAATATTTTAATGGACGTAAAGGGGAAGACGAAAGACAATCCAAAGGCCAGGTTGGACTTGGAAGAAATATATAGACGTCCTGCGTTGCATTTGATAGAGGAGGGGAATGGAAAGTTAAAGCAGCCTAAGGCAATTTTCTCACTGGAGAAGGAGGATAAAGTAAGAATTTTGTTATGACCCAGTCCCAAAATACCCGGGACCGAACCATGTGGCATAGGCCAGCTACATATTCAATCAGACTCTAGTACGACTAGAATACGTATAAGTTGTTCAAAATGGTGTAACTATCACTACATCAACTCAGTATCTCAATCCAGATAGCAAAAACATAAGAAGGAAAATATAATACTAGTCTGCCGCCCAATAATCATACTCGCCCGTGTAAACTCAAATAAATAATATGAGTCTATAAATACTACGCAAATCGAGCAGATATGTAATAGCAGAAGATGAAACTTTGAAAGAGTATATACCTGAAATGAAATGAACACCAGCAACAATCCAGCAATGAGCTCTATAAACCTACTCAATCAACCTGGAAGGAAACCAGGTCCTCAGCGGGACGTAGCAAGATACATAATATACATGCCGCTATAAAGTACAATAAATAATATGTGAGGGTAGTAACATGTGATCCAGATGCTAGACCTGTGACCAAGATAGTAAATAGGTGATCGAGTGGCACTAATACTAAGCAAACCATCTTGTTTGTGCGATATGCAATTGAGGACAACTTTCGATGCGAGGGCTTTCCAAATATAAAATCCGTAGCTCCGGTATAGAGACTCCCGGGATGCAAGATCGTAGCTCTGGTATAGAGACTACCGATATATATAGTCATACCTCCGGTATAGAGACTCTCGATAAATATAGTCGTAGCTCCGGTATAGAGACTCCCGATAAATAAGAGAGGCACGTAACTCCGGTAACAAAATCTCTCAAATAAGGATGTATAATAATAAGTACATAGTGATATATGCATAGTAGCCCTCTCGCCTAGTAACTGTCTTCCCTACCCAATACTACTGTCTGTGTCGTATCCATGACACATCCAATCCAACTCTAATGAAAGATAAGTCCAGAAGTCCAGTCAAAACATGTACACATGAGATCCAACATCAGTAACATCTAGAGATCATAAGAGTCACCGGTATGCCATGTTGTGCGAATTCATGTGTCAGGTCTATTTGTCAGCAAAAAAAATCATGAGTGTGCTGATAATGAACAGGAAAAATCGTGTACAGTATATCCAGTGTGAATCGACTGATAAGAAACTATAAGCATATAGATACTGTAAATCATGTTGGCAAGGTATACTTCCCTGGAGTTGTCCAAAGTGTGCTGAGACTGCAGTAACAAGGTCTATCCCACTATCCATGAGAACCATACTCCATGCAAATATCTATCAACCCAAATCACAAAGAAATATATATCACACACTATAGTACATGTATGACTAATAACTCCCACCTAGGGAGCTTGGGTCATTTCTAGTCACCTACTACCTTAGGTTATTTATGACAATTCTTAATTATATCGCCTAGAACTAGGTCAAACTAGTCTCTATAATCATTATTGCCAATAATATGAATGGCAAGTTATAGGTTTAAAGTATCAAGTTTGTACCTCGCTATCCTACAATGAAACCTACGACACGCAAATTGAGACAAAATGATCAACGCAAGGTTAACAATCTTATCTTGGCGATCCACATGGTCAATTAGTCAATTTCAGCGATGTGAGGTCACTGAAATCGACTGATCTCAATCTCGACGCACGAATTTCGAAATACGAACATAAATAGAAATTAATTATAAATACTGGTGATTCATAAAGGTAAATCTACAAACGTCGTCAGATGATGAAACAAACATCATCAACGTGTCCATAATGGTCAAATTAGCTAGGGTAGCCTATCATAAGTCCAATTTGAATACATGGACAAAATGGTAATTTTCGGTCAAAATATGGATTGTAGTTGGACCCACCTTCCACCGAAAATATGCCAAAATAAAAGTCCTTTAAACCTAGAAAATTATATGTCCACGATTCCAGAATGATGATACGAACCCAACGGTATATCCGAAATTGGATTCCGATGAGCCGATCTCAAAATGAACTGTTGAACCGGACGTTGGAACCTAGTTTGCACGGAAATACGTGCCGGAGTCAAAGTCCACTAAACCTAGCAAAATATATGTCAACGATTCTAGAATGACGATACGAACCCAATGGTATATCCAGAATTTGATTCTGATGAAACAATCTCAAAATGACCCGTTGACTCGGACAAAGGGACCCATTTTGCACTGAAATGCGTGTCGGGGCCACGTTGATCCAAACTCAGCAAATTATTTATGGATTTTAACCAGAACGATGCCACGAGTCTACTGGTGGCGTCCGAATTGGAATTCGAAGTCCCGGGTCCAAAATTGGAATTTTACAAGTTGGAAATTATGAATTCTGACGACCAACTTTGGCGTCGATTTCAACCATTCAAACGATCTCACAATGGAATGAATCTTTAATCACAAGAAGTTGGGTCAAACAGAGCTACGACGGTGGAGAATCAAATCCACGAAGTTGGCTCCACAAAATTGTCAAAATAAACACAATTATTCGCCCAACTCTGCGGCAAGTTTTGTTATAGTAAACGATCAAATTAACGACTGAAAATTTAGATGGAGGTAGAGCTATATACCAAGATTGTAACAGAGAAAAGGGTTCGATAATCCAATGGACAGATTTCTTGAAAAATATGCACGAAGTCGTTGTTTCGAAGTACAGTTTTGACTTGGCATTCCTCGCGCGCGTCGATGGGATTTCAATCCTAACGTCAAAACCGAATGCTCGTGGTGCACTGGAAGTCGACCCCTAACAGGGGGTCGCACGTGGGGCAGCACGCGGCCACTGCATGGCAGCGGGTTACCGACAGGTGCTTCGCCGGCAGCACGGGAGGGGCGGTGCCATGGATACGCGCGGAGGAGGCGCACTACAGCGTGACTTCGCTCATCGCTGCGCCAGGAGGCTCAAGTGGAGGTTTCCTGGTGGTGCGGCGGGGACTAGCGTGCATCGTCGGAGTGCATTGGTCATGGTGGCCGACCTAGGTAACGCGGTTACATCAGGAGAACACGATCGCAGCAGCAGTACAGGCTGAACGTGAGGCCACGGCACGGGAAATGGCACTTCCACGGACGACGACCACCGACCGAGGGTGCTACGAGGGTGTGCGGTCGGCCAGGGGAGGTGTCATCATGCGCGGTGGACGCCTTAATGGCTGCTGACAATGTGGGAGGTACGGAGGAAGGAGGAGAAGTGTATAGTGGAGAATATTAAAGGAGAATGAAGAAGATTATAGAGAGGAATGGGAAAAGAAGATGTCTCCAGCTGGAGAGGAGGGAAAAAGATGGATTCGTACGCGCGTGCTTGGGTCACCTGGCAATGGTAGTACTGTTGCACATGTATCTACATTTCAAATTTCAAACTATGTATACTCAAGCGAGGTATATATATATTTATACACCCAAATTTATATATAAGCACATATACTCCAAAATAGTATGTACTCAAAATAATATTATTTATATACTTTAATTATGTATAGTATACATATTCCCTAAATTATATATATGCACAGACCAAAAATAATATACCCTATATGATTTATTCATATATATACACTCTACATAATATGCTTTATCCACTCTAATATATAATTACATATGTGTATCCTTATTTCTCCAGATTATATATATACACCCATATATATACACTAATTAATATATATACCAAAAACATGTATGGAATATCTACGCACCCTATATAATGCATATGTATGTATATATATACTCTATGTATTGCACAAGCATTTTTTTTATAGGCTATATATATATATATAAATATATATATAATTATATATAAATATATATAAATATATATAATGCATATGTATGTATATATATACTCTATGTATTGCACAAGCGTATATAGGCTATATATATATATATATATATATATATATATATATATATATATATATATATATATATATATATATATATATATTATATATATATATATATATATATATATATATATATTACACACTCTGATTTACTTATATATGTATACCTATGCCCCAAGGTATATACCCATATATGTATATCCTTCAAATACTACACGTATATGCATATACACAATGAATTACTCATTCTAATTTAATTAATAATATATTAAAATAGGAAATTTTAGTAAACAATTAAATAAGATAGGGGGTTTACAAGAGAGTGACACTTTCTCCCATACAGTGCCATGAAGGGTGCCACGTGAGTGGCAACAAGAAATTGGGTTGGGTGTTTGGGTTCGATTGGGCTAGGTTGGGCTGGCTGCGATCATGACTACAAATTAAGTCATTTATGATCTTTGCTGAAATACTAGTATGCGGGACCTCAATTGGATGTCACACAGGTGATATGTGCGTAGTAGGCTCAAAATAGGTCAAAACCATATATTGGGTCGATTAGGTTGGATCGATGTCGAGTCTCGAAATTAATTTGGAAGTTAGGTCAAGTTTTACGGTAGATAGTTAAATAGCCTAAATTGACCAGAAAGTTGTACGATGAAAATAGAATACAGGGGAATAAGTTTGTGCGAGACATGATATATCAAAATGAAGATAATATTGTCTACTACAAAACTCATAGAGGAAGTTCCGAAAGATAGACATATCTGACGCTCCAAAAATTAAAGTCACGGAAAAGTACGTTTAACGATCAAAGCTAATTATAATAAAATTATTTATTGAAAATAATTCATTTAAAGTTTTTTTAAATCCTAAAATACAGGGGGCTTACAACTTTGTAGGTGGATTCAGGGCCTA
>JANAVB010011397.1:13268185-13415311 GCA_029216955.1 Iris pallida | reverse complement strand
AATTAGTTTTAAGGTAGGAAGTATTACTTAAGAGAAGTTAGTTCATGACTTATGGCATAAGTCAATGACTTATGATTTATCAATTTTGAGACTTGTGATTAAGCCATAGGCCCATGACTTAGGCCCAAAACCAAATTAAACCCACCCATGGCAGCCAACCTAGGGATTCCCACCCCTATTTAATGCCTCTTTCATTTAGGGTTAGCCTCTATTGGAAATAGATCTCAAGTTTTGGAAGAGGTAAATCCCCAACCTTAGAAATTCTTAATTAATTCATTTTAGCTCCTTTTTAGTCCTAGTCTTTTGCAATAGGATCTAATTTATGTTTATATACTGATTATGGAGGAGCACCTCAGTTTGTATGCAATTTGGAGATTTGGAGTTGCCATTTGGAATCCCCTCTTTGAAGCTTTTCTTGAGTTTTGATACTCAATAGGTAAATCATATAAACTCATAGTTTTTCCTGTTTTCTTTGCATATAAGGTTAGGTTTTAGGGTTTCCTAGCTATCCCCGAAATTTGGGCACAATTCGTGTCCATATCGGACACGTATCATAGTGATACACTAGGTGTTTGTAGAAATGCCACATAGGAATTTATTTTCGTATTTTTGAAATGTAATTACATGGATTTATAGATCTTGATGTGTGTGTCAATATTTGTGAAGGTGTCCTAGTGTTTTAGTGTCCTATTGTGTCAGAATTTTGGGTTGGACACGCCGTGCACACACGTACACTGTGTCCCGTATCACGGGCTCGTTTTCTCTCGACACAGGACACGTCGTGACCTGAAACTTGGAGTGAGCCTAGGGGCAACGACTGTCATCGTGCTCCCAAAATTTGGGAGCACCTTGTCGAGTGTGCGTGGTGCAATCGCCCCCGCACTGGTCGTACGAGCCACGCACAGGCTGCTGTGTGCGCACAGTTTGCGCACTGATACGCAGCTGACACGGACACGACACGCGTCGTGGTCACTGTGCAGGCGGTCCTAGGGGTAGCCCTACCCCTGGCGCACGTGTACGCAAGGCTACGTGTCGCCACGTGGCCTGTGTCATGCGCAGGACACGCGTGCACGCGTGCACGATGATTTTCATGCACTGTTTCGTGTCTGTGAACACGTGTATTTCTGGACACGAGGACACCCTCACGCACCCTCACTTGTATGTCATCTATTACCAACCCTTGTTTCACAATTTTAGTGATTAATTGCATTCGAAAATCCAAATTCCCTGTTCTTCACTGTTTTCACTAATACTTGGACTGAAAATGGATTTTCTGATTTTAAATTTGTTTTTATTAATTGTTAGATGATGTAAATGTTAGAATTAATTCATAGACATGTATATTATACTGCTAAAATGATGATTTAGGTTTGGGTTTTGAAAATTTGGTATTCAAATCGATTTTGATATGTCAATTGTTTTGAAAAAACACTAATAACTGTCAATGGGCCTTTCTTTTCAGAAACCTAAGAATGGTTTCCAATTCTTCTTCTTTCCTTAAACCGATTTGATTTAACTCCTTGTCATTCCTAACTGGTAGGATTTTAGTTGATTGAATGATGGATTACATTGTGTACTGATCGGGTTTTTGAATTTGGTTTAGGATTGTTGAACTAATGGTGTTAACTGTCAGTTGGTTTTGGTTTAAAACCTGGGACAGTTCACTAAATGACATTAGGTTGCAATCTCACACCATCACACATGTCACAGTCTCCTATACACACACAAATGAATTTCCTCACACCCTCCACACATGCCACTGTTTCCTGAAATGGTGTTAACCCACACAAAACTGAGACTGAGGTTTGTTAAACATAGAAATTGGATTGTACCTAATGTGTAAACCTGAGAAAGGGGTATATCTAATAATGTAGATCATTATATGAACTTAGTTCAAAACCTGAGTTTGGTAAGTTCGAGTAAAAACTGGGATTTGAATTGAAACCTGTGAACACTATCTTCTCATATGTCCTCAGGTTCAAACCTGAGAATTATTATCTACACACTGTCACATGTTTCCTGAGAATTTCCCCTGTGTAAAGACAAAACCTGAGATTGTTTAATTCATAAAACTGGGTTTTTGGGATTGAATTCAAAGCTGAAAACTGAGATTTGAATCTTACAAAGAAGAACCTAAAACCTGAGTATTGACTGAAACCATTCCCTGTTTTCAAAACCTAATTTTGTTTCTTTTAAAAACGAATTTTGAATGTCATTTGCCATGTTTAAATTCATTGTTAGTTCACTGTGTGTTAAGAACAAATCTGAGTTTGTTTGATGTATTGATGTCTTCTCTCCCCTTTCTAACTTTATATTAAAAATTTGTTTATGCTATGTGGACTGTCACCTAGCTTGGATTGACACCTAAGTTTGACACTCCTTCTCACTCACTGTTCTGATTTCCTACCACACTCTTCACTGCTCACCCCTATGTTCCTGTACACATAACCCTCTAGCCTACACACACAAGCATTATGAACACACACACACAATCTACACACACACACATTAGTTAACCCCCCCCCCCCACAGATTTTCCTATCACTCAATGTCAACACACACCCACACTTCACTGTTTTGAAATTCCTACATTCTCATGTACACTCTTCACATACCCTAGTGTCTAAAGCCTCACACACTCACACAATCACACACACACATATGCTTGCACACACACACATGCCTTGCCTCACATTTCCCCTCACATTCCTAACACACACACATACACACCCATGCCTGAACTCTATACCACACACACACATGTTACCCCCTTTAACCCCCCCTCTCTATTTCTCTATGTATAAATACATGTAATATATATATATATATGTGTATGCATATATGAACCTATGTAAATATATATGTATTTATGCATATATGAATGTATGTAAATATGTAGATATATTGATATTGATATATGATAATGATATATTGATATTGATATATGATATTGATATATTGATATTGATATTGATATTGATATATTGATATTGATATTGATATATGATATTGATATATGATATTGATATTGATATTGATATATGGTTTGGCATAGGCTTGGTATTGGCTAGACTTGGTTGAGTTGATGAGCCTAGATTAACTTGTTTAGACCTAGTTTGGCTAGTTTAACCTCGTTTGACCTAGTTTGACTTAATTAGACTAGAATTGACCTAGTTTGACTGTTAGGGTTGACTGGAGTTGACCAAAGGTTGACTTTAGCCTAGATTGACTCCAAACTTCATGTAGATGCATTGTAGCAGTCTATTTCCTTATTTTAGACTTGTTGTGACTTATACTGTTCTATAGGAGACAGACACCACTCCTCAGACAGTATATTCTCTTCGGACATTCAGAATACCAGGCGAGTACATTCTCTGATCATTTCATATCCTGTTTAGAATTATTTTCCTGCTTTAAATTACTTTACTTGATACTGTCACGTTGGTCACACGGATTGGTACTATATAGATCTTTTCATGAGATGTTATCCCCCTCGGGAGCATCGGATACAGCATATTTTGTGCGTTTCACGAATCATCACGTATCTCTATGCTTCCTCTGATTCACGAATTGTTTGTGACACATGTACTCTCATGTTCACAGAGCCTTCATGAATCACCTTCACGTATCACTCATTTTATGAGCCATGTGAAGTTTCACGAACCTTAACATAACTTGAACGGATCTTTGTGTATTGATTGGAGTTGGGGGAGTAGAAATAGACATGTGAATATTATCCAAGTAGCTGTAGTCATGAATCACTCTCTTAGCTGTAGTCATGAACCTCCTATGCCATTCACATGTTTATATTTTACTCTGACTCACTAGTCACTATTAGGTCTCTACTTATAGTAGATATTTCCATTACAGTTTTCTCTCTCTGTTTACATACTGCATTTTTTCAGTAGCTATATCTTACTTTACTGCATGATTATATTTTCTAACCTGCTATGAACTGTTGAGATGTTCTGTACTCGCTCCTGTCCTGACTGGACCTGTTAAAAATATTACAGAGGACGAGGAGGAGGCCTAGGAGGATACCTTTTTCGGACAGCTCTAGCTGAGGACATCACCCCACTGCCTAGACTAGTTTAGTTAGGCCTTATCTTATTTTTATGTTGTCTTGAGACTGTTTAGCTAGATTTTACTTCTGTTCAGAGATGTTGAGTTGTATATATTCTTTCTTATTCAGTAGCTGAGATATGTACTCTGGATATTTGCTAGGATATTATCTTAGACTTTTCTATCTTCAGTATTTCCTTGAGTTCTATATCATATCGTGTTTTCTTCCTCCTTAGTTGTGATTGAGTTCATTTACTTCTTAGTATTATATTGCTAGATGTATGTTAACCTAGGACAGCGTTCTACCGCCGACACTGCGGCGTAGGCTGGGCGTTGTGACGTTCTCGTACCCTCACAGTGGGTGCGGGTCGTGACAAACTTTCTTTCTTCCAAGCCACGGGACGAAGGATCGAGTGTCATTTTCAAAGCAAGCCGTGCACCAACTCTAAGCCGACCGTTGGACCTTTCCATATTCTAACTCATTTTGACCCATCGAGATTATTACCTTAGCTATGTGGATTCGTCTATTTTTTTATCAAGCCTACTTGTGCAAGTTGAAAACATGCAAATTATTATGTGAAGGCTAAGATGAGGCAAGTTCACCGAAACTACCCCACCTGAGCGAGCGGTCGCCTTGACCGAGCGATGTCTTCGAGCAGCCGTTGTAAGGCTAAGTCCGAACGCCGTCGGCGTTTCGATTCCTCCGATTGACTGAGCGGGACGGGGCACTACATCATACACCACTCAGAAAAAGTTTTGTCTTCGAAACTAACTGAGTACTTACTCATCGACTCATCACTCGAACGTTCAACGACTCTCGTACACATTTCTCAAACCCGAGCCACGCTCATGCTACCCTTAATCCTTTCTTCAGAACTCATAATTCTCAGAATCCTCGACACTTCCCATTCCTCAAGTCTCACTTGAATTCAACGTATCACTTAGTTTGGATCGTGCACACATTCCAGACGTACCCGAAATACATACATTTCAAGCAAGCCTTGTAATAGTGAATCCAATCCCACCTATTGATTCATCCACTCAATTCCGAAAATCAATCGTACCGATGCTAACTCTCGCAACATGGACATCTCGCTTAGCCGCTAGGCCATCTCTTTAGGCTAAGGTCAATTGTCAGTATTGGAATCACCGTTCCCAAACAATAATATCAACACTGACCCCATCCTAAGGTCAAACCAAGTTGATAGTACGGGGTTTTCTACCCAAGCTTGCATCTCTCCGATTTCTAAACATCGAGCATCGATTCCCTACACACATCCCAATATTTGTTGTACGGGGTCTGAGTCATTCAGCAAAGCCATCCTGTCGTAAGTTCACTCAACCAAATCTTCGATAATCAATATCGCTCGACCAACAAGCCATTTCACATAGTCGATCTCTTTGAACACGTTCAACATAATTCGCCTATCAATCCTTCCAAATCAATAACGTTACGATACAATTCATCGCTAAACCATAATTCACATTTCATACTCACTAAGTCATTTATCCCAATTTACGAAATCGATCACAAGGTCGTCTGACTTAACAATATGTTGCGTCCCGATCTCATGCGAGTCAGACTATCCACGGTGGGCATGAATCACCATGTACGCTCCCGCGGGATAATCATCCTCATCGAGACGTAACTCTTGTTTGAGTCTAGAATAATTCATTTTCGATACGCGGATTGGACCTACTCAATCCTCAAGTTTGTTTTATTCGACCAATTACATGTTCGACCAATCCTCGAATTCACCTTCGTATCAAACCAACAAGTCGAGACAATCAAATTTTGCCGCGTCCTGATTTTCCGAGTTCTATCATTCCCGCAACATGAATCACCATGTCAGTGCTCACGTGGAACGATTGTCCCAATCTGACGCGACGCATGTGCGAGGCTGGAGTTGCGCTCGCATAGGACAAGAATGTCGACGCTGTGGATATCCGCGTAACCATCAAGACACAATCATTTTCATCTAACATTCATCTCAATTAAAATCCTAAGTATAGCATCTAACCGAACAATAACACTTGCACGATCATCATTCACCGAGTCAGAGTACCCCCAAGTTATCGCATATCGATCTTTGATACGCCTCAATACCATCGATGATATGCGTAACCTGACGATCTTCCTTTGTAACGAATTTCGAGTCGTACGAATGATGCTATCGTCCGACTGATAATCTCCTCGACATTCAAATTCAAGTTCGATCATTATCCCTCGAATCATTCACACATCAATTTTCTCAAACCCAAATTCGCGTATTGTTCATCCGTCTATCTTAAGTCATCGACCAACGTATTTTCTCAATTCGCATCGTCCCTTTGTTAACTCAATCATCGAGCAACGTTCGATCCAATTCTTAGAGTCATTCGCATAACTTCAAAATCAAAACTTTCATGCACGCTATCTACCTGTCGTGCTAACTTTTCGTATACGATCCGTATCAATTTTCCTCGATTCGATTTCACCTATTCAATCATTTTTGTGTTTCATTCTTTGCACAATCCCCAATCTCGTGCACGTTCTGTGCGCGTAAATTTTCTAGGTTGTTCGAATCGACTCGTCAAATCTCAAGACTACAACTTATACAACGATACTAAATCTACGGCTTTGCATACACGCGACGCTTGCTGATAGACTTATCGGCACCCACATCCTCAATCAAATCGATCTACATCCCTGAAGCTATCGCATACACCACTCAGGGATGAAGTCATTTGACAAATACTCACAACTATCATTCGAGTCAAAATTGCTTCTTCAAATCTTCCGTTCGAACCATTCCTCAATTTTCAAGCACGCTCATATATATCGCATCGACGTTATCATCGCTCGATAGCACCCCTATCGATAGTCATCTCACTTTACTCGATTGAGTTCAACTCATTATAGCTCGAAACCTTATGAATCCCGCACTCGACTTTGCTAAGGTCGACACAATCTTTGGTGTATATACCCAGCCCGACTTAGCCAACCGTGCTTACGCAAACCATCTTTTTATTTTGTCAAAAACTGTTCTCCTATGTTTTGTAAAATAGATAGACTTATTGTATGGACATCCCATGGAACATTTGAGAGAGAGCGCACCAATGATATCAATATGCGGAAGCAACACTTCAGAGTTTGCAAAAACAACGGAGTTAAAGAATTCAATCGATAGTCCAAGGACGTAAAGCCGTGCTCTGATACCATTATGTCATGCCCCGCTCCCGTAGGAGCGATCGTCCTCGCTAAGGCGTGATGCCGCACGAGCCTAGTTTTGCGCTCATATAAGGCGGGTTCCATAACGGCCGATTTCAGCGGCTGCGACGGGGTCGTCGTACAGAACTCCCAAGCAAAAACATTGAATAATAGCAGCAGAATTTAGAACAAAACACAAGTCATTCAAAGATGCATTTTATTGATGTTGAAACAAAGATTTTAATGGGGCGTAAGGCCAAGATTACAAGTCACTCAAGCTCATTCATCTTACATTACAAGTCACTCAGCTCTCTCTCATCTCTCAATACATGTCTTGAACTAGCGGAAGCTTTAGAAGGCGACGTCCATACATTATGTCCCGTATAACTCTTGACTCCATGCGGCCGCACGCTTCGAATCGCCAAGGAACTCCATGCCTCGACGCATCCAAGCGAGCTTCACGCCATGAGCTTCTACCTGTGCCTGCACATGAAAACTATGTGGGTGTCAGTACTCAACTGTACTGGTGGAATGAGCTCTTCGCCCACTCATACAAAATCGACACGTTCATTTACTTTGTGCAACATAGTCCCTTTATGATTGTCTTTCTACTCTTGCCTTAGGATCAGTTTTAGGACCAACACCTTAGCCTATTTTGTGTCTCAAGACCATCCCGTGCTTGCAACAACAATGTTAACTTATCAAGTCGTGCTTGCCCTTCAGTATGAAATCAGAGACACAACTACGCGATAGTACCTAATTCCATGTGACCGTGCTACAAATCCATCATACCATGCCTCGCAACTCAATGTGACTTTAACCATATCGCCGCCTCGCGGCCCTTGCTATTTCGAGCACCAACAGACCCAATCAAGACTTGTAGACTAAGTGTCACTTGACCGACTTTGCCTTCGCCGTTTCCTAAATTAAACTCAAGATGACTCAAACCAACTTATGCGACTTATATGCCAACAACTTAAGACCCGACGCCGCATCCAGTGCCGAAGCACGTCGCCTATGTTGATGCCAAATCTTAGGCCCAAATATTGTGTTCTAACTGTACACACATTCAACTGACTCAATCCAAAGGCACACACGCGGATTGCCGCCCGTGTCGACCTATCTATATGAATTGGTCACTAACATCACAAGCTATTATGGACTATAGCCTTGCTATTCGGCGACCCTTTCAACGCAAGTAGCTAGCCCCGCTAAAAGTTTCCGAATAACTCAAACGGTTCGTCCAGCTACGGCTATACCGTGTTTTCCTCCAGGACGACGCGGTCCCATGGCGCCCAGGTTTGCCGCTCATGGAAACACTCTCCTTGTCGACAAGTTGTCCAATGACCATGCAAGACTCGACTCGAACTGACATCTCACACAGTCATCCTTCTTTCAGTATTACTATCTCTTTTAAAACCACGTTTCAAGACTTCTATCCTCGAGACCCCTCGACGACCAACGGTCGCGAGTATTCTTTCCATGTTACCATATCATTCCACTCAACTTAGGAATGCATATTTGAAAGCCCCTTGTTCCCAAATCAACGAATCAACTATGGCTCGTGCCTTAAACACTATGTCCGTGCACCGTGCCTTAAACCGACTTGAACTCTATGCGACACACCACCGCCCAAGTCATACTCTATATGACAAGCTTTGAGACTGTAAGACTATGTGGTTATACCCAGTCGTAGAACTCATAAGACTGTGCTTGCTACTACTCCGATAGCCTAACATAACTTACCTGACCTAAACGCACAACGACTCGACGAGCAAAGGCTGCGTCAAGCCATCGCATTGCGGAAACGTGCCGCCATGCGTTCGACTTCTGAACGACCAAGTCATTTGGGTGCCTAGACATATGTCATAAGCCGTGTAATGCAACTTAACTCATGGGGCAAGCCAAGGCTATGACAAGCCTTGGACGATAGGACCGTGCATGCTTTATGAAGCATTTATGCGGACGACGCCTATGACTTAGGCTACGTTCATAACTTCACCTACTCAACCAACTTTCCTTCTCCCAAGCCACGGGACGAAGAATCGAGTATCATTTTCAAAGTACGCTGTGCACCAACTCTAAGCCGACCGTTGGACCTTTCCATATTCTAACTCATTTCGACCCGTCGGGATTATTCCCTTAGCTATGTGGATTCGTCTATTTTATTATCAAGCCTACTTGTGCAAGTTGAAAACATGCAAATTATTATGTGAAGGCTAAGATGAGGCAAGTTCACTGAAACTACCCCACCTGAGCGAGCGGTCGCCTTGACCGAGCGATGTCTTTGAGCAACCGTTGCAAGGCTATGTCCGAACGCCGTCGGCGTTTCGATTCCTCCGATTGACTGAGCGGGACGGGGTACTACAAGTGGGTGGACACTGGTGCATCTTGCCACACGTTCTCTAGAAGGAGTTGTTCACCTACGACGAGCCTAACTGTGATGAAGTTCTCGATGGTGAACATATTGCTAGCAGAAGATCCGAGGATCAAGATAGTGGTTCGGGACCACCAGCATGTCAAGGACACTATAGTGTGAGTATCATGTTCTAGATATTTTCTAGGGCCTGATCACAGGAAGTCTGTTGTCCGATACAGACTTGAATATAGACATTTGTACTAGCCAGATGGTAATTTTTTGCTAGGTTCATGCTTCAGATAGGTGTTCTGTACCGAAAGGATGTTCGAACTTCTGCTTATGTCAATAAAGTTTTCTCATTGAGTTGTGAAAGAATGGACTGAGAGTTGTGATATGTAATAGAAGTCTCAAGATGTCTAATTTAGGCCTTATCTCCAATATGTAGGGGTAAAGAGGTGGAGGGATATAAAGTCTGTGCAGGGAGAAAGATTATCAAAAAGATGCTCAGGCGATTGAGCTAAAGTATAAATTTTTTGGAGTTGGTACACTCAACTATATGTGACTTTTATCAATTTTCCACTGAGGTCGGGTTGAACACTACAAAAAAAAGGCTTTTCTTGACAGCTTTTTCCCGTCAAGAAATGGATATCTTGACGGTTGTGGATTTCAAGTAGGCCGGAGTCAAGAAAAGACCCCTCCTTTTCTTGACGGTCGCTGGCAGGACTTTTCTTGATGGTTTTTGGCCGTCATATGAAGTTGTTTTCTTGACCATTTTTAGCCGTAAAGATAGTTTTTCGAAACCGTCAATATAGGTGAAAACTTTTTTTGACTCCGGCCTAGATGACGGCTATTAGCCGTCAAGAAAAGTCCTTCTGCTGCAGGATTGAGTTAATTGTTGACATTTTATAACCGTCAAGAGAAGCTAATACCAAAATTCTATTTATAATTCTTTATTATGAATCGAACACACACATAATATCAATAATCCAGAAGATTTAATACATCAAATAACTACCAAATCCAATTTTTATATTAACAAACTGTATATTGTCGATACACCACAAAATTCTGACACACGTCCAACCACAAACATCCAACCCTTGTCTAACCACAAACATCCAACCCTTGTCTAACCACAAACATATCCAACCATTGTATATAGTTTCCATACATCTTAAACATTAAATACTAAAAATTATACAAATAAAACCAAAATAACTAGCAAACTCGGCCGGAGCATATCCCTCCCATATTCACAGCACCTTTATTTCCATGTAGTTCCTGAGAGAACAAGAGCACAACATAACAAGTTATTGAGCTTGTAGACCAACAAAAAAATAAGAAAACAATATCCTAAAGAAAATAAGAAGAGTATAATAACTCAACTGAACTATCAAAATGAAACGACAACATAACAAGTTTTAAATAACATATTATCCTGAGGGTATTCTCAAAAGAATATGTGCAACTAACTGCTATTTTGTAGAATGACAAGTATCTATGGGGTCTTAAATAAACTCTGGGTTCAAAGAAAGAACAAAAATTAAATTGTACACTTAAAAATGCATCCACAGAAATCCTCCTACACCAATTACTTGTTAAATTCTGAAGCATGAGCACAAAAAGACATCACTATTCAAGTAATTCATTCCAACCCCAAGTAAAACAATCCTCTCGCTAATGGATAGACCAAATACTAGCTTAATTAGCTGAGCCTAATGTGAATTTACTCAAGAATTAACATATGCCAAAAACTATTTGTTATAACTTCTTAGAAATGCCATTGAACATTCTTGCAGGCGTACTCAACCCATCTAAAGTAGCTTCACAGATTTGAATCTCGACAAGCAGTAAATATCAGTCAGTTCACCTAGGCTCCTTGGTAAAAATGGAGGATCTATCCAAATTCAAGTAATATACAGCAAAAGAGCAGTCAACAGACATAAAGCATTCAACAACCTAGTCTACATGGCTACCAGCTCACATGAATGACCAAATACTTTTAAATCTACAAGCATAACTGACAATGATACACGTTGATCTAACACATCATATAGGTCGACATGCCACAACCTAAAATTTTGTCATGTATTTTTGCACTACAAAGATTGTGAATGCAGACTTAGTCACTGAGCCTCTAATAAACATAGTGTAATGGCTATAAAAATACAATCACATACTATCATGCATCCAACAAAACCAACAAATGGTGTAATAAGTATACACTCACCTCGATAGACAATAAGAAAAAGCCAAGATGGTTGATAATGATCTTAAGAAATTCAGAAGACGTTATTTGACAACCTGGCTTGCTTTAGAAGGTAGAACTACTGAGTCCAAAGCCCTGTAAGGTAAAAATATAATCACATACTATCTTCCAGTTATTGTCATCCAGGAAAGCATAGTGCACCAATATTACAATTACTAGCCAAGTACTGGAAGAAAAAGGTTACCCTCCACACAACGTAGAAGCTTGTGTGAAGGAAGTTCGTGGTTAGTCTAACCGGGCTCCTTGGTTCTTGTTCATGTACTTCAGAAATAGAGTCATTTATGCATATTTCAACCACAAAAAGTGATTAAAAAAATCACAAGTATGCTCCCTTGGGCAAGCTACACTTGCAGATGGAATGGCTAAGGTTCGGATGGAGGAAGATAATGAGTTTTTTAAGCAAAAGAAGCTGAAGTTTAAACTGTCAAGAATCTACATGAGGCAACAGAACTGGTGCTGAGAATGTATCATACATGAATTTTTATACATGAGAGGCATTCGAAAAAAATACTACGCGACACCCTAAAATTGGCGCCTCTCCATATCAGGTTGTATGAAATTTGGTCTTTATCCAACATATGTTGATGAATTTTTCTTATACAACAAATAATAGCAAATTAGATTATATTATGGTAATTTAGAACACATTGGATAGTTAAGAGAAAGTTCTCGTGCAGTGGGACAAAAAGTATTAATCAGCTAACCAAAAGAGGATAATATTAAGCTGTAAACCTATAGTATCATTCATAATCAAAGGCCATGGTCCCATCCTAAAGGCACCGTGCCCAAAATCTAGAAGAAGCTAAAGAAGACTACCCATTGAGTTCTCAAAACTTGTACCTAATGATCGATGAGAAGATCACTTGGCATGCAAGTCATATCATAAACCTTGTATTGCATCAGTCGCATATAGTTTACATAAATTACTGAAACCAAAATCGAGTACCAACAATGCAGATACTTAAACTTCCTGATATATCATTGACAGGAAGCAAAAACTATACTGCTTATCTGCATCTACGAAATGAACATAATATTCAGAATTGTTCCTAAACTATGTTCAAGAATAAATTTCTCAAACATGCTCAAATTTTACCTGCCAACCACAATAGCATAATCGCCACGGATAGTCCCAGGGGCAGACTCTGCAGGGTTAGTTGACAGTTTTAGATGATCCGTCAAGAGGAATTTATCTTGCACAGCTGCAGAGGCTGCCTTCTGAAATAAAAAAGCAAAACTAGTACGTGTTGCACCAAATTTCATGATTCAAAAGTTCCATATGTACACTCACTAACCTGCAACCTTGTATCCCGACACAAAGGTATTTCCACGTCCGTATCCAATATCGACTCGTATAAAACACGAATGTATCTATACCCAGAATGAACTACCGAACAGTACCAAAAACACGAATACGACTAGGCAACAAGATACTAAAAAATAAGATAAACTAAGTCTCAGATTTGGATCATACATCATTTGCCGTACTTGCGTGTGCCTCCACATGTATTGAATACATACTGACACGGGGCCAGTGTACCCGACATGGTATGCAACATCTTGGTTCATTTGGTCAACAACCATTACCAAGAGTATCAGAGTGCTCAAAAATAATCCCAAGCCAACAAGGAATAAAATGTCTAGCATGCTAATATTATCCAACGACATATCACTAAACCCAAGCAGCATACTAATAACATATCCAACATCACGTTATCCCAAGGGAAAAATCCCAATAGTAAAGAATACTCCCCACAGCAAGTGATTTAGGAAGACAAAATAAACAACATACTATGGAGCTATCACAGGAACAACCCAACATATACACAAGCCTCCAAACCAACATATATGCCAACAAAACCGCATTACCCATAGTATAAGAACATAGGGAAATAGACAACCAAACCATAATTATATAACAACCCAATAACCAACAGTATTTGAAAATAACCCAACATAGCATGTGAATACCCCACAATATCTTAATTTAAATACCAACCCAGCATATGTGAATTTCTTCACCCAACAGTAATACAAAACCCGAAAACAATATAGGAAGAAATTAATCCATCCAGCAAATAGAATCCGTGATCTAGGAATCACTAAGATTCTTAAACCAAGACGATCAAAGGATCGTCACAACGTTGAATCTGATAGACATCAGAAATTCGACAACCCTATTTAGGTAGGGAGATCGAGACCCAAATATCATCATCAGATCGAGACCCAAATATCATCATCGACAGATATAAAACCAAAACAGAGATTCCAACCAAGAGTTTCAGAAATTATACCCAAATTAGTGTCAAAATCCGAAGGACGTCTCGGATTCGGCCGTAAATGCGCGTCCAGTGTCTACATGGACTCAGGAATGCGTCCTCGACACGTCGTCACCGGCATAGGAGCACGCCTCAGAGTCATCGCAGCGTCTTGGGTACGGGTCACAGCGTCTCGAAAGGGGCCAGTTGGTCAAGGAACAACGGCCACATGGAAGGGGATAACCCGGGTTAGGGTTTTCTTCAATGGGAAAATGGGTCGACTGCTCCAAGTGGAAGAAAATGGAGGAGGGTTGAGCGGGGAGCTCGAAGGAAGATAGGAGTGAGCCACGAAGGAGAGAGACGACTGGATCTCAGGGTCGACTGTGGGTGGTCGGCGATGAAGGAGGCCGGCTAGGGTACAGGGGGCACAATAGTGGCGGGTAGGGGGAGCTCGAGGTAGGCGTCTGACGTAGAGAGGAGCCTCGGGAAGGTCGGATGGTCGGATCGATTGAGGCAGGTGGAGGCTCGACCACGGGGAGGCCGCGGAGGAGCTCGAGAAAGAGACAAGGGAGTTGTCGGCGGTCGTGGATGGTCAAAGCATGCGGGGAGGCCTCGGAGGAGCTCGGGAAAGAGACAGGGGAGTGGTCGACAGAGCGGCTACGGTGGAGGGGAGGCGGAGAGGAGTCACACGAGAAGAGGGGTTTTAATAAGGGAAGGAAGAGGATTCTCTGAGAGAGTTTTATGAGAGATCGAGAGACTGGTTCCTGTGTTCCTTGATTAGAAGAACAACCATCCGTTAACAAATATGAAAATTTTGAAAAATTACTATAATGGCAGCTGGAAATATTGTGCCAATTTTTTCGCACATGTATTAGATGACGGTTGTCACCGAGCCGTCAATTTATAAAATGACGTTTCTTGACGGATCGTCTAAAACCGTCAACTATTATGCTATAAAATTGTTAAACTAACATAAAATATTGCCTTTCTTGACGTAAGCCTAAAACCGTCAAAATAACCACTATTGTTGACGGTTTTCGACGACCGTCAACTTATAAACCATCAAGAATCGTCATTTTTCTTGTAGTGGAAGTATTTCTCGAAGGACGAAACGTTCGAGAAATTCAGGGACTTCATGGATGAAACTGAACGTTTAGCCGGTCGACAACTCAAGATACTCAGAAGTGGTTGAGACGGAGAATATCGTTTTCTTGGATTCACATCTTTCTGTAATGAACATGGAATTGGCTATGAAACGACTGCTCTATATTCTCGTTATATACTGAGGATTAATCAAGACGGGGAGTATCATTTTCTTGGATTTGTATCGTTCTGCTATGCACATAGAATTTGCTATGAAACGACTGCTTCGTAGTGTCTCTAATCCAAAGGAGTTTCAGAGAGGAAGATAAACACTGTTGTTGAATAAAGCATCATTCGCGTATCTGACTACGATTCTTATTAACACTGGTTCAAGGTTAGACCTGAATTGAATATCATTCGAGTATGGGGTGTCTGGTGCACGTGAAGCTTCAGGATATCACGATTCATAAGCCAGTGACGAAGACCAAGAAGACCGTATTTCTGGATAAGCTGTTGAAAGCTGTGCTCGGAGATCTTTTAATATTGTATCATTCATATCATTGAGTCTTGTGATGTGAAAATCTTCGAAGACAAGTTTGATAGGGACAAGAATATTTTTCTCGTGGATGTTCCGAAGAACATTGTTGGTACTAAAGAAGCAAAGAAGTAGTAGTCCAGAAGTTGGTTGTCGTTGATGAGACAACACTTGAACCAGTATTCGCTAAGCAGTGAGCAAAGCGAGTAAGAAAGCCGAAAGACATCGAAGATAACTTTATTACCTATCACATATTGGTTGATGAGACGATAAATCCAGAGATATGAACTTCTGGAGGAGAGATTCAATGATAAGATTGACTCTATAACATCTAATTATAGTTGGGTGTTGGTGAATCTGCCTGAAGGAGCTAAACCCATCGAATCTTCTAGACTAAGAAGAAGATGAAGGTTCAAGGAACAGTTGATAAAGTTCGAGGCTAGGCTGGTAGCCAGAAGGGTTTGCTCAGAACAAGAGATTGATGAGTTTGACATATTTGCTCCAGTAGCTAAGGTGTCAACTATCAGGATGATGATGGCTGTGACTTCTATTCATAAAGTTGATTACTTATCAGATGAATGTCAAGACAGTATTTTTCGATTGGGATATGACATAAGGGATTCTCACGCAACATTCAGACGGATTTGTCATTCATGGTCTTGAAGACAAAGTCTGTCGGATTGGTGAAATCAATGTACGGCCTAATACAAGCTCCCAATCTATGGCGTAAGAAGTTTGACCTTGTCAATATGTCAAATAGCTGCAGGATCATCGGGACTTATATGTGTGCTTACATGAAGTTCACTGGTAAAAGAGGTGTCATTGTTGGCCTCTATGTATGTCACGTCCCAGAACCAGAATACTGGCAAGTAGGGACAGACCAGGCCAGCTACGTATACCAAAGTACTCCAGTACTCCGAAACAACGTATAAGCTGTATAGATGGGGGTCACTGCTACAAACCAATAGTCAATCCTGGGTCACAAATTCCTAGATATCTAAGTCTCAGACAAGAAGTAAAGTACAAGAATATGATCATCAAGCATATAAGACAGTAAAGCGTCCCAAACTATAATATATAGATGATCATGAAGCTAGTAATACAAAATGAAGAACTGTCAAGACTAAGTAATACATGATCAGCTCTAGCTGCAGTCTAGAAATATAACTTCATGTCTAAGCCCGTAGGCCAAATGTTAAGTCCAAAACACGAGCTAAACACGTGCTCGGTGGCTAAACGCCTCAAAAGAATATGTACAGAAAAGAGTGGGTAAGAGGAAGAACACCCACTCAAGTCCCCTGGTGCTCCGGGTGGTCACCATCGAGAAGAAGGTCCGAAAGATCCTCGGGCTCCTCAACTAGATCTGGTCAATGCAAAACCAGTGGGGTCAGAACCCCAATAGCAAGTACCACAAAGGAAGCCAAACTTATGAACTAAAACTAGCATGCAATTTATAACATTTCTAAGATAAAGCAGTAAACGAGACTAGAATAGTAAATTGGTACCACAGTGTTTACGAAAGAAAACTGGAACATACAAGTAGGATAATAGGTGAATACATAGAATAAACTGGTCATGTGAGCATATGGTGAAGCCGAGCATGTAGTAGGAAGAATAGCATGTAAGGAAGGACATGAAGCTAAGTACTGCAAGAAGATAAACTGGAGCAAGACTAGACTAGATAAGAATGGACTCCATCCATCAATCAAGGCCAAGCAATGGGTACGGCTTGATACTTTAGCTAACTAGGGTTGCCACAATCCTAATTACTAACACATACAAGTTTGAGAAATCCAAGTCCAGTTACCTGCCTGCTACTTCCTGAATGATCCAAGCAAAAGAAAAGAAGTGTAGCAGACACACTGCAGTAAGATACATGTGTCCTAAAGAGGTGCCCCACTCAACGGTATGCTGGAAGAGTGCTCATCATGACAGATAGCTCCAAATCCCAAGTATATATATATATATATATATATATAGGGCCAAGATCAAAGGGGCAACAGGTAACCGGAAAAGTCTCCAATGATCTAGGTAATCAAGCTAGTTGTTTAGTCCTTAACATTTTCTTGTTGGATTCTAGGTGTGGCATTCCGCAGAATCCATCCTAGACATGAGACATGCAAGACTTGACAAGATAAGCAAGATTGTGCACTACAACAAGCCACAACAAGACATGACAATATCAAGACAAGAGTGCGCTACGACGAGCCACTATCAAGGAGCTAGACATATACTAGAATCAAGAGTGCGCCATGACAGGCCACTATCAAGCAAGCTAGGAAAAGACATGTTCAAGAGTGTACCACGACGGGTCACTATCAAGTAAATATTGGATATGGCATAGACTGCATGGTACAATAAATCTGGAAGGACATGGCAATATATAATGAGTATAGAGAACATATGAGCATAAGCTAGAGTCAAGTGTATATAGGGTGTACATTCATTCTCTAAGTATACAAGGTCATCTAATCATGTTACGAATTCATTACAATCAAAGAAAATATCAAAAAAGGACAAAAACGGGAAGAAACGGGCAAAAACAGCCTAACCGGATTATCCGACGGATTTCTGCGGATTTTCGGCAGATTTTTCGTAGTGTCACAGCAACTTTTGTGGTGCAAGTTCGGATTTTCCGACGAATTTCCGTGGATTTCCGACGAATTTTCCGAACCGTCACAGAAAGTTGGTTTTTGAACTCAAAACTTGTTTCGGCCATAAAAACTTCGTTTTAAATCGAAATTCAGATTTTTAAAAGTCAAAATTGTATAGAATTGAATTTCCTACAACATGGAACTATTAGATTTCACAAATTCAAAGATTTGATAGATCAATATCTCAAAATACTCCGAAACAGAGGTTCTCGGAACACCGAAACGAGTCCCGATTGCCACCAAACTCAAAATCCATGTATACTAGCTAGGTAAGGACCCCATATATGTATATGTGACCAAGATCCATGATGATAACTCTAGTATCACTCTTGATACCAAGTTTTTCTACTAATTCACTATTGGGTTTTAACAGAAAATCAAATCTTGCTTAATTGAATTTTTGGAAACATGCACATATACGAGAATCATCAGGAAAATACATTTAACAAAATGAGTTTAGGAAAATTCTAAGCATTTAATACCAAGGAAAACAAAAATGATAATAGTTTACTATTGTTCAAGAATTTGGCAAGATGTACTTGCCTAGGTTAAGCTCCAAGCCTAATCTTCTACTCCACCACCAAGAGGGGCACGAAACCACACTCTAGGCCTCAAGGCCAAGCTCTTGGCAAGCTCCAAGGGAAGAGAAGGGAAGAAGAAATGAAGAGAGAGTGAAGAGAATGAAAAGAAAGAGGAGAGAGAAAGTGAAGTGGTTTATATATAAGGGGAGAATTAATCTTAGCCGTTGGATCATGATCCATGTGAAAGTCTAGGTCAATCATGGCCATTCAAACAAAACCAATTGTCCATTGGATAATAGAGTGCATCTACACTATTCACGAAAATATCTAAACACTATTCACGAAAATATCCGAAACACTATTCACGAAAATATTCGAAACACTATTCATGAAAATATCAGAAACCGAAAATATCTAAAGTGTAGAAAACATGTCCGGGTGGTATGTCGTCTGTATACTCCGGTATACCAGCGGTATGCCGATCAAGAAGAAAATCTATAATTTTTGGAAAAATTTAAAACATTCCAGAAACCAAGAAAATACGAAATACGCTGTAAAATACGTATCCGTATATAAATACCGATACTGTGAGACGAGTCTCACAACTCTCCCCTCCTTAGAAAAATTCCGTCCTCGGAATTTCCTAAAGGTAATCAAAAGCAAGCAAGAAATCCAAGAAAACATGCAATCAGGATCAAGATGGAAAACTCATAAACATGAAATCCAACTAGAGTAATGTACAAGAAATGTAGAAGCAATTTAAACATAAGTAAACAACAACATCATGTATTCCTATAATCACACAAAAAGGTAGAACATAGATATACGAAATAAGTATACCTCACGAGTCAAACAGATACAGGTAACGAGCTCGGATATCATCCTCGCGCTCCCAAGTCGACTCGTCCGGTGAGTGATGATCCCAGGAAACACGAACTAATCGGATAGTCTGGTTCTTGAGAATCTTCTCCCTCCGATCCAAAATGGATATGGGCCTCTCCTCATACGATAGGTCGGTACCAACGACCAGCTCGGAATGATCTAGGATATGGCTCGGATCCGAAACATACCGACGTAGCTGAGATACGTGAAACACGTCATGTACCTCGCGCAATAACTGTGGAAGAGCAAGACGATAAGATACATTCCCTACTCGTTCGAGAATATCGAACGGCCCAATAAATCTAGGGCTAAGCTTTCCCCGTATGCCAAACCTGATGACACCACGGGTAGGCAAAATCCGAAGAAATACGTGGTCGCCGACAGAGAACTCAAGATGGCGTCGATGCTGATCTGCCCAATGACGCTGTCGATCCTGAGCTACTCTGAGATGCTCTCTGACCTGCCTGACTACTCCAACTGACTGAGCAATCATCTCAGGACCAAGCATCTGCCTCTCTGCAATGCCATCCCAAGCTAGGGGTGACCTACATCGCCTACCATACAAAGCCTCGAAAGGAGCCATCTGAATGCTCGCCTGGAAGCTATTATTGTAAGAGAACTCCACCAAATGCAAGTGATCCTCCCAAGAACCACTAAAGTCAAGAATACATGATCGAAGCATATCCTCCAAGGTCTGAATCGTACGCTCCGACTGACCATCTGTCTAAGGATGGTATGCTGAGCTGAAACTCAAACGGGTACCCAGACTCTGCTGAAGACTCTGCCAGAAATGAGAAGTGAATCTGGAATCCCGATCTGAGACTATGCTAACTGGCACCCCATGCAATCTGACAATCTGCCTTATGTACAAGTCGGCCAACTGCTCTATAGACTGACCAACTCTGAAAGGTAGGAAGTGGGCAACCTTCGTGAGTCGATCCACTATAATCTAAATGGCATCTCTACCAGTCGGGGTTCTAGGAAGACCAGTCACAAAGTCTATTGTAATATGATCCCACTTCCACTCCGAAATCGGTAAAGGCTTAAGAAGTCCGGCCAGTCTCTGGTGCTCAGCCTTGACCTGCTGGCAAACTAAGCATCGAGAGACAAACCGAGCTATCTTCCTCTTCATACCATTCTACCAGAAATGCTGACGAATATCTCGGTACATCTTCGTCCCTCCAGGATGAATAGAATACCGAGAACTATGGACCTCCGACATAATCTCCTGACTGAGCTGCTCTGATCCTATCCACAATGGTAGACTGAACCTGCAAGCCTGCCATCATAGTTGTCTCACCAGGTAGCACTACCTCAATGCCCATCTCCTGAAGATCCTCCAAAAGGTGACGCTGCTCCGTCAAGAAATAGACTCCGGGTCTCTTGCTCAAAGCGTCTGCAACGACGTTTGCCTTCCCGGGATGATACTGAAGATCAACATCATAATCCTTCAGTAACTCAAGCCACCTCCTTTGCCGCATGTTCAGATCCCTCTGGGTGAACACATACCTCAAGCTCTTATGGTCAGTGAAAATCTCTACTCGATCACCATACAGATAATGCCTCCAGAGCTTGAGGGCAAACACAACTGCGGCCAACTCAAGATCGTGCGTCGGATAGATCTTCTCATGGTCCCGAAGCTGCCGAGACGCATAAGCTATCACTCGACCGTGCTGCATAAGAACACAACCAAGTCCCCGGCCTGACGCATCACAATACACCGTGAACCCACCTGGTCCGACGGGTAATGTCAGAATAGGAGCTGAAATCAAACTCTGCTTGAGTTTCTCAAAAGAAACCTGACAAGCATCTGACCACTCAAAGCACACATCCTTACACGTCAGCCGTGTCAAGGGTGCGGAGATCCTAGCAAAGTCTGCCACAAATCGTCTGTAGTAGCCTGCTAATCCCAGAAAGCTGCGTACATCTGAAGCTGTACGAGGTACTGGCCAACCCTCGATAGCCTCAACCTTCTTGGGGTCCACCTCAACACCACCTCCGGCAATAATGTGACCCAAGAAGGAGACTCGATCGAGCCAGAAATCGTACTTGCTGAACTTCGCGTAAAGCTGATGGTCCAGAAGAATCTGAAGAACCACGCGAAGATGCTGCTCGTGCTCTGCCTCAGTCCGACTATAGACCAAGATATCATCAATAAACACTATCACAAACTGGTCTAAGTAGGGCATGAAGATGCGATTCATGAGATTCATGAAGATCGCTAGCGCATTGGTCACTCCGAAAGGCATAACAAGGAACTCCCAATGGCCATATCGAGATCTAAATGTTGTCTTGGGTATATCCTGCTCTCTGACTCTGATCTGATGGTACCCAGACCACAAATCGATCTTCGAAAACACAGTCGCTCTACTAAGCTGGTCGAACAAGTCATCTATCCTGGACAAGGGATACTTGTTCTTCACGGTCACCGCGTTAAGCTGACGATAGTCAATGACCATACTTGATGAACCATCCTTCTTCTTCACAAGAAGGGCTGGAGCTCCCCAAGGCGATCCACTAGGATGAATGAATCCCTTGGTCCTAAGCTCCTCAATAGACTGATACAACACCAACAACTCTGAAGGAGACATCCTGTAGACTCTCGCTGACATTGGCTCTGCTCCCGGAACCAAATCAATATAATACTCAATCTCTCGAACTGGAGGCATATCCGGAAGCTCCTCGGGAAACACATCGGAAAACTCACAAACTACTCTGGACAACTGAACCTCCTCGGCTACTGCCATCCATATGACCGCTGGTGAAGACTCTACCTCGCCTCTAGAGAATGAGAACTCCTCCTCATTCGGAACATGAAAGATAACCTTGCCAGCATGGCAATCTATCGAAGCGTGTCGAGCACTCAACCAATCCATACCTAGGACGACATCATAATTGCCCATAGGAAACTCTATCAGCCTAGCGGGAAACTCTCTCCCACATACTATGACACTACACGAGGCATAGACTCGGTCTACTCCTACTAGACCGTTACCAGTAAGTATATTCATCCTTACAGGTAAAGATTTTGGCTCTACACCAATACGTGTCGCAAATCGTGCAGATATAAACGAATGCGAAGCACCAGAATCAAATAAAACTGAAGCTGAATGAGAGTGAACAAGAATGGTACCTGCGACCACCTCCCCTGCTGCTAGCGCCTCCTCCATAGAAAGCGTGAAAGCCTGACCCTGAACTCTGGTCGCTGGACCCCTCTGCCTCTGAGCCTGAGCCTGAGCATACTGCTGAGGCCTCAGCTGGAACTGCTGAGATTATGTCGGTAATGGCCTCTGGGCCTGCTGCTGCTGAACCGGCGCTGGTACTCTAAACTGCTGAACTGGTGGCTAGAAGGATGCTAATCCAGCCGAACTCCTCCTGGGACAAGCCCCTATCCTGTGGTCCGGTGCTCCACAGGCTAGGTACAAGCCCTATGCCCTACGACACTCTGATAAGACATGCCCTCCTTTCCCGCAATGGGAACAAGCAACTGAAGAAGACTGTCTCTGCTGCTGAGGATGCGGCTGAGACAACTGCTGAAAGGAAGCCGCCGGAACCGGTCCCCTCGGAGATCCAATCGTCAAGGCTCGGACTGCTGGAGCTGGTGCTGACGACTGGGAAGAAGATCCCCTCTGAATGTGAGGCCTCTTCTGACCTTCGACTCTATCAACGATCATCTGCGAGGTGTACTCATGCCTCCTCGCCGCCCTCATCACTGCATCAAAAGTCTGGAACTCATGCTGCTCAACAGCCAGTATGATCTCCAGATGAAGCCCCTGCTGGAACCTCCTCGCTCGGTCCAACTCGGTTGCCACTAAAGAAGGGGCAAACCGACTGAGCCTACTAAACTCTGTCGCATAGCCGTCGACGGTCCTGCTCATCTGCCGCAAGCCAATGAACCTCTGCTGCAGATTATAACGCGACATCGCATCAAAATAGCGAGTCTAAAACCTCTCGCTAAAATCGGCCCAGGCTACTGGTGCCCTAAGAGACACCTCATGAGCCGCCCACCAGTCGCGGGCCAAATCTAAGAGCTGTAACCTGACAACTGCCACACGCTCCATAGCCAGAATCCCTGCCGTCTCCAGAATGGCCTCAGTATCCTGAAGCCATACATCAGATACAATAGCATCCTCTGTACCATAGAAGTACGGCGGATGAAGACGCCTGAAGCTGCTCGCAAAATTGTAGACCTGAGCACCACCTCTGTCCAAAGCCGTCTGGACAGAATGGGTAAGAACATCACTCTGACGCTGCTGCGACGCAATAAAATCTCTCAGAACATCCACCAGTGCTCGAACAACACCCTCTGGCTGCTCTGGCTGAACTGGTACTGCTGGTTGAACAGGAGGAACTGGCGACTCTGCCCTTCGGTCCACTCTAGACTCTGCTCCCGAATGCTGAGGATGCTCCTCCTGAACCGGCAAAACTAAGGGAATCTGACCTGCCATCGGCAAAGCCCGAACAGGCCGATCAGAAAGACCAGGAACGGTGCCCCTGAAAGTTTAAGGACACAAGGATCAGGTCGAGGGAACAGAAAAGATCAACGATCAAAGCAGATATCAGGTCAAAGATCAGAGGTAAAGAGTAATATTGAGGATATCAATAGAGAAGAATTCATGGCAGAGATAACTACCAGTAACCCCCACATATCTGATAAATTAGACCTGCATGGGCCACCACTAAAACCTATGTCACGCCCCAGAACCAGAATACTGGCAAGTAGGGACGGACCAGGCCAGCTACATATACCAAAGTACTCCAGTACTCCGAAACAACGTATAAGCTGTATAGATGGGGGTCACTGCTACAAACCAATAGTCAATCCTGGGTCACAAAATCCTAGATATCTCAGTCTCAGACAAGAAGTAAAGTACAAGAATATGATCATCAAGCATATAAGACAGTAAAGCGTCCCAAACTATAATATATAGATGATCATAAAGCTAGTAATACAAAATGAAGAACTGGCAAGACTAAGTAATACATGATCAGCTCTAGCTGCAGTCCAGAAATATAACATCATGTCTAAGCCCGTAGGCCAAATGTCAAGTCCAAAATACGAGCTAAATACGTGCTCGGTGGCTAAACGCCTCAAAAGAATATGTACAGAAAAGAGTGGGTAAGAGAAAGAACACCCACTCAAGTCCCCTGGTGCTTCGGGTGGTCACCATCGAGAAGAAGGTCCGGAAGATCCTCGGGCTCCTCAACTAGATCTGGTCAATGCAAAACCAGTGGGGTCAGAACCCAAATAGCAAGTACCACAAAGGAAGCCAAACTTATGAACTAAAACCAACATGCAATTCATAACATTTCTAAGATAAAGCAGTAAACGAGACTAGAATAGTAAATTGGTACCACAATGTTTACGAAAGAAAACTGGAACATGCAAGTAGGATAACAGGTGAATACATAGAATAAACTGGTCATGTGCGCATATGGTGAAGCCGAGCATGTAGTAGGAAGAATAGCATGTAAGGAAGGACATGAAGCTAAGTACTGCAAGAAGATAAACTGGAGCAAGACTAGACTAGACAAGAATGGACTCCATCCATCAATTACGGCCAAGCAATGGGTACGGCTTGATACTTTAGCTAACTAGGGTTGCCACAATCCTAATTGCTAACACATACAAGTTTGAAAAATCCAAGTCCAGTTACCTGCTTGCTACTTCCTGAATGATCCAAGCAAAAGAAAAGAAGTATAGCAGACACACTACAGTAAGATATATGTGTCCTAAAGAGGTGCCCCACTCGACGGTGTGCTGGAAGAGTGCTCATCATGACAGATAGCTCCAAATCCCAAGTATATATATATATATATATATATATATATATATATATATATAGGGTCAAGAAAAATATATATATATATATATATAGGGCCAAAAAAAAATAGGGCCAAGATCAAAGGGGCAACAGGTAACCGGAAAAGTCTCCAATGATCTAGGTAATCAAGCTAGTTGTTTAGTCCTTAACATTTTCTTGTTGGATTCTAGGTGTGGCATTCCGCAGAATCCATCCTAGACATGAGACATGCAAGACTTGACAAGATAAGCAAGATTGTGTACTACAACAAGCCATAACAAGACATGACAATATCAAGACAAGAGTGCGCTACGACGAGCCACTATCAAGGAGCTAGACATATACTAGAATCAAGAGTGCGCCATGACAGGCCACTATCAAGCAAGCTAGGAAAAAACATGTTCAAGAGTGCACCACGACGGGTCACTATCAAGTAAATATTGGATATGGCTACAATAAATCTGGGAGGACATGGCAATATATAATGAGTATAGAGAACATATGAACATAAGCTAGAGTCAAGTGTATATAGGGTGTACATTCATTCTCTAAGTATACAAGGTCATCTAATCATGTTAAGAATTCATTACAATCAAAGAAAATATCAAAAATGGACAAAAATGGGAAGAAACGGGCAAAAACAGCCTAACCGGATTATCCGGCGGATTTCTGCGGATTTCCGGCGGATTTTCCGTAGTGTCACAGCAAGTTTTGTGGCACAAGTTCGGATTTTCCGACGGATTTCCGCGGATTTCTGACGGATTTTCCGAACCGTCACAGAAAGTTGATTTTTGAACTCAAAACTTGTTTCGGCCATAAAAATTTCGTTTTAAATCGAAATTCAGATTTTCAAAAGTCAAAATTGCATAGAATTGAATTTCCTACAACATGGAACTATTAGATTTCACAAATTCAAAGATTTGATAGATCAATATCTCAAAATACTCTGAAACAGAGGTTCTCGGAACACCGAAACGAGTCCCGATTGCCACCAAACTCAAAATCCATGTATACTAGCTAGGTAAGGACCCTATATATGTATATGTGACCAAGATCCATGATGATAACTCTAGTATCACTCTTAATACCAAGTTTTTCTACTAATTCACTATTGGGTTTTAACAGAAAATCAAATCTTGCTTAATTTAATTTTTGCAAACATGCACATATACGAGAATCATCAGAAAAACACATTTAACAAAATGAGTTTAGGAAAATTCTAAGCATTTAATACCAAGGAAAACAAAAATAACAATAGTTTACTATTGTTCAAGAATTTGGCAAGATGTACTTGCCTAGGTTAAGCTCCAAGCCTAATCTTCTACTCCACCACCAAGAGGGGCACGAAACCACACTCTAGGCCTCAAGGCCAAGCTCTTGGCAAGCTCCAAGGGAAGAGAAGGGAAGAAGAAATGAAGAGAGAGTGAAGAGAATGAAAAGAAAGAGGAGAAAGAAAGTGAAGTGGTTTATATATAAGGGGAGAATTAATCTTAGCCGTTGGATCATGATCCATGTGAAAGTCTAGGTCAATCATGGCCATTCAAACAAAACCAATTGTCCATTGGATAATAGAGTGCATCTACACTATTCACGAAAATATCTAAACACTATTTACGAAAATATCCGAAACATAATTCACGAAAATATTCGAAACACTATTCATGAAAATATCAGAAACCGAAAATATCTAAAGTGTAGAAAATATGTCCGGGCGGTATGTCGTCTGTATACTCCGGTATACCGGCGGTATGCCGATCAAGGAGAAAATCTATAATTTTTGGAAAAATTTAAAACATTCCAGAAACCAAGAAAATACGAAATACGCTGCAAAATACGTATCCGTATATAAATACCGATACTGTGAGACGAGTCTCACAATGTAGATGACATACTAATGTGTCACTATAACGAAGATGTTTTTTACGTCCAGATTTTGTATAAAGGACATGGGAGATGCGGATGTTATCTTGGAGATTTAAATAATCCGGACGAAAGTTGAACTTTCATTATCACAAGCTCACTACGTAGAAAGTTACTCACACGCTATGGATATGAGGATCTTCCAGGGATCGATACTCCTTACATGTATGATCAAAAGCTGAAGCCAGATCCTGGACATGCATCAGACAGTTATTTTGTTGGCCCATTGGTCATGGTCAAACCTGATTTTAATAATTGATCTAACTCTGTCTCGATATAAGGGCTACTTGGACAATTGCTGATAACTACCATTCAAGACATGAAGCCAGTTTGTCGTTGAGTCTGTATTTTCTTATCAATGTAATTTTTATTATTTATTGAGTCTAGGAATACGATGTATACCGAGTCATACTGGCAAATAGGCTACCACAAAATGTTTTAAAAATTCTTTGTTTTGAAAATAGCTTATTTACAAAAACCTCATAAACTGTTTAACTTTTTAAAAAGCCCAAAATTCGATTTGCAAAAATCCTAAAAATTAAACACTGGACACCAAGAGAATTTGACCCGAGTTCAGAGCAAATTCGCCTCGAGTTCGGTTGGTGCCCGTTGGATTTTGAACTTGGTCATCCCGCAGTTGCAGATGCAACGGCTATTTGCCGAGATTCTCTCAAAAAATTCTGCCCAAATTCACCCTTTGGAAGACCTGTAAATAGAGAAAAAATTTCCTCATTTCAACACACCTTTCTCTTCTCTTCTTTCTAAGCTTAATACGTTCTTTCAAAGTGTTCTAAGCTATGCATTTTCAAATTTCAAGTCAGTTACAATTCTCTAGTCGATTTTCCAGTAGGGTACGATCTAGAAGTTTTAGAGTGATTGTAATCAGTCTTATTTGAAGAAAGATACTTCAAAATTGAAGTTAGTCGAGTACTTCGGATCAAAGCTCGCATTATAGAAGTTGCAAGGACTTCGAATGAAAACTTATGATATTTTTTCATAGTAGATTTCAACTGGAAGCTAGAGTTCTACTGACTGGACCAGTCTTCACAAGAGGGAAACCACTATACATCCTTGTGTTTGTGTTTGCTCTCTGCTCTCTACTTTTCATTTACATATATGTGATATATACATATATATTATGTGATCTTGCTGCTAACATTTTAATCGCTAAATTTCTGCTGCCTACTCTATTCACCCCTATCTAGAGTATAACGCTTTACATTTCGTTCCTATAATTGGTATCAGAGTGGGTTATACAGGTAAAGTGAGGTAACACTGTTATTATTTTCTTATCAATACTTCTGTTACATAGATCACTATATCACACATGGCAACTGTGAAATTCACAAGTGAAGGCCAGGCCACAAACAGACTCTCATTGTTTGATGGTACAAATTACACATACTGGAAAACACGCATGAGTTTATTTTTGAAATCTCTAGATTTTGACTTATGGTCTATTGTGATTGATGGCTAGAAAAAGCCTCCACGTATTCTTGTTGATGGTGAGTTGGTGTCACTCCCGTTTCCCGTTATACGTATTTTCAGTATACGTATACGGATTTCTGACATTTATCAGGTGGACCGTAGTTAGACTTGTCTTACTTAGCCTAGTCTTGGTTTAGCAATTTCTAGCATATTGATTTCTTGAGCTTGATGATCATTCTTTGCTCATTTTTTTGGGTATTTGCTATATTACATTAATTATCACCAATAATTTTGAAGCACATATGGATACATGTAACTAATACATCTTATACCTTATGCTACTAATGGTTTAAGTTTTTTTTTTCCATATCCAGAGTACTTACTTTCATTTTGTATAAATTTCTTTAAATCTCAAGTTTCTGAAAGTAGAGATTATTTTTAGTACACACCGAAAGGGTCCTTCTGTCAATCGGGTGTAAATAGAACAAAGCGACACGGTACTAAGCGTCATCGGACCACCGCTAGCTGGGAACCAGTCCACTAACCCAAGATTGATCAATATTTTATAAAATAATGATTTAGTGAGGTCTATATGGAACAATTATCTGATTACGAATTTTTGACTTTTATTTTGATGGATATTATTTTATAATATTTTTGTAAAAGGTAACATATGTTGATCTATCTTGTCTATTATGAGATACTATTGTATAGGTGAACTTATGTCATCTTTTGACTTATTTATGATTAATTGGACATCACTTATATGTCATCTTTTGACTATATATGTATGCTTAATGGAATATTCTAGTTATTATTCATCTTAAGTGTTCATTTAATGTATATGATTTCTTCTTGCCTAAAGATGAAATTTTTGTTTTCATGATAATTTTATAGCTTTATATGCATTGATCAAAGGGAAAAAAAGATTCATATCTTGAAGATCCTTTAGATCTTGTGATTATTTAATTATCTATTTTTGCATATTAATTGCTTTTGAATTAGATACTCATATTTTAATGGGAGCAAATTAATTGTTTCAATTCTTTTATACTCTTAATATGTGGTATACCTAGTTCATCATGTACCTATATTCATTTACTTTATCTTGTTGATTTTGTTCGTAATATTTTGATTCATGAAAGAATATGTGAATATTCCTTTTTTTCCTCTTTTCATGGGTTTATAAGTTAGAATTTTCCTATATTAGCTTGATTTTCTTATCTTAATGATTATTGAGCTTTTATTGATTTGGCTTTCGTATATTGAGGTTTTATTCAAAGTTTATGATTATCAAAATTTAGATTGATAATACTTTACGTGGGAGGATTCAAGTCGACTGAATTTTTCCTTCTCAAATATTTATTTCCCTTTTATCTCCATGCTCTATCTAATGGATATTCATATAGCATGTTAAGCTAATTGAGTTCAAATGCATAAACTTGGATAGATTTTTTGCATATATGAATATTCTTGTATATCTAGTTATTTTCTTTTTCTATAATTATACTCTTTATGGAATTGATTCATTAATTTGCTTGGGCGAATTGTGAATCATATTTTGTTTTGATCATTGTTAAAATTACTGCATTGGTATCTATTATATGTGCATATCCTATCCTCACAAATTTTGATTTTATTGTCTTTATTCCATTATTTTCACATCATATTGTGTTTTGAAATTATTTCTTGGATTTTTAGTTGGTAAACTATTTATTGTTTGAATTCAATTTGTTTAGTTCAACAAACTATATTGTGTTTTTTTGACAAGTTCTTTTACTTTAGTTGTAGAAATTTTCTAAACTTGTCATAACACTATTTTCCTACCTTGATCATGAGCAATTATGCCTTCCGCTGATATATTTATTCTCTGATATATTTAGTTAACTATTATATCTTATTATGAGAGAGCTTATATTTTTATCATGTCAAAGGGGAGAATAAGTTTAAGTAGAAGTACTTTATATTCATCTACTTTTTATATATCTAATGATATTAGTGATATATACCTTTATTAATATATTTGTTGTTTCACTCTGTTGTTTTATTGTCAAACATAATACTCCATAAATTTCGGAGGAGCGCGCCATTTCGATCAAACGACAACTGGGAAGAGAACATGATACGAACATGAGACATGATACTTGACATAATTGTTGTATCAAATCACTCCACAAGCTATAGGGGACTTGTCCAGTCCCAAAATACGTAGGACTAGGAACGTAGACTTGTCAGCCGTCTAATAAATATACGTAAGCTGTAAATGCAGTAAAACTACAGCTAGCTAATCTCATCCACAAAATTAAAGAAATAACGATATCATATAATAACCATGATTTGTCTTTATATAACATGTTGGGTGGAGACAAATTCACTACCAACTATTTAAAAGAAAAGAAGTACAGGACATATGAAATGATTTAGTGAAGGTAGCAAGAAAGACCCAGACACATCATCTTCGAAGGGATGGAGAAGATCACAATCTCGGCTAGAATACCTGCGGAAGACAAGAACACAAACCTGGAGAGATCACCAGGTCCTCAGAGGGACGTAACAAGATACATAATATTATGCCATATAAACTGAATAAATATTGCTCAATAATAAGTCAATCAGATCATGACATGGTCTAATACACACCATTGAATTAGCGTACCATCCCCCCAACCAAACAAGGACATGAGATGGCACCCTAATTCACGATGATGTATCTTTCCATGCTACGAATCCAATATGGTATCCGGACCACAACAAGGTTCAGTACATTCTCGTCGGAGTAGTGAGCCACACCTACAACCAAACAAGGACAAGATATGGCAAACTAGTCCGCGACAAGTTACTGTTCCAAGCCACAGTCAGATATAAGTACCCAAACCAAAGTACTCATACCTAGCGAATAAGGTAGCCTAACTGTTCTAAGTGAATGCAGTTTAAGAACATTCCTCCAACGCATGGACTCTCTCGCTAAAAATGGGATCGGCATAGTCCCTCCCTTGGGACACCAGGGGCCTCAAGCATAACCGTTCCTCAAACGTGCAAGCAAAAAAATAAATGGTCATCAACTCGCATCTCCGACGGAGCGTACGGTCACAAAGGAAATGTGCATAGTAGCCCATACGCTAAGGATATGTCCTTCCCACCCAATGCCTATATGTTTCCTTAACAACACATAACCTCTATAACTGCTAAGTCAAACTATCATACAATACTATTAGCGGGTAGCCATATCGTACGGCTTATACGTACGGGGGGCCAGCCAGTCACGTATGTTCGAGTTTTATATGCGATTTACGACTTCGTGGCACAATGTGTCAAGGCCAATGAATGCAACACACAAAGGGTGGTCCCTTAAATCTAAGGTTAATAAGCATAAAATAATAAGTACGAAAAATAAAACTATACAGTGTAATCTATCTAATTACTACAATATAGTACAATTTATTTTGCAGTAAAATAAATAATGAATAAATGCATGAATATGAGCTAAAGTAAAATAAACAGCAAATGGTATAGTATCTTGCCTGGTAGTATCGTCTGGTGTGCTGTGATGATCAAGGTTGCACAGAATATAACTTCGGGGTTACAACTACGCAAGACGGCCTCTGATGATGGCATAAACTGTTCCATCGGGTCAAGAATGGTCAAATTAGTTAGGGTCGACATACGGTAGTCTCGAATTGGCGAGGGAATAGGAATAATGGGATTGAGTCACGGACATGAGGGTAGTCGAAGGAAATTGAGTAGATAACATATATACGATTTTAGAAAATATTTTATAATACTTGAAAATATAGATAATTTTTTTTCAAAATATATTTTAGGCCAACACTAAAAATCAAAATCGTTATAGGCAACAAATTTCTAAGCTTATAAAAATATGGTTTGAGATATGAACTATATTACTTAAAATATTTGAGAAATACTAGTAATTTATTTATAATTTTTTTTTACTAAATTTATGGGTAAAAATATTTTAGGCAAATATGTTGAAATCCACAAAAATATTTTAGGCTAATATCCCTAATTTTATTAAAATAATATTTTAGGAAGGAAGCTATATTTTGTTAAATCAAAATAGTTTTAGAAAAATTCTTTGAAAATCTAGATAATCTTTGTAGTCTAAAAACTCAATTGTAAACTATATTTTAAATAGATATGAAATACTTTAGTAATATTCTAGGGTTTTCTATTTTCATTTTGAAAATGACTGTAGGGCAAGTATTGTAGTCTTTTTAGTATTACTAATAATATATATATTGTTAAATGCAAAAGGATGATATAAATAATATATATATATAAAAATAATACTTAATAATAATACATAATGACAGTATTAATAACACTGTCAACATATATACTTTTTCCGTCCCAATTTATTAAGTGATAGTAATAAAATAACCAACATAATAAATTATGAATGGAATACTTATTTGGGAATGGAATGGGAAGAATGAATGGGAGGGAGAGAGGTTCAGTAGGTGAAAAGAATCAACAGAAAAGAGGAAGCAATAAGTAACCACGGTAACTTTACTCCTCTCTCGGGAAGCAATAAGTCCACATTGTCACTTTAGTTCTCTCGAAGTAACTACTGTTACTTTAAGTTGAAAGAAGAAAATTTCAATGGAGGCGTAGCAAAGAAGTGAGGAGGAAGAGGCACTCCCCAGCGAAGCTTTGACGGCCGGAGGCAACACTCGTCGTGCTTGCGCCGTCTTGGTGCACCGTCGGTCGAGCGCGGAGAGAGAAAAAAGGGAGCGGTGAGAAGAGTAGGACGAGAGGGAGATCGGGGTTCCGGCGGCGACCACTGCGGGACTTTGGCTCGTCGGCGGCCGCTAGTCGCGGTGGGGTCGTCGCGAGTCATGGTGACAGCGACAGAGGCGGCGGACAAGCTTTGCGCCTGTACGGTAGAGGACGTCGGGATACGCGACCGTGGTGAGTCATGAGTATTTTTTTGGTGGTACGGCCGGACATGAGGGTGGCGGTAGACGCGGGTGTTCTCCCGACGGCGGCGGTGGGTTTAGGTAAGGGGTTTTCTTTTTCTCCATTTTCTTGGGCTCTCGTGGTGGTGATGATGTGGTGGTTGGTCAGATTTGGCCATAGGGCTGGGTCTTGGCGGGGGACAGTGGTGATCTAGTCCGTGATGGCAAAGTGGTGATTAGTAGCTGCGGCCAGGGATGGCCGCGGTGGAGGCCGTGGAGGGTTTGGCTAGGGATGAGGGGAGAAGACGGGCGGTGCTGGGTTATACATGGTAGTGGTTTCGGGTGATGAAGATGGGCGGCGGTGATGGTGGTTGTTGGGTCGGAGGGTCAGGGTCGGCCGACGATGTGAGAATAGGTGGCTGATAGTCGAGGCGAGGCGGACGTGAGCGGCTGGGGGACGGCCAGGCTCGGGCTAGGTTAGGAATCAAATTTTTTTGGTTCGTGTCGGGGATGTCCGACACGGAGATGGATATGTAATTGTAATGATAAAGTTTAGTGGAACGACACCCGGGGTCGGACCCGAGACCGTCACGGCTGACACGGTAAGGAATTGGACACTGACACGATGCACGTATATTTGTGGTAGAATTATTTGTGGACGCAATTTGTGAAGGAGAAGCATATGGAGGCTCCCGTATATATAGGGAAGGTGGAACTCCTAGTTGGATAAACAATTGAAAATTTTAAACCCTTTTAGATAATTTCACTTCTAATTTAAATCAATTCAATAAATTTCAAATCCAAATCCCAATCAATTTCCAAAATCTAATTAAATCTAGATAAATACAAATTAGATGTTGATAAGTCCCATGTTTATTTAAATTAAATTTATAAAATCAAAATCATAATTTAAATTATTACAAATAAATTAGTTACTTTTGTATAAATTTAAAAAATAATAAATTTTGAAATTCACAATAATTATTTTAATAGTAAAATAAATACCTTTTCGTAAGTAAATAAAATAATTGTAATTAGTTTTTAAAAATAAAAGAATATATATAAATTTTAATTTCATGTACTTGCATGTGACTAGTACAAAATATCTATGTATATATTATTTTCAAAATAGGTATAAATAAACAAAATTTTGCCAAAGTGTGACGAAATTTCTATACTTTTAAGCAAATAAAATATTTAACTATACCATATTGAAATAAACTATATGACTCTATATTAATAAAATATATAAATAAAACATTTTCTAAAAATATGTACCTCGCACATATTCGCACTCGACGAGCAAATATATATATAAAAAGAAATCAATACCAAATTAATAAAAAAAATTGTAGTAAATTTTTTAGGGGGTTTATATCCTACCCAACTTAGAAGAATTTCATCCTCGAAATTAAGAATAATTAGGATGTTGAGAAGGCACAAGGGTATTACGATAAGGAAATACGATCTAGTCATTGGGCAAGGCAAAGAAACGACGTTCAACGCAAACATGCATTAGAAAATCGCAATTTCAGTAACGACGAAAATAATTAATGGATATGGTATTGTACAAGGATCGCTAGCTAAGGCAATGATAACATAAATTTAGAGAATAGTAAGTAATCGAGTAGATCAAGAGAATAATTTAAGGATTGAGAAGATAGGGTTCCTCGATAGAATATAGTCGTCTAGGTTTAGGGTATGGTTAATGGAATGAATTGACTCATTCTCAAGTTTCAAGAATGTTTAGAACATCGCGATCTAGGGTCGAAGAAGAAGGACGAGTAACTCAAGACGGTAATTTAGTCACATTGGTTGGTTAGTGGCTAACTATCTTGACAATAGATAGTGGGGCAACTAAGGGGTATTAAGTACGAGCGTTTATCTTTCTAAATTAGGTGAAAGAAAAACGAATAAGAGTTCGAAGAAGAGGTTATCGAATACGACCGTGGGGTTCAAAGGCGATCGAATAATTCTACAAGAATTGCCAAGGCAGTCACGGATGAGATTCTAGAGAGCAAGCTTAACTATGCCTCCATCCACGTAGAACGATAGATAAAACGCGAACCAAAGTGCACTAGGTTGATCAGACCATCATGCACCGGTTATGATTAGACAATATATTAGTGAGCGCACGCTCAATAACATATGTCTTGATCAAGCTTGATAAAGAACATAGGCACATGAGATTAAGATTGAAAGAAAGTAGAATTAGTTCAAACTCCTTATGAATCTAAGTCATGTCTTATTTTGGTGCCTATACAGTCGTCCTACTGTTTACTTGTCTAGGGCTTTATTAAGGTCATAAGGAAGGTTAGGTCGTAAGGCATTCTACCCAACTTACAAGAGTTAAACTAAGGGTGTTTTGAAACAAATAAAACATGTCTATCTAGTAGGGGTCACCTTCCTAACCTTTAGCAAGCACGAAGGGTAGATAAGAATAATGATAGAACGAAGCAAGCAAGACGCAAATCGATGAGTCAAGCGGTAGTTCAAAAATAGAATCAAAGAAAGAGGTCAAGTTTGTGGATGAGATCCTAGGCTCTAATCCTATACGCAGGCTTGCTTGTACGGTAAAGTAACCAGTCAATTTATCTTGACCTGCATGGGCCACCACAAAAATATGTAATGTCCTAGTCCTAAAATACGTAGGACTAGGAACGTAGACATGCCAGCCGTATAATAAATATGCGTAAGCTGTAAATGCAGTAAAACTACAGCTAGCTAACCTCATCCACAAAATGAAAGAAATGAAGATATCATATAATAACCATAATTTGTCTTTATACAATATGTTGGGTGGAGACAAATCAACTACCAAATATTTAAAAAAAAGAAGTACAGGACATATGAAATGATTTAGCGAAGGTAGCAAGAAAAACCCAAGATACGTCATCTTCGAAAGGATGGAGAAGATCACGATCTCGGCTAGAATACCTGCGGATGACAAGAACACACACCTGGATAGATCACCAGGTCCTCAGAGGGACGTAACAAGATACATAATATCATGCCATATAAACTGAATAAATATTGCTCGATGATAAGTCAATCAGATCATAACGTGGTCCAATATACACCATTGAATTAGCGTACCATTTCCCCAACCAAACAAGGACAGGAGATGGTACCCTAATTCACGATGACGTAACTTTCCACGCTACGAATCCAATATGGTATCCGGAGCACAACAAGGTTCAATACCTTCTCATCGAAGTAGTGAGCCACACCTACAACCAAACAAGGATAAGATGTGGCAAACTAGTCCACGACAAGTTACTGTTCCAAGCCACGTTCAGATATAAGTACCTAAACCAAAAGTACTCATACCTAACGGATAAGGAAGCATAACCGTTCTAAGTGAATGCAGTTTAAGAACATCCCTCCAATGCATGGGCTCTCTCGCTAAAAATGGGATCGGCATAGTCCCCCCCTTGGGGCACCAGGGGCCTCAAGCATAACCGTTCCTCGAACGTACAAGCAAGGAAATAAAGGGTCGTCAACCCGCATCTCCGACGGAGCGTACGGTCACAAGGAAAATGTGCATAGTAGCCCATATGCTAAGGATATGTCCTCCCCACCCAATGCCTGTATGTTGCCTTAACAACACATAACCTCTATAACCGCTAAATCAAACTATCATGTAATACTATTAGCGGTTAGCCATATCGTACGACTTATACGTACGGGTGGCCAGCCAGTAACGTATGTCCGAGTTCTATATGCGACTCGCGACTTCGTGGCACAACGTGTCAAGGCCAATGAATGCAACACACAAAGGGTGGTCCCTTAAATCTAAGGTTAATAAGCATAAAATAATAAGTACGAAAAATAAAACTACACAATGTAATCTCGAATTGGCGAGGGAATAGGAATAATGGGATTGAGTCACGGACAAGAGGGCAGTCGAAGGAAATTGAGTAGATAATATATATACGATTTTAGAAAATATTTTATAATAATTGAATATATATATATATATATATATATATATATATATATATATATATATATATATATATTTTAAATATATATATATATATATATATATATATATATATATATATATATTCAAAATATATTTTAGGCAAACACTAAAAATCAAAATCGTTATAGGCAACAAATTTCTAAGCTTATAAAAATAAGGTTTGAGATATAAACTATATTACTTAAAATATTTGAGAAATACTAGTAATTTATTTATAATTTTTTTTACTAAATTTATGGGTAAAAATATTTTAGGCAAATATGTTGAAATCCACCTAAATATTTTAGGCTAATATCCCTAATTTTGTTAAAATAATAGTTTAGGTAGGAAGCTATATTTTGTTAAATAAAAATAGTTTTAGAAAAATTCTTTGAAAATCTAGATAATCTATGTAGGCTAAAAACTCAATTGTAAACTATATTTTAAATAGATAGGAAATACTTTAGTAATATTCTAGGGTTTTCTAATTTCATTTTGAAAATGACTGCAGGGCAAGTATTGTAGTCTTTTAGTAATACTAATAATATATATATATTGTTAAATGCAAAAGGATGATATAAATAATATATATATATATATATATAAATAATACTTAATAATAATACTTAATGACAATATTAATAGTACTGTCAACATATGTACTTTTTCCTTTCCAATGTATTAAGTGATAATAATAAAATAAGCAACATAATAAATTATGAATGGAATACTTATTTGGGAAAGGAGTGAGAAGAATGAATGGAAGGGAGAGAGGTTCAGTTGGTGAAAAGAATCAACAGAAAAGGGGAAGCAATAAGTAACCACTGTAACTTTATTTCTCTCTCGGGAAGTAATAAGTTCCTATTGTTACTTTACTTCTCTCGAAGTAACTACTGTTACTTTAAGTTGAAAGAAGAAAATTTCAACGGAGGCGTAGTGAAGAAGTGAGGAGGAAGAGGCACTCCCCTGCGAGGCTTTGACGGCCGGAGGCAACTCTCGTCGTGCTGGCTCCGGCTTGGTGCACCGTCGGTCGAGCGCGGAGAGAGAGAAAAGGGAGCGGTGTGAAGAGCGAGATGAGAGGGAGATCGAGGTTCTAGCGGTGATCGGGACTTCGGCTTGTCGGTGGCCGCTAGTCGTGGTGGGGTCGCCGCGAGTCATGGTCACAGCGACAGAGGCAGCGGACAAGCTTTGCGCCCGTACGGTGGAGGACACCGGGATACACGACCGTGGGGAATCATGAGGGGTTTCCTGGTGGTGCGGCCGGACACGAGGGAGGCGGCAGACACGGGTGTTCTCCCGACGGCGGCGGCGGGTTTAGTTAAGGGGTTTTCTTTTTCCCTCTTTTCTTGGGCTCTCGTGGTGGTGATGATGTGGTGGTCAGCCGAATTTGGCCATGGGGTTGGGTCTTATTGGGGGACAGTGGTGGTCTGGTCCGTGATGGCAGAGTGGTGGTTGGTGGCTGCGGCCAGGGATGGCCCCGGTGGAGGCTGTGAAAGGTTTGGCTAGGGATGATGGAAGAAGACGGACGGTGCTGGGTTGTACATGGTGGTGGTGTCGGGTGATGGAGATGGGCGGCAGTGATGCTGGTTGTTGTGTCCGAGGGTCAGGGTCGTCGGTGATGTGAGAATAGGTGGCTGATAGTCGAGGCGAGGCAGACGTGAGCAGCTGGGGGACGGCCAGGCCCAGGCTAGGTTAGGAATCAAATTTTTTTGGTTCGTGTCAGGGATGTCCGACACGGAGATGGATATGTAATTGTAATGATAAAGTTTAGTGGAACGACACCCAGGGTCGGACCCGAGACTGTTACGGCTGACACGGGAAGGAATTGGACACTGATACGATGCACGTATATTTGTGGTAGAATTATTTGTGGAAGCAATTTGTGAAGGAGAAGCATATGGAGGCTCCCATATATATAGGGGAGGTGGAACTCCAAGTTGGATAGACAATAGAAAAATTTAAACCCTTTTAGATAATTTATCTTCTAATTTAAATCAATTCAATAAATTTCAAATCCAAATCCAAATCAATTTCCAAAATCTAATTAAATCTAGATAAATACAAATTAGATGTTGATAAGTCCCATGTTTATTTAAATTAAATTTATAAAATCAAAATCGTAATTTAAATTATTACAAATAAATTAGTTACTTTTGTATAATTTAAAATAATAATAAATTTTGAAATTCACAATAATTATTTCAATAGTAAAATAAATACCTTTCAGCAAGTAAATAAAATAACTATAAATAGTTTTTAAAAATAAAAGAATATATATAAATTTTAATTTCATGTACTTCGCATGTGACTAGTACAAAATATCTATGTATATATTATTTTCGAAATTGGTATAAATAAACAAAATTTTGCCAAAGTGTGACGGAATTTCTATACTTTTAAGCAAATAAAATATTTAACTATACCATATTGAAATAAACTATATGACTCTATATTAATAAAATCTATAAATAAAACGTTTTCTAAAAATATGTACCACGTACATATTCGTACTCGACGAGCAAATATATATAAAAAAGAAATCAATACCAAATTAATAAAAAAAATAATAGTGAAATTTTTTCGAGGTTTACAATTTGTGCACATCCAAGACTTGCAGTATCATTCATAGTTTTTCAATTATAAAAATGGGGAAGATTGTTGGCCCATTCGTCCTAAGTCAACTTGATGTTGATAGTTAACTAAACCATGTTTCGATATGTCGCAATATGATACAACTAATCCAACTGAAGACTCAACAATGCTGTGACGATTGCTGGTTGTACTACATCTAAGTTGTATATTATTAATGTATTTTTACATTTCAATTGAGGCTAGGACTTATGTACATCGAGTCGCACTAGCATACTCAAGTCCACTCAAAACAGCCTGAAACCTGTCCATATTTTTTTAACCAAAACTAGCCCATACAAACCGTTGGACCATTATGAAACCTCCTAGACCGAACTCTGGCCAAACTTGGTTAGGCTATTCTAGAAGTATGGCCAGTTGTGAAATCCCTGATTTTGTGCTTCTAACGTTCGAAAAATTTATATATTTTAGACCAAATTCTGACCGAACTCTGTTCCATAAAACCCTATAAATAGACATGGATTTTTCCATTCTTTACTACAAAAAATTATATTTTTAGCAACATATTTTAGTGAGATAGGGTCTTTTATGTCTCCAATAGCTAATTATTATAGGTATTGGCGACATGAGTTTTAGTATGTCGCAAAATCTTTAAAAAAAATTACTAGCGGAAAACCAAATATCTATCATGCCCCGATTTCGCAGAGCCGTTTGTCCTCGTATTTAGCTCTGGAATCCGATCGTCCTCGCTTGGGCAAAGCTTACAACTTTAAGTCATAATGAGACATAGAAATATGTTCTCTTTATTGATAATTGAAATAAAGTACAAGGCAAAGCTTACAACACATCTCACATTACATTGGTTGCCAACTAAAACACATGCCACATAGGCTTACATTTGATACTTGATACAATGACTTACAATTGCATGTGCCAACTTGGCTTATAACTCACTGGTACAATGGATATACAATATTTCATACATTATGCCTTTATAAACAGAATACATCATCTTTAAAAGAAGAGCTTCTGCATGCCCAATAAATCTTCTATGCCTCGGGGCTAATCAATAAAATCTTAGTGTACTAAACTTCCCAAGTACGATCACCTGAAATGAGTGCCCACAACATGGGTCAGCACATTATCGTGTACTGGCAAGCAGAACTAGCCCGCTCGCCTAAACCAACACTAAGTAATCATGTGAGCAAACATTTATTAACATGATCTTTCTATTTGGGCTAGCGTTAGTTTACATTTCCTGTGCAGTAACATAGTGAAGCATGTAAACTTGTTATGGCATTATTCATGTAAAAGACATCATTATAGCAGCATCATAGTTAACATTTCAAGCATGCTATAGCAAAACTGATGGAAATACAATATTTTATCATACTGGTGTTAACATGTTAAGCAATAAGTTGAATTCAACATGTATGATAACTATATCACATTTAAGTAATTTTTTATCGATAGTTGACTCCCTCGTACCTGCATCAAATACAGGTTATATGATATTCTTACTCTGCCTGAATATTAATTAGCTTGCAGCCTGATTCCATGATCACTGGTGTTATTCTACCATTTAGGACATTGACATATAGCACATCAAAGGTATATGGTGTGCCATTTAGAGTACGTAGCTAGCCTCAAAGAATATTCTGATACCATGTACCCGTAATGCACGTTTATATTTCCCCTAGGTCAGATCGGCACTAGTGTCCAGGCATACCGTCCGAGGAAACAGTCACCCCTTGTGCACAAGTTGTCCATGACCATGCGAATGCATGTCCGACTCGATCGTGAACATAATCGTATGGTAAAATATTAAAAGTAAGTAAAAGCAACAATTCATCATCACATCTCATCCAATCCATGTTCAACAACTTTCCATTTTTATCATTCACATTATTTCCATACTTGGTGATCTCATCGATCCCAAGCCAAATCATTCCACATTGCAACAATTCATTACATTGTTCCTAAAGGGACATGCAGCATTTCATTCATTTTACAAGGGCATCTATAATTCATTTCTTTATGTCAACAGCATATCCAGTTCATCATGCCTTTATCAATCAAATAGCAATGTATTATTCAAGTATATCATTTATTTCAGCAGCATTAGACTTGTACAACAATATCAATTCATTTCCAGGCATCAATTCTCATTAGCAGTTTAATGTTCAAGTATTTTTCATTCAGCAACATTCAATATAAGTATCTCTACTATTCAACAACTAAAGCATGGGACATTTAGGGACCAAACATAGCAACACAATACTCTATTTTTTTGAGCATGAACAAGTAGGGGAGAACAGTTCCACTCACTTGCACAAAAGGGTCTTTTTGTTCCGATCACATATATGCTCAACGGGTCCTCCAAAGATTGATTTACACGAGGCACGATGTTCTTCACTTAACATAGCCACACCGGCGAGCCATGTTTAATAACTGTAACTACCACTTTTCTAAAATGAGGGTATTTTTGAACTTTTGTAAAATAAATTATTTTATTATTATTTAGTTAAATGAATTGTATTAGTGATAGAATTTAGTGAAACCTTAGAACCATATTGATTAGATGCTAGTCATGACCAAGGGAGATGTAGTTAGTGGGATTAGACAACCTTAAATTCATTTCTAATTAATTAGTCAAGCCTCTAGTCTAATTAGGAACCACTTAGAATTTAATGACTAAAACACTAAGTTAGAATGGACCCTTTTCTTAGAACTTGTCATGACAACTTAGGAGGGCCTTCTAGACTTTCCACAAATGCACAAAACCTAAAACTAAACCTAAATGGCAGTCCACCTTCATTAAATAGCCCCACTTCTTCATCTTTCTCCCCTTTTATTTAAAACCAAAACCCTAAATTGAAGCTTTTCCCCCAAATTCCTCCTACCATCATTTCTTCTCCAAATTGACCCAAATTATGTTCATTATCTTCCCCTTGGAGAGGAGAAGGCTCTATTAACTAGCTAGGAAGGATTTGGAAGGATTTTGAGCCTTGAAGCATGAAGGAGATTCTAGATCTAGAAATTGTTCCTTAGGAATCCATCTCCCAAGTGGTAAGAGCCTCTAAACACCCTCAAATTTCCTATTTCTTGTTGTAGATGCATTCATTTAGGGTCCCCATGGCATTAGGAAGAATTTGGGTCAAGTTCGATTCGTTTGAGGTGCGTATCACGAGAATGTCGGATACGCGCATCAAGTGTTCGACGAAATGTCTCTTAGGACTTTTATTGCTTTAAATCTAATTATAATTAGTTAATATTGTTGTTAATATACTATATTTATTGTGTGGACTGTTAGTGAGGATTTGGAAACTGCGTGGAGGAGTATTTTGGACATGGGGAAGCTCGGGTTCATGTCTTGCTCACTGTTTTGGTATGTACAGATTTATGGTTGATTTGTCTATGTTGTTCACAACCTAGACACCTAGATATCATGGACTAACCTCTGTCTGCATGTTAACATGCTTAGATCTTTCACTGGGTCAGTCGAGCACTCTCTATTGTACTGTTATGTTCTTTAGATGTCCTGCACCTTCAATTAACCACTACACATTAGATATATACACTGCAACATTCATTTCACTACATATAACATACTTTGCACATTCATCTTCCCCTCACAGTGTGATGTCCATTCATGTTCTGCTATTGCTCAGTCCTGAACATGTCTGTTTAGGAGCAATTGTTCTGCCCTTTCGAATATAAGCTTAAGTCCACACTTCTTGTTCAAACATTCATGAACATGTCCACCTTAGTAACTGTTGCATAGCCACTTCCCTTCGAAGCATAGGTGATATCCTGCACTTATATTAGATTACTGCATCTTTTGCTTACTGCTACTTAGACATGTCCTGCATATCACAGGTTGCATACTCTTGCATTCCCATATCTGGCATTACCATTACCTGCATATGGGAAGTAATTAAGTTCAGATTTTTAATTGCCCTGCATATTATAGATTCTTTTTCCTTCACTCTTTGGTTCAGTCTACCTTCTGTCCTGCCTCCTATACGGTTCAGTCCTTCTTGTATATCAACTCCCCATTTCCTATAACAGTTAATAGTAGTTAGCCACTTGTTAGAGTATCTATCCACATCTCATACATTCTCAGACCACTCCACATATTTGTCCTGTCCTTTATTTGCATCCTACAAAACACTACTTGCCCTGCACATCATCCACTGTATTGTCTTGCACACTATTACCTCTGTCAATCATTTGAGCAGTCCCTTTACTGTTTAGTGATCATTCCCTACATTCATATTGTGCTGCCTTGTATTAATTCCTTTTCAGCAGTGCAGTTCATAATGCATCTCTGAATATCTGTCCTCCTACTGCAAATTTGCAATAGACCACATCTGTAATACATCCAGTCATATACCTTGCTATGTTTCAGATGGAAGGAATTGTTTCCTTATTCACATTTGTTAGCCTACCTTACCATATATGTTTTGCCCATCTGATGTGTCCAGCCTATTTTATATCTCTTTAACTACTACACACTGCATTTGAGAGTCTCTATCCACTGTCCATGATTCAAAACCAACTGTACACTCATGTACAGTTCACTTTGGGTTTAGATGCCTAGATATCCTTGGGTACAAGTAATGTTTAGATATTGAACAATTGTTCAGACACTACACTTGATATGTCATGTTGCATCAATTATATGTTACAACATATACCATATTGCTCTGTCCAGGCCCATATGCATGGTTCAAACCTTGCATCTGACAGTCCTGTCCCTAGCATTAGGGGCCACCTGAAATCATATTAGATCTGTCCACCCATTGTTTTATTCAGTCCCATTCCTATTTCATCTCTATTTCTTATACTAATCAGTCAAATTTGGATTAACAAATGGCAACAGTAAACTTAGTTCACTGCACTAGTGACCTCTTTGCATTGCCCTGCATTAGGCTTTGTCTTGCCTTCTTGCACATCTGTATATTACTTCATTGCCTAGACTCTTCACTGTTCAGACCTGGTATCTTGAGCCTTGGCTACACCCAAATACTTCCTCTAGGTTCATACCCTCTTTTCACTTGTACAGTTCTATTTTAGAGTTGTTTCTGCCATGCATCAGTCCAGGGATGGACTTGATAATTGGCATGATGGTCAACCATCCTCACTTTAATACTTTGTTCTGTTCTGCAATATCACATTTGTCCTATTGTTCTCTTGAGCTCCGTTGCACTACTGTCCATATCTGGACAGTAGTAGGACCTTAGTTCACTAATTGATATCAGATAATGAACCCAAGACCCCTTTTCGTTGTTCACCTAATCACATCACCCTTGTATCAACTGGACTTACCTTTTTCGTAACCAATAGTTATCAACCCCCTTTTGTATAGCTTGGATAGCCTACATATATTTATGTACACATATATCTTGTTGAATGTGTATTGGTGGTTGAGTTTTCCTTGGCTTGTGTTTCTTAATATATATGCATATGATGAGGGGATAGTTGAGTATCATATATGAATTATGAAATTATATGATATGTAAGGTAGTAGTTGTGGTTTGTACCAAAAATAAGTTATAAGGATACTTGAGATGTGTTATATGTACAAATTCATATAGTAGGATTATGGGACTATGGTAATTGATGAAGGGTTGGGTTCTAGATGACTTAACTTAGGGTGAGGTATGTTTGGCACCACATTAGCCTAGTAAATAGTCCACATAGGCCAAAACTCTAGATAGTTGACAGTTATTGACCAAGTACTTAGATGTTGACCAATGGTTGAATTTTGACCTAGATAGGCCTAGTAGCATGTAGACTTTATTTTTTAAATCAATTATTTAAATTAGAATACTTTGTAACATGTATTCCATATAATAGGACTCTGTGACTCCAGTTCGGACACTAATACACAATAGTTTCTCAGAATATCAGGCGAGTACATTCTCTGTTAGTTTTCATTCATGATAGTATCTATATTGTCTGCTTTAGACTACTTTACTTGATGCTGACACATTGTTATCACGGACCAGTACTCTACGAATTTTGTCATGAGATGTTATCCCCTTATCGGGTGCATCATGTATTTCATGTTCATGTACTTCATCATGTACATCTTGTACTCCTTGTATTCGTATTATTCATGTACACTCATGTGCTCTCATGTACGTTCATGTGCTCTCATGTGCTCTCATGTACTCCTATGTTCTCACATGTGCTCCATGTATAACTAACAATCATGTACGTAACATAACTTGATCGGATCCTTGTGTATTGATTGGGGTAGGGGAGAGTGGTTATGTGATTAAACCCCTCCAGTGTAGTCATGTATATGTCTATTATACCCTTACGTATAATGGAGTTACCGTAGAATAATCATGTATAACCTAAACCAATCACATAACCATCTTGTGCTCTGAAACACTTATATTTATTATAGTTCATAGTTTCTCTATTCTATTTCATGTACTCAGTTTACTTATCTATATCTCCTGTATTCCTATACTTCTCTTTACAACACGACATATACTTTATTCTATTGTTAGCTCTATATTTCCTACCATATTTTGGAATTGTTTTCAGAGTTACGTATTCGCTCAAATCCTGACTGGACATGTTGACAAATTTTACAAAGAACTTAGAGGATCTAGCTAGCCTAGAGGAGACATCAGTAGTGCTTGGAGTAGATTGCTAGATTGTTGTCTGGTTTTATTTTCAGTTATCTTCATGAGTTGTATATAAATAGCACTTCTACCTTCGGATGTAATGTTACCACTTAACTTATTTCTATTCTGGTTGTATCGCACTTGATATCTTCTATCCAAATCATGCTCTTACTCTTCTTTAGCTTTGTAATTGAGTTGTATCTTTCTGAGATTGTTCTCTGTTTGGAGAATATATCTATATGGGATAGGTACATCATATTGTATTTAGTGATTATTGAGACCTAGGACAACGTTCTACCACTGACACTGCGGCGTAGGCTGGACGTACCCACGATCTAGTACCCTTCACTGGGTGCGGGTTGTGACACATTTGTAGTGGTGGCCCATGCAGGTCCAGATCGCATTGGTGTGATGTCGTGGTAGTGCAGCGACTTAGTTGTACTACTGTGAGCCTGTGGGAGAATATAGGAAATAGGGTATTAGAATAAGAGGATACTCAATCACAGTTAGAAATGCTTAAGAGATTCCTAGGACGACCCTTGAGAATCTTATTTTGAACTTCAATTTGAAAATCCCTCATCTTATTTGTTCACCCTTGCACTTGTTATTGAATTTGATTTTTGATGGTTAATTGTTGATTTTGATTTTCATATCGAGATTAATTTTATGGCTTGAGTTATGGTATCTTCTGATAACATATGCGACGAGGACAAAAGGGAAGGTAAAACGTCTACTTGGTTATGGAGCCTGGAGTTTATCGCAGCCATATTAGCCGGCGTAGCGAAAACGTAGAGACATGACTTCGGATGTATATATCTTAGTTATGAGATTTGGAATTTCTTTTAGCTATACTAGTCGGTATAGCGAGGATTCTAGATGACATGATTATAGAGGTGCAAACCCTAGTTATGGAATCTACCGTTTATTGCAGCCTTGCTTACTGGAGATTCTGAGTATCATGATTTTGGACAGACGCGTATGATTATCAGATTGTATCTTGAGAAGGTTCTTAACATATCATCTCTACCTTTAACTTCTGTTATTATAGAATTATGTTCCATCATCAGTTAACTTAGGAGTAGGGATACTTTCTATTCCTTAGTTCAGTTTCTTTGTAGAACTTCATTTCATTTATAGTCCTTTCATAGTGTGATGGTTTGATGGCTTGTAGTGTGTCTGTATCCTTGAGATGATAGTTTAGCATTGGTATTAGAACAGTAACCCATTTTAGTTAATTCTTTATTATTTATAATAATTACCAGTTTTTATAGTATGTAGAATGATAGTCTTCCTTACAGCCCTTGATGATTTCTTGTTTTTCCTTCTATCATTCAATTATGGCACCCATGACCAGAGCCCGTCATCTAAGAGCAGCTGCAGCTCCGGATATGACTGAGAGTATGCTTCCACCTCCTATTGCTCAGGTGGTAGGGACCCCTCCGGCTGACCAGAGGTTAGTGGCACCTCCTGCCGTTGAGGAGGTGGTAGCAGCCTCACCAGAGAGTTTTCCTTCATCTCCTGCCATTCAGGAGCTGCAGTTTCGTCTGAGACCGAGAGTCTTCCACTGCCTCCTCCTCTTCCTCATGGAGTAGTACCCCATACCATAATCTCGGGAGGTTGATTCCTGATGGAGCTCAGATGTTTGGACTCCTCCGGGATGTGTTGGAGACATAGAGAGTTCAGACTAAGATCCTGAGGGAGCAGAATCAAAGGACCGGACAACTATGGGACCTAGTGCACTCTCGAGGAGAGCCTAGTCCCAAGAGGACGAGGAGCAATATCCACCAGAGCCTCCAGAGTACCCAGACCATCAGCCTGTGCCATCCTTTCTAGTTCGAATTCTTGCCCATCAGAGGCCAGTTGAGCGAGTGCCTACCTGTGCTTACTGTAAGAAGCTTGGGCATGTGTGGTCCGACTATAGGAGGAGGAGAAAGTTGTGCTTGTTCTGTGGGTCAGCTGCACACATGATACGAGACTGTCCTACTTCACCTATCCTAGCCGAGGCCCCGCTTCCAGGAGGGAGTTCCAGCCACTAAACCTAGTTGGAGGTGAGTAATTGACCTAGATATTAGTATGTCTTTTGAGATGAGTTGTTGTTGCACCCCACCATCGCTTGTGTGTTTTTGGTACCTTATGATTGCCTTGTACCATAATATGGTTAGTGTAGTTAGATGAGACTTCAATTGATATTGCATGTCATGACCCTGTATATTGTTTTTTCAATATTGTATGATTTAGATAAGGTTTTCTTAGACCATGGTTGTTGGGGGCATGACCTTAAGAAGAGTACGACCAACTTAAATTTCAAGGACAAAATTTTTCTAGGGGGGAAGGAACTACTTTTCTAAAATGAAGGTATTTTTGAACTTTTGTAAAATTAATTATTTTATTATTATTTAGTTAAATGAATTGTGTTGGTGATAGAATTTAGTGAAACCTTATAGCCATATTGATTAGATGCTAGTCATGACCAAAGGAGATGTAGTTAGTGGGATTAGACAACCTTAAATTCATTTTTAATTAATTAGTCAAGCCTCTAGTCTAATTAGGAACCCCTTAGAATTTAATGACTAAAATACTAAGTTAGAATGGACCCTTTTCTTAGAACTTGTCATTGTAGGAACGAAATCGTAAAGCACAATACTCTAGAGGGGGGTGAATAGAGTTGGCAGCGGAAAAATGCTAATTAAAAAATGTTAGCAGCAAGATCACAGAATAATAATCACAACTAAATAATGTAAAGGCAGAGATAAGAAAGCAAACGCAAAGACAGCGATGATATTGGTTTCCCTCTGTTGAGGACTAATCCAGTCGGTAGAACTCTTGCTACCAGTTGAATCCACTATTGGCAAAACCGCAAGTTTTCTTACGAAGTCCTTGCAACTTCTACAATGCGAGCTTTGGTACGAAGAACTCGTCCAACTTCAATTGTGAAGAGGTATTCTTCTAATCAAGCCTTCTGATTACAATCACTCAGAAACTTCTAGACCGTACCACACTGGCAAATCGACTAGAGGATTGTAATTGGCTTGGGATCTAAAATTTAAAGCTCAAGAAAACTCTTTGGAAGACTGAAAGCTTTAGATAGAGAGAAGATTGAAAGTGAATGAGTGAGTTAAAATGATCGAAATCCTTCTCTATTTATAGGAGTTCCAAAGACAAAATTCTGGCAGAATTCGGGCAGAATTCGGGTAGAACTCGATGAGGAAATCTCGGTCAAATCCGCAACTACAGGAGGACCAAGTTCCAGAGAATTCAAAAATCAAAACGGCCACTAACCGAACTCTGGCCGAACTCTGTCAGGGTTAGGTTAGGTATTAAAAAATAGTTTTTGGGAATTTTTGAAAACCTTTTTTTTTGAAAACCTTTTTGAAGATTTTGTTAATATGAATGTTTTTCAAAACTAAGGACATTTTAAAAACATTTTGAAATCATTTTGGAATAGCCTATTTGCCAGTACGACTCGGTGTACAACGTATTCCTAGACTCAATAAAATAAAAAATACATTGCTCAAAGAAATATAGACTCGAACAGGCAAACATCGCTTCGGTCTTGAACTGTGTAGATAGCTGTTCTTGATCATGTCCAAGAGTCCGAGATATCCTGACTAGCTTCATATATCGAGACAGAGTTTGATCAATTATTAAAATCAGTTTGACCATATGACCAATGGGCCAACAATCTCCCCTATTTTGATAATTGACAAACTATGAATGATATAACATTTAAGCTTGAAATAAAATCAAAAATTGTTCATGTCCTGTATTTTCTCAAAAGAATGTTAGATCTTTATTTTTCTCCCCCGTTGTTACTTAGCAAAATAATTGCAAAAGAGAAAAACTCCCCCGCAATCAATGTATAAATAACAAACAGTGAAGAAACACAAGAAAATAATCATGATAAATGGTAGAAATATTAAAGAAATTAGAATGACATCACAGGCATGTATTTGTCTCAAGCAGTTAATAATAAAACATAGAATTATTTCACAGGCAGTTATTAAAGCAGATAAAGATGCTAAGTAAATAAACTGATGTGAACTATAAACTACGCATCTCATAAAGATAAAAGGATGTTCAGAAGACATCAATAAAATAAATCCAGTACAAGTCCTCAAAAGAAATACTGATAATAAAGTCTAGAAAGATAGAAAAACTTGGAATGTCGGAGCATTTCCAAGTATACAGTAGATAATATCTAAGTCTCAAACATCAGATAACATATCCCATATCCTCATCATCATCATCATCATCATCAGTATGACCGGCATGTCCAGAAGGACCAGCTGCAGAGGTACCAGCGCCAGAAGGATGAGGAGGGGCACCAGTGTAAAACTCACCGACATAGTCTCGAGGAGGAGCACGGTCAGAACGGTACCAATTATATGCGTTACCGGGCTCAAAGTAGGCATGAACAGCCTCATCCTCACAGCGGTAACCAGAGAAAGCTGGATCTCTAGGAATGGAACCGACAGAATGTCCAGTCTGGGCAAATCGAAGATCAGCTAAAGAATTTGCAATTGCCTGATAACGAGTGACGTCGTGGAACTCACGTTCGCGGGCCATGTCCGTCATCGAGACGTACAAATCCGAAAGTTGCTGGTGTATGCCCTCAAATGTCATGGCATACTGCTGAGGAGGTGGAGGAGATGGAGCAGTAGCAGGAGCAGTAGGTGGAGCAGCAGCAGTCATACTGCGACAAGATAACTTGAGAAACTTGGGCTCATGGTCTTGAGTACAAGTTGACTAATTAATGTCGAAACGCTGAAAGATGCGTAGGAGAATCATCGCATAAGAGAGATTTCTATCTCTTGTACGACAACGTCCCATCATCTGGATAATTGTCTTAGGAGCAGAGAATGGAATCCCCTTAAGAATGTGATACACAGCAGATAATTCAAGAAATGTGACATCATCCTTTCAAGTAGACTTCGGAAGGAGAGTGGAGTAAATGATACGGTGCAATTCATAATTAAACAAGTTCAAGTTGTTTGCTTTGAACTTTCTAGAGCGAACTCGATCAGGTGCACAGAGTTCCGCTTTGAAACTAGTAAGTGTCGTGCCGTCGGAGAAATCAAATTCAGTGATATCAACAAGCGGTTCACCTTCGTTGGGAATACCAAGGATTTTTGCTAAGATAACATCATTGAAATTGATATCTAATCCGCCAACACGAGTACTTACGTCAAACGTGTTTAATATGATATTGCAGTAGAACAGTCTAATGGCATTAGTTGCTACTGGGAAACAAAGTTTAACAAAATATTGTAACCCTAATGCCTCAAAATATTGGCAGTATTCTGGAAACACAGTCCACTTGATGGGAGCGCCTGTGCATATGGATCTCATGGAGAAGTCTCCATACCACAGTAGGGCTTGATCTAGGGTTTGAAAGTAAAACCCGTCGAATGCGCCATTGCTAGATTAGACTGGCGAAAAGAGGGAATCCGTGGGTGGATTCGAAGATAAACCTTCCTCACTTGGGTTGGTTGTCTTCTTCCTCTTGAAGGGGTTGAATCCCTTAGGTGCCATTTGTGCAATAAAATTAAATAGCACGAAATTGAAAGGAGGGGAAATAAGGAGTTATATCTTCCGAAATTTGAGTATGTTGTAGAGAACAACGAACTCCGCACGAATTCAAAGTTTGGATTGATTTCACCACTTGGATTGGAAGAGAAGGAGTGGTGAAGAACTAGGGTTAGGGCTGCTCTCGCGCGGCTGCTGTTGTTGTTTTGATGAAGTTTAGAAGCAATGAAGAAGAAAGGCTCTCGGGTTCTGGTTATATAACCTGATACCTTCAACCGAACTCGGGCCGAATTCGGTTCGAAGTCTGGCCGAATTCGCCTGGGTTTGGTTTGGAACACTTTCTTTTTCATTGGCTCATTTCAAATATTTAATTCAAAGATTAGTAATTTCAACTTTCAATTAACATAATTAATATTATTTTATAGATTAAATATCGTTACACAGTGACTGTCTCAGATTAGCTGTAGGAGTACTGTCCCAGCTGGCGAAGGTTCACCGGAGAACTCTTAAGTACCGCGTCGCTTCAACCGTAGTTGTGGTGACAGACAGACTCTTTATTGGCTTGTCTCTAACACAGTTTTTGTGTATTGAAAAATAATCATAAAACAAAATTAATTAATATTATTGACGTCCAAAATTTCTAATTCTCGACGTAAATAATTGAAACGATCTTCTGCTAGAGGCTTTGTGAAAATGTCAGCTAATTGATTCTCAGTATCTATGTACACAAGGTCAATATCTCCATTTTGATGATGATCTCTAAGAAAATGATGTCGAATCTCGATATGCTTAGTACGAGAATGACATACTGGATTCTTAGTCAAATTAATAGTGCTCGTGTTGTCACAGAAAATGGGAATGTGTGTGTAAAATAAATCATAGTCTTCTAAGGTTTGTTTCATCCACAAAATCTGAGCACAACAACGTCCTGCGGCGATGTACTCAGCCTTTGTTGTTGATAGGGCTACAGAATTTTACTTTTTACTAAACTATGAGACTAAAGTCTTGCCTAAGAAATGACATGTGCTACTGGTACTTGTTCTATCCACTTTGCATCCAGCAAAATCTGCATTCGAATAACCAATAAGGTCAAAGGACTTAGTTTTGGGATACCATAAGCCAACAGAAGAAGTGCCCTTAAGGTATCGAAAGATATGTTTAACTGCGCACAGATGTGATTCCTTTGGATTAGCTTGAAAACGTGCACACAGGCAAACACTAAACATAATATCTGGACGACTAGCAATTAAGTAAAGTAAACTACCGATCATACCTCGATACTTACGTGTGTCGACCGGCTTGCCTTGTTCATCAATATCAAGCTTTGTTGAAGTTGCCATCGGAGTGCCAATTGGTTTGACATTGTCCAGATCAAACTTCTTTAGCAAATCTTTTGTGTACTTGGCTTAATTTATGAATGTCCCATTGTCAGTTTGTTTGATTTGCAGTCTGAGAAAGAATTTCAGCTCTCCCATCATGCTCATCTCAAACTCATTCTGCATACACTTAGAAAATTCTTGACACAGAGATTCATCAGTAGATCCAAATATAATATCATCAACATAGACTTGTATTAAGAGAAGCTTACCATTAAAGGACTTAATAAAAAGTGTAGTGTCAACCTTGCCTTTTGAAAAACCATTGTCAAGTAGGAAAGAGCTTAGACGATCATACCAAGCACGAGGGGCTTGTTTCAGACCGTATAAAGCTTTCTTCAACTTGAAAACATGATCAGGGTTTTTAAAATCTGTGAAACCTGGAGGTTGCGCTACAAAAACTTCTTCTTTTATAAAACAATTTAAAAATGCACTCTTGACATCCATTTGAAATAATTTGAAATTATGAAAACATGCAAATGCACATAACATGTGAATAGATTCTAATCTCGTAATTGGGGCATAAGTCTCATCGTAGTCGATACCTTCTTCCTGATTGTATCCTTGAGCTACGAGTCGAGCCTTATTACGAGTCACTAAACCATTCTCGTTCAGTTTATTTCGGAATACCCAACGGGTGCCAATGACCGGATGATCAATAGGCTTGGGAACAAGTTCCCAAACTTGATTCCGTTCAAATTGGTTTAATTCCTCTTGCATAGCATCTATCCAAAAACTATCACTACATGCTTCATCAATAGTTTTGGGTTCTAGCTGTGAAATGAATACAACACTAGAAATAATATCTCTACTGGATGTACGAGTACTTACACCTTTGGTAATGTCACCAATTACCAAATCCTTTGGATGATCAGCCGTAAATTTTAATCTTTTCGGCAGACTCTGAAGGTATCTGGTTCCTAGATCTTCTCTAGGAGGATCAGCTAGTGCTGAGCTTGGTTGAGAATCAGCTGTTGTTGAGCTTGGTACAGTTGGATCTTCGTCATTGTCATCGATAGTCATTTGATTTAGTTCATCAAAAGTGACGTTGATTGACTCTTCGATGATCATGGTCGTTTGTTGAAGACTCTGTATCCTTTGCTCTTGGTCGCATAACCTAAAAATATACCTTCATCGGCCTTTTTGTCAAACTTTCCCAAATTGTCTTTTGTATTAAGAATAAGGCACTTACAACCAAATATTCTAAAATATGAAACTGATGGAATTTTATCAAACCATAACTCAAATGGATTCTTCTTCGATTTGGGTCGAATTAGAACTCTATTGAGAACAAAGCAAGCTGTATTGACAGCTTTAGCCCAGAAATATTTCGGTAGACTAAACTGGTTTAACATTACTCTGGCCATTTCGGATAGAGTTCTGTACTTACGTTCCACAACTTCATTTTGTTGTGGAGTCCTAGGGCAGGAGAACTCGTGTACAAAATCGTGTGTGTCACAAAATTGCTCAAACTCTGCATTCTCGAATTCGCTACCATGATCGCTTCTAATACGAGTGATCATGTAACCTTTTTTATTCTGTACTTTCTTGCAAAAGGTGACAAATTCGGATAATATATCATTCTTGCGTGTCAAGAAGTATACCCATGTGTATCTAGAGTAATCATCTACAATTACAAAAGCATATAGCTTACCTCCGAGGCTAGCAACTCTGCTAGGACCAAATAAGTCCATATATAGCAATTATAGAGGTCTAGTAGTACATACTGCATTTACTGACTTGAATGTGGATCCGGTAGCTTTGTTTTTTTATATTGGCTGCATACTGAATCCTTCTTGAATGTTATGTCCGGTAAATCGCGTACAAGCTTCTTCGTAGATAATCTTGAGATTGTGTCCATATTTGCGTGACCGAGTCTCATATGCCATAGATGACTCTTATCACTTTTAGCCATTAAGCATCTACCTGAAATGTTAGTTTCTTCTAACAAATAGAAAACATATATGTTGTCTTCCCTGATACCTTCAAAGATAGTACTACCAGTTGAGCTATCAACTATAGTACATTTGTCTTTGCCAAAGTTGATGCCATAACCATGATCAGCTAAATGACTTATGCTGAGTAGATTATGTTTCAACTCGGTAACCAGACAGATATCTTTAATCATAGGATAGGGAGACTTACCAACATCACCGATACCAATGATATACCCTTTCAAGTTGTTACCGAAGGAGACATAACCTTCCTTCTTTTTCTTCGACAGTGTTGCAAATAGTGTAGCGTCACCGGTCATATGCCGTAAACAACCGCTGTCGAGGATCCATTTGCTTTTAGTATGTTAAAGGTGTTCCACCTATAAAACAGTTTGCAGATGAAACTTTTGGTGCCCATTTCTTGTAGGGTCCTAAAATGTTAGCTTTTGGTATCCATGCATAAATATTTAAATCAACAAGCTTTCTGATTCTACATGCAGAAGAAATATGACCAATGTGGACACAATAATGACATTGTGCATGTTTAGTGTTGAAAGCTGAGTGATGTGCACGGTTGGTAGGTTTAGGTTTTCTAGTATAGAAGAAAGCATACCTATAATCTTGTTTGGGCTTAACCTTTTGGGGTAAAGGTTTGATAGGGTTTGGTCTGACAGTGTTTGGTTTGGAAATGTTCCGATTATTCGGTAAGTGACATATGTTAGGGTAGGAAGCAGCAGTCTCAGGCTATTTTTCTAACCTAATTTCTAATCTTTTGGAAGTGTCATACAACTTAGTATAATCAGAAGTGAGTGTTTCCATTCTAATTTATGCACTTTGAAGACTTTTCTTCTCTTTAGAAAGTTCTTCTTTCAGTTGGTCAATAACCTTGTCTTTCTCTTCAGATGACTTGGTAATCTCGTGTAATAAGAGCTTGATTGAAGAAAGCTCACCAGACTCACTAACATTATTTCTAACCTCAGCTAGTAGGTCGATAAGTCTTCCTATTTCACCTTTGTACTCTTTAAGTACCTTCTTAGAGGTCTGATATTTGCTACGCAGTTTCCTGTAATCACTTATCAGTTCATTGAAGGCATCTCCTAATTGCTGAAAGGTGAAGTCATCATATGTATCAACTACAGGTTCAGTAGGTACCTGATCGGATGCCATAAAGCATATGTTTGCAGCGTCTTCTGATTGTTCGTCTTCTGAGTCGCTGGCTTCACTTTTCTGCCATATGCTGGTGTTGGCATATCTCCGAGATGTTGATCTCTTCAGGTTCCCTTTTTCATACATGTTGCTCTTCTTGTTTGATGATGAGTTTGTAGGACAATCCTTCTTCATGTGTCCCTTCTTCTTGCAGCCGTAGCAGACAGCATCATCTTGATACCAGTTGTTGCTGCTGTTGTTTTCTTTGGCTCTCTTCTCATATCTCATGAATCTCTTAAATTTCCTTGCTAGAAGTGCTTGATCTTCAGCATCAGATTCATTGTTGTCTGAATCACCTTCAGCAGCTTTTCTGTGCTGAGCCTTGAAAGCGATCGTCTTCTCCTTTGGTGCAGGCTCTTCAAAATCTTGTAGCTCCAGTTCATGAGTGAGTAGCTTACCCATGAGTACTTTGAGGGACATATTTGTGAGGTCGTTCCCTTCAATAATTGCAGTAGCCTTTGGAATCCAGTTCTTGGTAAGTGCTCGCAGGAGTTTGCGAATCTTTTTATGGTTACTGTACTCTTTGCCTAGGGAGGACAAAGGATTTACACTATCCAAGAATCTTTCGAACATCTGAGTAACTGTTTTGTTGGGCTTCATCTTGAACACCTCATACTCTTGAGTAAGTCTGCTGACCTTTGATTCTTTGACTTGAGTCGTGCCTTCATGTGTGACTTCAAGGAGCTTCCACACTTCATTAGCAGTTGTGCAGATAGATACCCTGTTAAATTCAGTTCTATCTAAAGCACAAAATAAAGCGTTAATAGCACGTGCGTCAAGACTGGCCTTTTTCTTTTCTTCCTCTGTATATCTGTTATGGGGTTTTTCAACTAGAACTCCATCAACATTTATATGAGGTGGCTTTTGATAGCCATCAATAACAATAGACCATAAATCAAAGTCAAGTGATTTTAAGAAGAAATTCATCCGTGTTTTCCAATAGGTATAGTTCGTACCATCAAATAGTGGAGGTCTGTTTGTGGCCTGGCCTTTACTTGTGAATTTTACAGTTGCCATGTGTTGTACTGTGATCTATATAACAATTAATTAAATGAATAAATAATTGCAATGATACCTTGCTTTACCTGTAACACCCGCTCTGATACCAATTATAGGAACAAAATCGTAAAGCACAATACTCTAGAGGGGGGTGAATAGAGTTGGCAGCGAAAAAATGCTAACTAAAAAATGTTAGCAGCAAGATCACAGAATAATAATTACAACTAAATAATGTAAATGCAGAGATAAGAAAGCAAACGCAAAGATAGCGATGTATACTGGTTTCCCTCTGTTGAGAACTAATCCAGTCGGTAGAACTCTTGCTACCAGTTGAATCCACTATTGGCAAAACCGCAAGTTTTCTTACGAAGTCCTTGCAACTTCTACAACGCAAGCTTTGATACGAAGAACTCGTCCAACTTCAATTGTGAAGATGTATTCTTCTAATCAAGCCTTCTGATTACAATCACTCAGAAACTTCTAGACCGTACCGCACTGGCAAATCGACTAGAGGATTGTAATTGGCTTGGGATCTAAAATTTAAAGCTCAAGAAAACTCTTTGGAAGACTGAAACCTTTAGATAGAGAGAAGATTGAAAGTGAATGAGTGAGTTAAAATGATCGAAATTCTTCTCTATTTATAGGAGTTCCAAAGACAGAATTCGGGCAGAACTCGATGAGGAAATCTCGGTCACATCCGCAACTGCAGGAGGACCAAGTTCCAGAGAATTCAAAAATCAAAACGGCCACTAACCGAACTCTGGCCGAACTCTGGCCGAACTCTGGCCGAGTTCTGTCAGGGTTAGGTTAGGTATTAAAAAATAGTTTTTGGGAATTTTTGAAAACCTTTTTTTTAAAAACCTTTTTGAAGCTTTTGTTAATATGAATGTTTTTCAAAACTAAGGACATTTTAAAAACATTTTGAAATCATTTTGGAATAGCCTATTTGCCAGTACGACTCGGTGTACAACATATTTCTAGACTCAATAAAATGAAAAATATATTGCTCAAAGAAATACAGACTCGAACAGGCAAACATCGCTTCGGTCTTGAACTGTGTAGATAGTTGTTCTTGATCATGTCCGAGAGTCCGAGATATCCTGACTAGCTTCATATATCGAGACAGAGTTTGATCAATTATTAAAATTAGTTTGACCATATGACCAATGGGCCAACAGTCATGACAACTTAGGAGGGCCTTCTAGACTTTCCACAAATGCACAAAACCCAAACCTAAACCTAAATGGCAGCCCACCTTCATTAAATAGCCCCACTTCTTCATCTTCCTCCCCTTTTATTTAAAACCAAAACCCTAAATTGAAGCTTTTCCCCCAAATTTCTTCTATCATTTCTTCTCCAAATTGTCTTAAATTATGTTCATTATCTTCCCCTTGGAGAGGAGAAGGCTCTATTAACTAGCTAGGAAGGATTTGGAAGGATTTGGAGCCTTGAAGCTTGAAGCAGATTCTAGATCTAAAAATTATTCCTTGGGAATCCATCTCCCAAGAGGTAAGAGCCTCTAAACACCCACAAATTTCCTATTTCTTGTTGTAGATGCATTCATTTAGGGTCCCCATGGCATTAGAAAGAATTTGGATCAAGTTTGGATTTGTTGAGTTGCGTATCACGAGAATATCGGATACACGCATCAAGTGTTCGACGAAATGTCTCTTAGGACTTTTATTGCTTTAAATCTAATTATAATTAGTTAATATAGTTGTTAATATACTATATTTATTGTGTGGACTGTTAATTGGGATTTGGGAACTGTGTGGAGGAGTATTTTGGACATGGGGAAGCTCGGGTTCATGTGTTGCTCACTGTTTTGGTATGTACATATTTATGGTTGATTTGTCCAAGTTGTTCACAACCTAGACACTTAGATATCATAGCCTAACCTCTGTCTGCATGTCTACATGCTCAGATCTTTTACTGGGTCAGTCGAGCACTCTCTATTGTACTGTTATGTTCTTTAGATGTCCTTCACCTTCAATTAACCACTATACATTAGATACATACACTTCAACATTCATTTCACTGCATATAGCTTACTTTGCACATTCATCTGCCTCCCATAGTGTGATGTCCATTCATGTTCTGCTATTGCTCAGTCCTGAACATGTCTGTTTGGGTGCAATTGTTCTGCTCTTTCGAATATAACCTTAAGTCCACACTTCTTTTTCAGACATTCATGAATATGTCCACCTTAGTAACTATTTCATAGCCACTTTCCTTCAAAGTATAGGTGATATCCTGCATTCATATTAGATTACTGTATCTTTAGCTTACTGCTACTTAGACATGTCCTGCATATCACAGGTTGCATACTCTTGCATTCCCATATCTGGCATTACCATTACTTGCATATGGGAAGTAATTAAGTTCAGATTTTGAATTGTCCTGCATATATAGATTCTTTTTCCTTCACTCTTTGTTTCAGTCTACCATCTGTCCTGCCTCCTATATGGTTCAGTCCCTCTTGTATATCAACTCCCCATTTCCTATAACAGTTAATAGTAGTTAGCTACTTGTTAGAGTATGTATCCACATCTCATACACGCTCAGACCACTCCACATATTTGTCCTGCCCTTCATTTGCATCCTACAAAATACTACTTGCCCTGCACATCATCCACTGCATTATCCTGCATACCATTACCCCTGTCCATCATTTGAGCAGTCCTTTCAATATTTAGTGATCATTCCCTACATTCATATTGTGCTGCCTTGTATTCCTTTTCAGTAGTGTAGTTCATAATGCATCTATGAATATCTATCCTCCTACTGTAAATTTGCAATAGACCATATCTCCAATACATCCAGTCATATACCTTGCTATGTTTCAGATGGAAGCATTGTTTCCTCATTCACGTTTGTTAGCCTACCTTATCATATATGTTCTGCCCATCTGATGTGTCCAGCCTATTTTATATCTCTTAAACTCCTACTCACTGCATTTGAGAGTCTCTATCCACTGTCCTTGATTCAATACCAACTGTACAATTATGTGCAGTTCACTTTGGGTTTGGATGCCCAGATATCCTTGGGTACAAGTAATGCTCAGATATTGAACAATTGTTCAGACCCTACACTTGATATGTCATGTTGCATTAGTTATATGTTACAACCCATACCATATTGCCCTATCCAGGCCCATATGCATGGTTCAAACTTTGCATCTGACCGTCCTGTCCCTAGCATTAGGGGCCTCCTAAAATCATATTGGATCTGTCCACCCATTATTCTGTTCAGTCCCATTCCTATTTCATCTCTATTTCTCATAGTAAACAGTCAAATTTTGATTAACAAATGGCAGCAGTAAACTTAGTTCACTGCATTAGTGACCTCTTTGTATTACCCTGCATTAGACTTTGTCTTGCCTTCTTGCACATATGTATATTACTTCATTGCCTGGACTCTTTACTGTTCAAACCTGGTATCTTGAGCCTTGGCTACACCCAAATACTTCCTCTAGGTTCAGACCCTCTTTTCACTTGTACAGTTCTATTTTAGAGTTGTTTCTGCCTTGCATCAATCCAGGGATGGACTTGATAATTGGCATGATGGTTCACCATCCTCACTTTAATACCTTATTCTTGTAACACCCAGTTTTCCAAATGAGGATAATTTTGAAATTTTATGATTTTAATCTTTTAATAGTGATATTTAACTCATGATATGATTTTTGGTAATTTTTAAATCATTTTAAAACTATTTTAAATCATGACTTATGATTTTGGTGTTTTGATAATGTAACGCTAGAGACAGCCTAACCTAGAGCCTAGCCATGAGATTAGGGTGTTTCATTTATCATTTCCAGTTCGAGGGTACTTTTTTCATTTTGAATTTAATTGAATTTAATATATATTATTTGGAATTTAATGTATTATTAAGAATGGTGTGATTTTAATATTATTTAATTGATGCCATATTTTGTGATTAGCCTAACTTGGTTTGGACCTAACCTAGATTAGTCATATCTAGTCTTAGCTAACCATGGTTAGTGATAGTTAGTATTAATTAAATTTATTAGAATTAATGTGATTTTTAGTGATTTTTAGTATAATTGATTTTGGGCCTATAGTTGACTTTGACTAGTGTTGACTAGGAGACTAACCTAGAGACTAACCTAGGTCATGACCACTTGGTTAGGTTAAGTAACCTTAGCTTGACCTAAGTTAGTGAGGTTTAACTCATTGGAACTTGTTTGGAGATATTAGGAATTAATTAGGCTAGAACGGCTTACGACTTCATAAGTCATGACTAATGACTTGAGCCTTAAAGCCCATAGGCCCACACCATGTAGCCAAACCCTAACCCTAATCAGCCCATGGCTGGTCATATTGGTCTCCTCCATCCTATTTAATGCTCCTAGAAATTAGGGCTAGCCTCCACTTAGATTTATTTTCCAAGTTTGAGAAGAGGTGAGTCTCCATCTTCCCTAATCCCTAGAAAATCTATTTTAATACGTTTTTCCTCCAAACTAATTGCATTAGGACCTAATATTAGTCTACTTGCTGTTGGTATTGAGTATTTTCAGGAAGGAATCAATTTGGGGAAGTTTTGGTGGCTTGAGGAACCATTTCTATTTGGGGATTTTGAGCCTTTGCTCATCAATAGGTATAATCTATTTTACTCCATGAAATTACTGTTTATTTGCATTTCTAGGGAGCCCTAGGCCTAACCTAACTGTAGGAATAGGAAGCCCTAAAATTTGTGTCCATTTCGTGTCCTATTTGGACATGTATCAGCCCTTGTTAGCTAGTGTTTGATGAAATGCCCCAATGGGCATTTCGTGTGATTTTTAGGAAAGTGTTTGAATAGAAAATTAGGTTTAGGTGTCACTTACACGTTTCTGGTGTCCTTGTGTCGTTTTCGTGTCGTGTCGAGTCTGCACAGACACGTGTACACACGATCGCGCGCGCGCGTGCAGAGGCACTGTGCATGCCCTGTATTTCGGGGGACGCAGCGCCCTGGACACGGCTCCCTGACACGTAAAACTTGGCATGTGTCATGGGGACAACACTGACACGGGGCTCCCCAAGTTTTAGAGCCCCACGTGTCGTGTCGGACACGCACGAACGCGTGCACTGAATTTGTACTGTGCGGGCGGCTGTTAAAATTGAGCACTGATACGCGTGTCCTGTGTCACGTACACGTATCGTGGACACGTGGCAGGGTGTCCTAACCCTGGCCCTACACTTGGTCGACACTTGGACACAACCACGTGGCTTGTGTCGCATCGTGTCGTATGCACGGACACTGTGTACACGTGCACGATGATTGTACACTGCATGTGTCCAGTTTTCCTGATTTTGGGTTTTAAATGATTGGACACGTTTGTGTCCACTTGGGTGGACACAAACTCATCACATGACACATGTACAATGTGTATTCACATTACCAACCACTGTTTTGGTGTTTTAATTTAAATTCATTGCCCATTCTCAGTTTTTCTAATTTATTTCTGATATCCTTAATACTAGTTTATTCCTGTGTGTTCCAGTTTTCTAAATTTGATTTTTGTCATCATTTTAACCTATCTATACTGCTAATTAGTGTGGTTTAAGACCCCTAGTATGTTCACCTATATGATTCCTATTAGTATGTCGAATTTGGGGCTGTTTTGGTGTGTGTGGGGTTCAAAATCTGTGATGCCAAGTATAGGCTGAAAAAAAACTGAATTTTGTGAATTTTTCTTTAATGTTGGACTGTTGAGGTTTTCCTATGTATTAACTGAGTTTATAAACTGATTTGGGTTCCTATTCAAACTGGGATATGGGTTTCTTCACTATCCCTTTACTGCACACTGTTGCACACACCCTTGCCCACTGTTTTCCCCTTGCTCACTGTTTCAGTCCTCTACACACACATATGGCATCACACACTCTCTCTCACATACCATATGACACTCACACACATCCTCACATGACTGAACTCTCATGTCTCACTGATTTTACACTAACCTACACACTAATCACACTCTCATGTCTCACTTTTCACACACACACACTTTTATGAACACTCTCACTCTCACAAATTGACACACACACAATTCTCATGATACACACACACACATACACTTGGACACATATTCATGTGCCCCCCTTTTTCCATACATCATGTATATATATATATATATGTATTGAGGTATATATGTATAGGTATCTTATATATATAATGTGTGTGTCTATATATATATTAGATATTCATGTAGGTGTAGTGCACATATAGATAACCTATATGTTATGAATTCCTATATTAGATTATATTAATATAGTAATATGTGTATTATTTAAATATAGGTATAGTCTTTGTAGATGTGATTTATGGTTGGCTTTAGGCATGGTTTAGCCTATGGCCTAGTCTCTTAGCCTATGGCCTATGTGAGTGTCTGTGTGTCAGTGTAGAGTCTAGATTAGACTTGTTTAGTCTTGTTAGACTTAGAATAGCCTTGTTAGACTTAGAATAGACTAGTTTGACTTAGGTTTGACTTGGTTGACCTAGTTTGACTTCTAGGGTTGACTAGAGTTGACAAAGAGTTGACTTTGGTCTAGATTGACCTAGATTCATGTAGTATGCATCGTAGTGCATCTTATTACTATTCTGGACTTGTTGTGACTTGTGCTGTTCTAATAGGAGCCAGACACCACTCCTCGGACAGTACTTTCGTCTTGGACATTCAGTTAGCAGGCGAGTACATTCTCTGATCTTTTCATATCTGTCTGGACTATATTCTTGCTCTAGATTACTCTACATGATGCTGACACGTATCTTCACGGATTAGTACTATATGGATCCTTTCTTGAGATGTTATCCCTCTACGGGTGCATCGGGTATTTTATGTTCATGTACTTTATCATGTACATCAGGTACTCCTTGTACTCGTACTAGTTCATGTTTTTACATGTTCTCATATGCTTTCATGTGCCTCATTTACTACTTATTACATGAGTCACGTATCTTTAGCTGTATTCATGTGCTTATAACGTAACTTGAATGGATCCTTGTGTATTGATTGGGGCGGGGTGAGTAGAATTGGTTATGTGATCATTATCCCCAGTAGCTGTATAAATGTGCCTCTTAGTTGTATTCATGTGCCCCTAAGCCGTTTACATAACCACATTGTACTCTAAATCACTTAGACACTTACAGTCTCTACTTATCATGTATTTACTTTCAGTTACAAATATCTCCTGTTTACTCGTACTTCTTTTTCAGCACTTCCTGTATTTTACTCTATTGCATGATTTATACTCCTAACCTGTTATGAACTGTTGAGAGATATGTGCTCGCTCCCGTCCTGACTGGACCTGTTAAAATTTTTACAGTGAATGATGAGGCTCTAGTGTCTACCCCTCTTGGTGCAGCATTAGACATCACTAGTGGCTTGGACCTACTAGCAGTTGATGATACTTTTCTAGATTAGGATGTCTTTATCTTTCTGGATTCTGTATTGAGTTTCTGAGAACTTATTTGCATATGTACTTATTTAGACACTTAGAATTCTGGATCGTATCTCTGTGTTTTATTTCTGGATATTTATCTATCTTTCCTTTCATGTTCTACCTTAGATGTGATTGAGATATATTCTGTTATGTCACCCCCATTCGGGGAGTATAACTGTTTATTTACCCTTATCTGTTAGATGTTGTGACCTAGGACAGTGTTCTACCGCCGACACTGCGGCGTAGGCTGGACGTACCCACGTCTCGTGCCCTTACTCTAGGGTGCGGGTCATAAAAATTCTGTTATGCAATATCACATTTGTCTTGTTTTTCTCTTGAGCTCAGTTGCGCTACTATCCATATCTGGACAGTAGTAGGACCTTAGTTCACTAATTGATATCAGATAATAAACCCAAAACCCCTTTTCATTGTTCACCTAATCACATGACCCTTGTATCAACTGGACTTACGTTTTTCGTAAACAATAGTTATCAACCCCCTTTTTATAGCTTGGATAGCCTACATATTTATGTACACATATATCTTATTGGATGTGTATTGGTGGTTGAGTTTTCCTTGGCTTGTGTGTCTTAAGATATATGCATATGGTGAGGGGATAGTTGAGTATCATATATGAATTATAAAATTATATGATATGTAAGGTAGTAGTAGTGGTTTGTACCAAAAATAAGTTATAAGGATACTTGAGATGATATGTACAAATTCATATAGTAGGATTATGGGACTATGGTAATTGATGAAGGGTTGGGTTCTAGATGAGTTAACTTTGGGTAATGTATGTTTGGCACCACATTAGCCTAGCAAATAGTCCACATAGGCCAAAACTCTAGATAGTTGACCAGTTATTGACCAAGTACTTAGATGTTGACCAATGGTTGACTTTTGACCTAGAGAGGCCTAGTAGTATGTAGACTTCATTGTTTAAATCAATTATTTAAATTAGAACACTTTGTAACTTGTATCTCATATAATAGGACTCTATGACTCCAGTTCGGAAACCAATACACAATAGTTGCTCAAGATATTAGGCGAGTACATTCTCTACTAGTTTTCATTCATGATAGTATCTATATTGTCTTCTTTAGACTACTTTACTTGATGCTGACACATTGTTATCACGGACTAGTACTCTATGGATCTTGTCATGAGATGTTATCCCCTTATCGGGTGCATCGGGTATTTCATGTTCATGTACTTCATCATGTACATCTTATACTCCTTATATTCGTATTATTCATGTACACTCATGTGCTCTCATGTACGTTCATGTGCTCTCATGTACTCCCATGTTCTCACAGGTGCTTTATGTATAACTAATAATCATGTAACGTAACTTGATCGGATCCTTGTGTATTGATTGGGATAGGGGAGAGTAGAAGTGGTTATATGATTAAACCCCTCTAGTGTACTCATGTATATGTCTATTATACCCTCACGTATAATGGAGTTAACGTAGAATAATCATGTACAACCTAAACCAATCACATAACCATTTTGTGCTCTGAAACACTTATATTTATTATAGTTCTTAGTTCCTCAATTCTATTTCATGTACTCAGTTTAATTATCTATATCTCCTGTATTCCTGTACATCTCTTTACAATACGTCATATAATTTATTCTATTGTTAACTCTATATTTCCTACCATGCTTTGGAACTGCTTTCAGAGTTATGTATTTGCTCCAATCCTGACCGAAAATGTTGACAAATTTTACAGATAACTTGGAGGATCCAGCTAGCCTAGAGGAGACATCAGTAGTTCTTGGAGTAGATTGCTAGGTTGTTGTCTGGTTTTATTTTTAGTTATCTTCATGAGTTTTATATAAATAGTACTTCTACCTTGGGATGTAGTGTTACCACTTAACTTATTTCTATTCTGGTTATCGTACTTGATATCTTCTATCCAAATCGTGTTGTTACTCTTCTTTAGTTTTGTGATTGAGTTGTATCTTTATAAGATTGTCCTCTGTTTGGAGAATATATCTATATGGGACAGGGGCATCATATTGTATTTAGTGATTATTGAGACCTAGGACATCGTTCTACCGCCGATACTGCAACGTAGGCTGGATGTACCCATGGTCTCGCTCCCTTCACTGGGTGCGGGTCGTGACACATTTTTAGTGGTGGCACGTGCAGGTCGAGATTCGCATTGGTGCAATATTGTGGTAGTGCAACGACTTAGTTGTACTACTGCGAACCTGCGATAGAATATAGGAAATAGGGTATTAAAATGAGAGGATACTCAATCATAGTTACAAATTCTTGAGAGATTCATGGGACGACCCTTGAGAATCTTATTTTGAACTTCTATTTAAAAATCCCTCCTCTTATTTTGTTTACCCTTACACTTGTTATTCAATTTGATTTTTGATGGTTCGTTGTTGATTTTGATTTTCATATCGAGATGAATTTTTTGGCCTGAGTTACGGTATCTTCTGATAACATATGTGACGAGGACAAAAGGGAAGGTAAAATGTCTACTTGGTTATGGAGCCTGGAGTTTATTGTAGCCATATTAGACGGCATGGTGGAAACGTAAAGACCTGACTTTGGATGTATATATCTTGGTTGTGAGATTTGGAATTTCTCGCAGCTATACTAGTCGGCATTGCAAGGATTCTTGATGACATGATTATAGAGGTGCATACCCCAATTATGGAATTTACCGTTTATCGCAGCCTTGCTTACTAGCATGGCGAGGATTCTGAGTATCATGATTTTGGACAAACGCGTATGATTATCAGATTGTATCTTCAGAAGGTTCTTAGCATATCATCTCTATCTTTCACTTCTGTTATTATAGAATTATGTTCCATCATCAATTAACTTAGGAGTAGGGATACTTTCAGTTCCTTAGTTCCGTTTATTTGTAGAACTTCATTTCACTTATAGTCCTTTCATAGTGTGATGGTTTGATATCTTGTAGTATGTCTGTATCCTTGAGATGATAGTTTAGCATTGGTATTAGAACAGTAACCCATTATAGTTAATTCTCTATTATTTATAATAATTACCAATTTTTATAGTATGTAGAATGATAGTCTGCCTTACAGCCCTTGATGATTTCTTGTTTTTCTATCTATCCTTCCAGTATGGCACCCATAACCAGAGCCCGTCATTTTAGAGCAGCTACAGCTCTGGTTATGACTGAGAGCATGCTTCCACCTCCTATAGCTCAGGAGGTAGTGACCCCTCCGGTTGACCAGAGGGTAGTGGCACCTCCCGCCGTTGAGGAGGTGGTAGCAGCTTCACCAGAGAGTTTTCCTCCATCTCCTGTCATTCAGGAGAGAGCTGCAGTTTCGTCTGAGACCGAGAGTCTTCCAATGCCTCCTCCTCTGCCTCCTGGAGTGGTACCCTATACCATATTCTCGATAAGATGGGCGCGACGACCCTAGACTTTGCATGCAACAGGCACTCGACGCCATCTCACAGAAGAACACTACTAGTTAGGTGCACGGGCACAAGCTAACTCGATGCATCTCAGTCTTCTGAAGTTGTTCATCGTCAAAATCAAAGCTTCTTTAAATGAGGAGATCTACATTCCATAGTGCAACGTCTTACTAAGGGGAAGGATTGGTCAATTTCATCTTTGCTGAGAAGTTGGATGAAATGAGAATAAACTCTCTCTCACTACTGCTATTTATAGGCCAGGGCAACCAAAACCCATGCACCAAGTGGCTGCTCTTTCGGAAGTTAATGTGATGAACCGAGCATTAATGTTGATGAATCTGCCATCTCAAATTTAGCTAAGTCAAAAGTCATCAAAATCGAGCCTCGAAACGCTCAACACAGTTGACTGAAGGAGATGTACCACGCAGCTGATACGCCCCTCAACTCCATGCGTTCTACGTCTGATGCACCCAGTGGTGCACAAACTGATATGCCCACCTAATCTCGTCACCCAATAAGCATTCAATGCTAAGTGATAGGAGTCATCAACACACGTCTCGAAGTCTGAACAGTTGATAGCTTTTTTCAGAAAATGAAAAGATGTAATCATTATCCTTTTTATCTGTTATAGCTGTGTGTTGCCGCGTGGCTGACTAAACACTTACATGTGCCCCTAAAAGCCATGTGCCCAAGATTTGCATGTGTCTCTATGGCCATGCGCCCAGACTTGCTATTTATCCCAAAAGTCATATACCAAAGTCTTCTCATGCGTCAGATCCTAGGCACATCCAAGCAAATCATCCTACAACAAATCAAACATCTTTTGAGCAATGAGCACGTGCCATGTGTCATTTGACTCTGTTCTGCTCACGAACGAGTACCAACCACCCAAGATCTTAGCAACAAATGAATCTTAACAACTGCCACGTGTCAGCTCCTCCGTATCCCAACAGCATAATTTCAAACAAATTTCGTTCAAGCTTCCTGGCGCAGCATCCATGCGCCCAACAAATTCAGATATGTGGCGTCCCTACGTACAAAATCTCCATCTGTCACATATGTGTGCCAAAAAGGATCATTTCATTGAATATAAATAGAAGGATCATTCCTTTATTCAATCTTCTTCGAATCCTTTAATATTCAGTTTGAAGCTTCTTTAACTCATCACCTTCTAGAGCAACTCAGACCTTCAGAGAGCTCGAGATCGTCGTCAGATCGTCAACGGAGTAAAGATTCATCTCTCCATCACCATGGTTTCCAGATAAAAACAAAAGTGTACTCTAAGGATTCCATCAAAATCCTACGTTATACTCTGTTCTTTTTGTTATTATATATAAAGTTTCTTCGAACACTTTTAATGGCAAACAAGCTGGCGACTCTGCTGGGGACCACTTTCTCCTCCAATGAGAAGGTCGTGTCGCAGTCTGATGGCAACAAGATCGGCTCCTCCCAAAAGACTCTGGTGGTACGCTTCGATCAACAAGCGCATGAGGAGTCCATCTTTGAAGGCAGCGCAAGTCTTTCGAAGCGGCTGCCAAAGCCGAAGAAGACTCGCCAAGTCTGGGTGCCTAAAGGCGATGCGTCGAGCACCAAAACTGAAGGAGCTGCACTAGCACAGCCATCCCTTCCTGGTGACATTGTCAGCAAACAAGACATTGCTATTGGAGTAGTACATCTGCCAGGAAAGCGTAATGCTGACTACAACTCCCAATCTGCTTCTTTTCGGTCGAAGAAGATGTACCGACGGAATAAGGGCTCAGCCAATCTCCCGTGCATGGACTCTTCTGCGCTGGCAAAGCACTCTGTCTTTGGTAGGATCACTCGCTGTAAAGGTGAGAAAAAATTGGGTTCTGAGTACTATGTGCCTTAACGGGCTAGTACAAAGAAGTCCAAGGCAGCACGGGCCATGCGCCCTCAACGTGCTATGCTAGCAGCGAACCATAAATACGTGTTGAAAGTCTTGCACGTAACTGATGGTAAGCTGTACAGAGTTGACTCAGGTTCTTTGGCACTAGCAATGAGTTAACTCTTAAAGTCCCCTTCTCACTTGGGCGCATCTCATGTGCATGGAACCAAGTCAGTTGGGGCAAATTTTGTGGTGTCGAACCCGTGCACCCACGTGGGCTGTGTGCATGAGGTAGGTTTTACTCACAGTAAGTCTTCTTCCCAATTGGGCGCTTCTTCTGCTTATGGAGCCAAGTTGGGTGGGGCAAATCTTGCGGTTCTGAACCCATGCGCCCACATAGGCTGTGCGCATGACGTGGGTTCGACTCGCAATACGTGTTGCTCTCCCACCAATGATCTGGGTATATTTCATACACTAGAACTGGATCAGGGGGCATATCACTCATATGACCACCCTGACGCTTGGCTCTGCCATACGCCTGAGGAGGGTGCGAATGTGAAAACTCCTCACACGATTTTAATAATATGATAACTCACAGACGTAGATCGAGACAGATGACCACCATGCACAATGTACCCCTCACGGGGCATACTTGTGATGTGGTCACCATCAGCTACTGTTGTTGTAAAATTGTGGCCCTACCACCAAGGCAGTCTGTGTTCCAGCGACTACAATCTATCGCACTTGTTCGACGTCGCCTCAGAAAGAGGGTGCCAACTGACAACAAGGAAGAACTCTTGGTGGCCTCATGTCATGTCACATCCAATTATCTTGCTCCTGGGAGGAAGGCTAATAACCTTCCGGCCTCGGCTAATTCATCGAAGAGTCGACTGTGAGGAAACAAAGCAATAATCCTGTCAACCGGGGTATTATAGAATACTTGGAAAAGGATGAAGGCTGCATCAATAACAGAAGCTGGGGTGATCAGACCCCAACGTCCATAATAACCCCTCATTCGAAGATGAGGGTATCTATCAAGGAACAGACACCTATGTGGCTGGGGGTAGCCAGTTCGAGGGGTCAGAAGAAGAAGCTCTCAAGCCAAACTTTTTGCAAGAAAGTGAGGCTGAAAGTGAAGCATCGACTAATCCATCCACTTCGACCTATATCATGCTTATCTACATAACAGGGGGTGGCGATAAAGAAGAGGGAGATGCTTCAGCTCCAGATCTCGTGCGCCGCATGGATACTTTAGAAGCGGGTCTAAAAACTCTTTCCACTATGATGCAGTCCTTGATTCAAGTCAAGTTTGAGATCCGAAACACCCTGACAGCCCAACCTTCGACAGGGGCTCCTATATCCGCCAGTCCCGATCCAGGGGTTAAAGGAGAATCAAACATACCCTCTCAGCGGGTATCTTCGGGGATGGTTCATCACAACCTGCCTCGGACATAAGCTTCCTCAAGAGATGAACATTATACCTTGCTTCAATCACCTACTCATAGCTCTACTAACGAACTGTTCGAGATGGTACGAGACCTACACGATCGTTTTGAGGCAAAAGACAAACTGGAGGAACGCCAGAAGCTTGGGATTCGGCAACCCTATCATCCTGAGTGGAAAATGTGGTTTATCCCCCCAAGTATAAACCACAGTCACTGATACCATTCGACTGAAAGAAGTCTCCCTGTCAATACCTGACCTACTTCCACTCCATAACGGGACACCGGCCGAAAGAGGACACCCTACTCACGAGACTATTTATTGGAGCACTGAAGGGGGTAGTCTACGACTGGTATTGCAACCTCCCCGATAATTCCATCTCCTTCTTCGAGGATTTGAAGCACCTCTTCCTTTCCTGATTCTATGATGGCGGGAAAGATATGACTGTGTCTTCTCTTATGGAGATTACTCAAAAAGAGAAAGAGTTAGTCCGGGCCTACATTGAGTGCTTTCGACAGACGTGTCTAAGGCTACCTTCTGGCATCTAGGAGTCTGTGCTAATCGACTTTTGCAGGAATAACATGATGCCAGCAGTCAAACTTTGGATTGATGTTATCCAATATGCAGTCAAACTTTGGCGGATACGTATCAAATTTGTCGTGCACACGCAATCAATTTGAATTCCGTCAAAGCCCACACGTCCATGAAGTTGATACTCACCTTTCGATTCTTTCGGTTCGCGACCACGTCGCCCAGATTGACGGGACGGACGGCGTATCGGGACAATTTTCCTAAAATTTTAGTTTTTAAAAACAGTTTTTTTCTCAATCTTCACAAACCAATAACTTCCTTTATAATGCATGAAAATTAAATCTACAAGAAGGATTTTGATCTCCTATATGTTGTCTACAAGTGTCTTCAGAAGTTTTTCCAAAGTTAGCGATATCTGGTCGCAAATCGACCGCAAACATAGAGTTTTGGGACAGTTTCTAAACCCAGAAAATCGAGTTTTTTCTCGATTTTTGAACCCGTTTTTCGTCGCACATGATACGAATCAGCATGAACTATTTGAAGGGAATTAAAGGTGTACAGGTTAGGATCATACTGGAAGAAATGGGTCGAAGATTGATCGAGCGAGCAGGTAGTTATCTCGCTGCGAAGTCGGCTCCTAGCTGACAGTTCCGCACATGGGTGGACTGTTCGTCGTGCATTTTCCGGTGATGGACGACCGCGGGTTGGTCGACGGCGACGTCGGGGCGTGCGCTGGGTTGGGGTGACGGCGTAGGGTTAAGGTTTTGTAAAAATCCCTATCCCTCTCTCTTGATTTATATATAGAAGGGGGTTCGGCCGACTAAAGCACGGTTTTAGGCTACACTTGTGTGGGGGCTTGGTTTGGGTTGGTATAGCTGCTGCTTTGATGGATACGTGTGTGTGTGTGAGTGAGTGTGTGTGTGTGTGTGTGCTTTATTCTTTTTTATTCCTTTCTTTCTTTTTTTATTACTTCTTTAATACTTTAATAATTTATATACTTATCAATTTATATACATACATATATACATACATACATACATCACTACAAAAAAAGTGTTTTTCTGGGACCCCCAAAATCCGTCTTAAAAAGACCCAAATCTGTCCTAAATTGTGATTTGGGACGAATTTTAGGACGGTAAGTGACAGTGCTATTAGGGTGGCGTGGCAAAAAGTTTTAGGACCAAAAATGCCGTCCTAATTTGGTTTTAGGGTCGAAAAATGCAACCGTACCAAAAGAGTTTGAATTATTACATGTTTACGATGGTTTACAAAACCGTCCCAAAATAAAAGAGTTTGTGACGAGTAACACCCGTCCTAAACAAATTTGCCAGCGTTACAAAAGAATGTCATTTTTATCTAGGATAATTACATAACTGTCCCAAAAGTAACACTTATGAAATTAATGTCTGTATTTTTCAGCTATAAAACATACAATTTAAATACACATAAATTCATATAATCATGGACGTTGTCAAGCTTACGTTATCAAGCTTGTCCTCAGATGTATCTCCAGGCATCAAAGCTCCAATACCAAAAAACCTTAACAACATCAAGCATTCTTTACCATTAAGTAGAAGACAACAAAATTCATATATAACTATATATGTTCAATTGATAAACAACAAAAAGCTTAACATTAAGCATCCTTAACCACCATTTCCAAAATAAATCCAAAACACGACATCACCCACAGCAGCAGTTACAAAATGAACCCATTGTCTCCACCATTACATACAAAATACTGAACCCATTAAGCATCCTTTTCCAAAATAAATCCCAAACACTATACATCACCCACAATTCAGTTACAAAATGAACCCATTGTCTCCACCATTACACCATGTTTTTAGTATATCCAACATGTACCCAAAAATTAAGCCAAACTTTTTATCATCACAAGATCGTCGCCCATCATTTTAGCATATCCAGAATGCTTTTGAAGGACCTGCAAATGAAGATATGCCAATATATTAGCAACCTGCTAACTATACACGAACAACCAGGAAAGAAAGACAAGTTCTTCCAAATTGTACAGACTAGACCATATTAGTTTGTGAAGGTTTAAACAAATTGTACAAACCTACTAACCGTTCTTCCAAACTGTTCGGACCTGCGTACAAAAAAGTTGGAAAAAAAATAATGTACAGAAAAAGCTTCAAGTGACAAAGGGAGCTTCAAGTGAAAAAGGAAGTTTAAGTGAAGACGGGAAAAATTGGAAAACATTTTAAATGGGAAGTACAATTATTCTAGCAAGAATTACAGTAACAAGCTGGAAAAAACCAATGTAAAAGTTAAAATCAATAGACTGACACCACAAGGTGGTTTCGAGAGCAAGCCATTAAGGATGTCTCTTCCTCAGAAGGATAAATGACTTCCCAACCAGGGTTTTGCCTTAGGACGACATCTCTCAGTACTACCCATGGCCTTCACTGATTGGCCAATTACAACTAGGGGTAGTTGTAATCAAGTGCATGTAATATATGTATAAGGGTAGGGTCGGATACCATGTTCATTCGTGCTTCAATAATTTAATAAGATACTGACTGTTGATGTATTCGAAAAAATGGTAAAATCAAAACATCACCTACTTGGTATCAATATGAATCTTAATATGAGGTTGGCTCGAACAACACAAGTTCTAATGCCTAAGAGTGGTTGTCAGGTGTTTCGAAAGCTTAATTGCTTTCGTTCAGTTATCTGATCAAACGGATAACTCAGTGTATCCAATACAACGATCTAGAACAGGGTTGATCCTATTATATCGAGAATTTTGAGAAGATACCAACTATGACCGAGTTCATAAGGTACCTTGAGGAAGATATACATCAGTATTAACTTGACGTGTGCCGAGCAGAGTCTGATCCAACATCAGGATAATGAAGGGTCCGATTTGATTTCCCAATGTCCACCCAATACTCGGTTATCAGTAAAACCAATTACCGTACCGAGTATCCTCTGATACTTGTCGAATATCATATGACGTCAATCCTGGTTTGGATACTAACGTTGTACTACTTTCTGTGTATACTTGTACCTATATAGGGATTGGTACCAGGGGCTGGCACCATTCGTGTGTATATAAGAGTGTCGAAAACGAGGTAGTCACTCGGTCACTGGGCATAACTCACAAGATTTTGTTCACTCATGTCCCTGTTCTGTCACTATTCTCCCCAAAAGTATAAGCTGACTGGGCATACAAAGTGCAAACAATTGCAACTGCAACTGGTACCCCTTAAATAAAGTTACAGCAGCACCTAAATTACTGTATCATAGTATGATTGAACCCAGGAAATGCAGTGAACCTACATGAATTTGCAGTGGACGGGATCAAGGTGGACAGATGCAAGCTAACCTGGGGTTAGGATACCAAGACATCCCACACACAGGTTCAATGTTCTGAACTTGAAGTTCATTCTCCAAAATAAAGTTCAATGACTGAACTTGAAGTTTCAATTGTCTGAAATGAAGGTACAGATCAGAATATCAAAACAGGGAACTGAACTCCTTAGTTCAGAAGGACTGTTTATAATGAGATAATGACCTGAACAAAATAATGGACTGATGTATGTAGGTGATATGGACATTTAGAGACCGAATATAACTGTATAGTGTAAATCTGAGACTGAACATTTAGTCCCATAATTTGAACTTAAAACAAAACAATGGATACCCATCTAACATACTCTAAAATTCAGTATAAAAAATAACTTGGCAATATATAAAAAATATCACTGGTTTCAGAGTTTCCAGGGAAAAGGACACAGTGAAAACAGAAGCTGAAATTCAGTTCCGATACTGATACCGAGATTATGCAAAATTCAGACTATGCAAAATTCAGTCCAAAAAATCAGTCCAGAAAAGAAACTAATGTAATAAATACAAATTTTAACTTGAAAGAAAGGAAATGGAGAACCAAACATAAATTGCAGCCACGAAAGAAAACCAAACATAAGAATCACAGAGAAAAACCAATGTAATAAGTTGATAGTTGGCAAATTACCTGGACGATGTACTGGATTATTGAGAAAGTAGTTGAGCATTCAGGAACATGGCCACAACTTCATCTTTGAGCTCAGTCCTAAGCTCACTCTTGACTGCCTCAAGCTCTTTCTTGTGCCAGGCCTCTTGCTCCTCACGCTCTTTCCTTAAAGCGTCAGTCTCTTCTCTCAACTTCTCCGTATATTCTCGTAACTTTTTACCATCTTCTCGTAGTTGTACAATCTCAGCATTTGTTGCTTGTTGAATCTCAGCCTGATGAGCTGCTAAGGATGTTGATCCTTTACCGCTTACACCTACTCCTCGGCCTAAAACTCGGCCATGCCCATCTTGTCTGATCACTTCCCTGTAAACATTATTCAATTGCTCCTCGTTATCTCGTTCTTCAGCTGGTAGCTCTTCAATTCTCCTTTCTAACATTTTCTATAACATGCAAGGAGGTTTGTGTTAAATTTCTCTAATTTGCAATAGACATTTTGTTAAAAAAAACTCATTACAAATATGAATTTTATATACCTCTGTTCTAGCAGCCCCGTCTTCTTCATTATAACTGCCATCTTTTCCTCTAGTGGCTCTCCACATGTTGACAAGGTCAACAGGCTTGTTTTCTAGCCTCCTCTGATGTGTATGCATGTTCCAAAGTAAGAAAAAATTTATACATTATCAACTGAAAATATATGACAATTATCTTACCGAAAAACACATTACTAACCTTTCTCTTTATTTCTGGAAAGGATCTTCTACCAGTTCTAGGGAGAGCACAAAGTTTTTCGCGATTAACTTGGTTCTTCTCCGAAACTTTCTAAAAAACATTTGGACAACATGCAGTAAATTGAAATAAAGGGTTTGCCACTAGCATGAATATGGATGTAAGTTATTTGTTAGTCGATTTATACCTGTGTGTTAGCCAAGCCCCAATATGCCACTAGAGTAGGCCATTGACTAGGCTCCACCCGGGGCGGCACATTTGCTAGGCGCTCTTCATCGGTCTCAAACTTTGTATAGAAGTCTTTTTTCACTCGATGCTTGAAGGCCTTCCAGGAAATTCCCATTTTCTTAAAGCAAATAGCTTTAAAAGCATCGGGTGCATTTGTGTTTTCCTTAAAAAAAACATGATATCTAAGTTATCAATATAAGTAGCCATTATCAATAGCAAAAATATGTGAACAACAGGTGATGGTAAAGCATTCAAACATGATATCCGAGGTTATACTTCCAAACAACCACAAGAACAGCAAGATATAAATTAGTTGAATCATCCCAAACCAAAAACAAGTAACCACTTCAACATCTTCATTCCAACATTAAAAGAATATAAACAAAATATTGCACTTGAAATGACAGTTTCAATCAACACTTCTAGGCCACAGCTGCTTCAATCGATTTGTTTTTACTCTTGATGGTGAATTATAGTGCTATGATCTATAGCTTACAATACAGACCTTGAGTGTTACTGACAGCAAAGTCAATGCCAATGTGTCTATAGGTTTAGCAAGATAGACAATAGGGAGTTCACTATCAAGTAGGATAATAGTAAAAATAAAGATAGTAATCCATGAAAATACAGATAAAGAGACAGGGAAAGTTACCTTAACCGACGTCCAGACCATTTCTAGTTTATCCTTATCAGCCTTACGCCAAGATAACATTGTTAACGGAAACAATTCGCCATTTCGGGAAAGGTTACCAAGATGAGACATCAAATGGTGCCCATGTTCTTCAACTGGTTGGCAATCTTCATCCCACTCTATGATTTTTTTTACTCCATTATCCCATTTTTTCTATGGCTTAGCAGCTCCTCTATGTTGCCTAGTGGAAGGTCCACTCTCCATCGTACCTTATCAGAAACAAAAGGGAAAGACTCATAAATATACTACTTAAAAACCAGAACCATTAATAGCTCACAATTTACATTATAAATTTCAATACAAAACTTACCCTTCGGTATTTTCTCAGAATTCTCTACTGGCTCATTATCTAAAGGCTCATCATCGCACTCTTGAAAAATTTGATGTCTTGATATAGGAATGCGCAAGACATCCTCCATAAAAGAGGGTTCTAATCGTGGCTCTAATGTCCTCTCACCCATTGCTATGACATGTTCCATATTCTTTGCAATACGCGATGACCTACGCGTAGGACTGTTGTATGCAGCCTGAAAATACATAATCAATGTAGCAGTATATAGGTAGGTGCTGTCAAGATAGTCCAACACAATGAAGAACCAAACCACCATAGCAGGATACCCGAGTATCAGAAGAAGTATCATTTGCTATATGTGTTGTATTAGATATAAGAAAATTAGATTCAATATGTATATAAAGAAAAGGAAAAATGGTCATCCTCGACGAAATTTGAGGATCAAATATCCAGAATTGTCAAGATAGTCTAACACACTAAAAAGACATAGAAGGAAGTTCAAATAAGAATAAAAATCTATGCAAGGAAAAGCTGAAACCATAGTGAAATACTCTTCCTCTACAATTTGATCCCAGTTGAAGCTAGGCATCGGATCGAAGCTGACCGTGGGTCTGCATGAGCTCAATAACATCCATGATGCGGCTCAACCAGCTCTACCAATGAAGAAACAAACCACCATAGCAGGATACCCGAGTATCAGAAGAAGTATCATTTGCTACATGTGTTGTATTAGATATAAGAAAATTAGATTCAATATGTATATAAAGAAAAGGAAAAATGGTCATCCTCGACAAAATTTGAGGATCAAATATCCAGAATTGTCAAGATAGTCCAACACACTAAAAAGACATAGAAGGAAGTTCAAATAAGAATAAAAATCTATGCAAGGAAAAGCTGAAACCATAGTAAAATACTCTTCCTCTATAATTTGATCCCAGTTGAAGCTAGGCATCAGATCGAAGCTGACCGTGGGTCTGCATGAGCTCAATAACATCCATGATGCGGCTCAACCAGCTCTACCAATGAAGAACCAAACCACCATAGCAGGATACCCGAGTATCAGAAGAAGTATCATTTGCTACATGTGTTGTATTAGATATAAGAAAATTAGATTCAATATGTATATAAAGAAAAGGAAAAATGGTCATCCTCGACAAAATTTGAGGATCAAATATCCAGAATTGTCAAGATAGTCCAACACACTAAAAAGACATAGAAGGAAGTTCAAATAAGAATAAAAATCTATGCAAGGAAAAGCTCAAACCATAGTAAAATACTCTTCCTCTACAATTTGATCCCAGTTGAAGCTAGGCATCAGATCGAAGCTCACCGTGGGTCTGCATGAGCTCAATAACATCCATGATGCGGCTCAACCAGCTCTACCAATGAAGAACCAAACCACCATAGCAGGATACCCGAGTATCAGAAGAAGTATCAATTGCACAGTGGCGTATCAGAAGAAATTTAAGTGCACACTGGTGTATTAGAGCGTATCAGAGCTCACTAGACATTGGCAACGCAAGCATTGGCAGAGGGTCAAGACCAGCATCAATGGAGGATCAAGACTCGAGGACCCCGGATGTTGCTTTTCTCATCATTTGCTACATGTGTTGTATTAGATCAAGATAGTCCAACACACTAAAAAGACATATAAGGAAGTTCAAATCAGAATAAAAATCTATGCAAGGAAGCTCAAACCATAGTAAAATACTCTTCCTCTACAATTTGATCCCAGTTGAAGCTAGGCATCAGATCGAAGCTCACCGTGGGTCTGCAAGAGCTCAATAACATCCACGATGCGGCTCAACCAGCTCTACCAATGAAGAACCAAACCACCATAGCAGGATACCCGAGTATCAGAAGAAGTATCATTTGTACAGTGGCGTATCAGAAGAAATTTAAGTGCACACTGGTGTATTAGAGCGTATCAGAGCTCACTAGACATTGGCAACGCAAGCATTGGCAGAGGGACAAGACCAGCATCAATGGAGGATCAAGACTCGAGAACCCCGGATGTTGCTTTTTTCATCATTTGCTACATGTGTTGTATTAGATCAAGATAGTCCAACACACTAAAAAGACATAGAAGGAAGTTCAAATCAGAATAAAAATCTATGCAAGGAAGCTCAAACCATAGTAAAATACTCTTCCTCTACAATTTGATCCCAGTTGAAGCTAGGTATCAGATCGAAGCTCACCGTGGGTCTGTAAGAGCTCAATAACATCCACGATGCGGCTCAACCAGCTCTACCAATGAAGAACCAAACCACCATAGCAGGATACCCGAGTATCAGAAGAAGTATCAATTGCACAGTGGCGTATCAGAAGAAATTTAAGTGCACACTGGTGTATTAGAGCGTATCAGAGCTCACTAGACATTGGCAACGCAAGCATTGGCAGAGGGTCAAGACCAGCATCAATGGAGGATCAAGACTCGAGGACCCCGGATGTTGCTTTTCTCATCATTTGCAACCATAGTAGTAAGCTGTACACTAGAACAGTAAAAAAATCGCTTATGATCAAATTTTTAACCTTTTTCATTTTAGGGACAGAAGAGTCATCATTGTTTGCAACCTGCAACATAAGAAAAATAGTGAGATATTCCAATGAATGAAGACAGAAAACACAAGACTTGATATCCAATTTATTACCTTCTTCTTTTTAGGGTCGGAAGGTTCTTCATTATGGTTGCTATCTTCCTCGCTAAGCAAGTCATCACCGACGGGGATATACTCATCATCTATTTCACTTGCGCTTCTTTTTCCAATCTTACTCGAACTTGTTCGAGTAACCATCTTCGAATTCATTACAGGATTTGAAGCTTGTTGCAAATTTAAAGCATCCATTTTCATTTTATTTCTAGTAATATTTTCCAATCTTTGCCTCTCATATCCCGACATAAACCCAGGCTTGATAAACTTCTTCTTTTGTGGGGACATTTTTCCTAATAGAAGTTAAAAATTGCAATATGCAGGGTTATCCCGTGATTGGTCATTACAAACCTACACTATCAACTCAAATACAAATTGCAGTCTCGTATAAGTAGCATGATGAATTAAAGGGATACAGAAGCCAGAATAGTAGAGCCACTAAATAATTTGATGGTACTTTACAATTTGGATGCTTTATCACAGAACATATAGAAGCCACTAAATAATATATGTTTATCACAGAACATGTAGAAGCCACTAAATAGTAGAGCCACTAAATAATATATGTTTATCACAGAACATGTTTATCATACAACATGTAGAAGCAAGTATATGACAAGATGAATGAAGTATAGTATAGCTTCTACAACCACTTTCCTGTAAACATTTTTTCTAATAGAAATTGAGAATGAATGAAGTAAAGAAAATAAGCAAAATTAATCAACATTCACTGAAATAAGCAAAATTCATCAACGTTCAATCACAGTAGATAAAACAACCAACAACTTGAAAGGATATAAAATAGCTAAGAGATACAAGTTTGTAATTTGATATCCATCACAAATAGTTGCAAATCAAGCTACAAACTTGCTACTCATGACCACTGTCATCATGGTCATCATCACCATCACAAATATTTGTGTCAACCACCAAGCCCTCTACTCCTTGCCTAACCCAAGATCCATTATGAGCTTCATCCAGATGTTGCATGCTATAAGGTTCCACTCTATTAGCTTCTAAATCTTCTACTATTGTTGAGTACTTGTCAAATGCGTCTTGCGGCGACATCTGAACAACAACAAGCCAATCTGACTCTAGAGGGTCTTGAACATACCAAACTTGTTCTGCTTGGGATGCTAAGATATAAGGTTCATCAATCACCCTATTCTCTTTGTATAACAAATGATTGAAGTTCACCAGAGTAAAATTAAACTCATCCACTTTCTAGCCCACTCGTGGATTAACCCAGTTGCACTTAAATAAAACATACTTCATGCCTTTCAAATATTTTATCTCAATAATGTCTATCAGTTGTCCGTAGAATATAACATCCCCTGTAAGAGGATTTCTATCTTTCCGACTAGAATAACTCATTTGTTCTGCTTTTAGGAGGACTCCACTATTCTGAGTTTTTCTACGAAGATCAATTTTTTTTGTTCGAAATCTAAAACCATTAACAATGTAAGAATTGAATTTCAAAGCATCCTTAAGAGGGCCTGAAGCTAAGCTTCTGATCTCCTCTGATATTTGTACGTCTGGTAAACCTTTCACCTATATTAAAAAACATTAAATAAGTTTAATAATGATATTTTACTGCAAGTGGTCAAAAATATTAAATGTTCATTAAAAGATACATCTACTTACATGCTCCTTAAACCAAGTGACAAAGTGTTCATTATGAAGGCGACTAATAAGGTGTCATTGTGAAGCTTGTGGATATTTTGACCCAAGTTCAGCAAGGTGTTTCCTGTGTAAAGATGTAGAAATTTATTTCAATTACATAACTAAACGAGAGGATATAACTCATGGTATTAGTCAAGACAAACTTACTCAATGAATGGTGCTACTGCCTCCGTGTTGGCAAGCACATATCGATGAGCTTGTATTTGCATAATTGGATCAAGTCGAAAGTGCACTGCTTTACCTACAACGCGACCAGATTTCTTTCCTCCATCATCATTTCTTCTTGGCCGCTTCATTTTGGTTTCCGTACTATTGTGCAAATACCTTGAGCAGAAAGTCATACATTCTTCTAACAATACTGATTTAGCAATAGAAGCCTCTGGATGAGCACGATTCCGCACATAAAGTTTTAAGGTGTGCAAATATCTTTCCATGGGATACATCCAACGATACAATACTGCTCCAGCAATTTGTAACTCATCCACTAAATGCATAGGCAAGTGTTCCATTATATCGAAAAACCCAGGTGGAAAAATCTTCTCAAGACTACAAAGCGTAAGTGCCATACGATCTTGAAAATTTTTCAAGTCTGTAATACTATTTACACTTGAACACAACACCACAAAGCAGTTGCTTAATTCAATTAAGGATTTAACAACATGCTTTGGTAAGACCCTTCGAATAGCTATAGGAAGTAACTGTTGCATTAAAATGTGATTGTCATGACTCTTAAGACCCCCACATACTCCGCTCTTCTGTGTGCACGCATCGAGATATATTAGATGAATAACCATCAGGGACTTTTACATCTCGCAACACTTTCAAGAAAATGTCCTTTTCTTTGTTGCTCATTGTGAACTCAGCTGGAGGCAAGTACTCTAGAGTTCTTCCCCGTGGTTGAGGATGTAGCTCTGATCGAATTTTCATATCTCTGAGATCATTTCGAGCCTTTATATTATCTTTTGTTTTGCCTTTAATACCTAGCAAAGTAAAAATGACATTATCGCATACATTTTTTTCAATATGCATAACATCTAGATTGTGGCGAATCATATTGTGTTCCTAATATTGTAGTTCAAAAAAGATGCTCTTCTTCTTCCAACATAATCTTGTTTTTGGCAGACTGTGTGTTTTTGCTCTCTCTTTTTCTTCTTCTTCCCTCTTCCTCTTTGTAAAGAGGTCCTCCTTCTTATATTCAGTTAAAACATTGAGATCATTCAACTGCTTTAACACTTCTGTTCCAGATAATGTCAAAGGTGGTGGCCTTATTTCTAATTTGCCATTAAAAGTTACCCTCTTCCTTCGAAACTTATGGCGCCCCGGTAAGAATCTACGATGACCCCAGTAACAATACTTGCCACCATTTGTCAATCGGGTAGCTTGATGATCCCTATTACAACAAGGGCAAGCAAATTCACCTTTTGTGCTCCATCCTGACAACATAGCATATGCAGGAAAGTCGCTAATTGTCCACAACAGTGCTACATTTAGTTGAAATAACTGTTTGGTTGATGCATCATAAGTAGAAACACCAACCTCCCAAAGTTCTTTCAACTCCTCTACTAACGGTTGCAGATAAACGTCAATCTTATCACCTGGACCTTTTGGTCCATCAATAAGAATAGACAAAATTAAGTTAGGTTGCTTCATGCACAACCACTAGGGTAAGTTGTAAGGGACGACTACAACAGGCCAGGTACTGTGAGCAACACTTATATTACCAAACGGATTAAATCCATCGGTAATTAACCCAAGTCAACATTACGACTGTCTCTGGCAAAGGATGGATTATTATCATCAAAAGCCTTCCAAGCAAGAGAATCTGCCGGATGCCTCATTACACCATCCTCTACTCGCTTCTCAGCATGCCATTTCATAAGCGAAGCTGTATGCGATGACCAAAACAATCGTTGCAGTCTTGGTATTAAAGGAAAATATCGAACCTTTTTCTGAGAAACTTTAGTAACCTGGTCAACCGTAGGAAGATTACCCTCGTTGACATGATCAACTTTATATCTAGAAGCCCCACAAATCTCACATTTGTCGAGATTCTTAGTTTCATTTCGAAACAACATACAACTATTAGGACAGGTATCCCATGTTTTGTAAGTGAACCCCAAGTCAGTAGTTAGCTTACTGGCTTGATAGTATGATTTGGGAATCTTGGCACACGGAAACACCCTTTTTAAGAAGACCAACAGTATTGTGAAAGAACGATTTGTCCATCCATTAAGTTGCTTCAGGTGTAAAAGTTGGACAACAAATGATAGCTCAGTAACACCCTTAGGACAACTCTCGTACAAATCGCTTTCTGCTTCATTTAGAAGTTTGAAGTATTTCGGCATGCATTCATCGGACCGCAAGTTTTCTTCTGCCATGGGCTCTTCCTCGCAACCCATATTTTCTATCATGCATGAGAATCCCATTCCCTCTCGTACCATTGTTGTCATATTAGCACATTCATTTAATCCAGCATCACTTTCATCAACTGACATATCATCTCCTATATTATCGGTGTTATTACCCAAACCACCCAATAACTCCCTATGATATATCCAATCCATATAACTCCTTTCAAATCCATACATCTATATATGAACCTCCACAGTCTGTCGATTGTGATAAACACGATTTACACATCTGCTACATGGGCAATAAATATGGACCGTATCAGCATTCTTAGTTCTATATGCAAATTTAAGAAATGCTTCGACCCCATCCTTGTATGCCTTTGAATTCCAATCATGTGATCCAATCCAACGCTTATCCATATCAATTTCCAAAAGACAATTATCACCTAGCACCATCCAAAATATATATTCAGAACAATAGTTGTATCTTTATTGTTTCAAGAATTTAATTTGAAATTTCTATTTGAGGCAAATGGAGGCAAAAAGCTTGAGGCAGCAGCTATATAACTTTCTAATAATTAAAATACAGAGGCAAATTAGAGTTAAAATCATATAACTTGAGGCAGCAACTATAGCTTGAGGCAGCAACTATATAAGTCTTATCCATTTCAGTTTCCAAAAAAAATATACTTTCTAACAAATTAGAGTTAAAATTCTTATGCAATATATCAAGCAAAGACAAATTTAATAATAGAGCAAACACTTATTGGTAGCCATGTACTAATGTGCCCAAGAAGAAGAAATAATAAGCATATAGATAACCAATTGATTATGACAATTACTAGTTAGAAAAAGGAAATTAATATACCAAGGTTGATTATGACTTACTGACATGGAACTAACACATGGCACAAATAACCAATTTCAACTGAAAAGCTCAAGCATGATTCACAAATGTCGATTTTCAACAAACTAAAATCTACAAAGAACATAGCTAGGTTCAAATTCATCTCCATTTATAATATGTTTAACATCAATCCAGAATGGGCATGCAAATGTGTCCCAATTTTTAAAAAAACCCATTTTTTACAAATAATCACAGTAATTCCTACATGAACGCATAATCACAATAATTTGACAAATTAAAATCTACAAACAACATAGCCAGGTTCAAACTCATGTTCCTATCCATGCAAATGTGTCCCAATTTTTCACAAGAAAACCCAATTTTTCACAAATCATCACAATAATTCCTACATGAACGCATAATCGCAATAATTTGACAAATTAAAATCTACAAAGAACATAGCCAGGTTTAAACTCATGTTCCTGTCCATGCAAATGTGTCTAGACCTGTCAAGTCAGCCGGGCCGGCCCGACACTAAATTTGGGTGGGCCGGGCTCGGGCCTCTTCGACCCATGAACTATAGCGGGCCGGGTCGGGCCGGGCCAAGGGTGAAAAATCTCAGCCCAGTCCGGCACGTGACCCACGACATGAAGACTGGCTGGCATGTACCCACAAAAAAAGCCAAACTAAGCATGTACCCACAAACAACACAGTCACCGTTCACCGCCCATCATGAAGACTGGCTGGCATGAACCCACAAAAAAAAGCCAAACTAAGCACAGCACAGCAAAAAGCAAAGCCAAGCAAACCCAAGCCAAGCAAAGCACAAATTGCTTGGCCAAAGCCAAGCACAGCACCAATTGCTTGTGCTAAAGCCAAGCATAACACACATTGACAAACAAATGATAAGCAGTGTTTGGGGTTCGGGCCGGGCCGGGCTGGGATGGGCCGGCCCGGCCCAATTGACAGGTCTAAATGTGGCCCAATTTTTCACAAAAAAAATCTATTTTTTCACAAATAATCACAAATTAATGACAATGTGCACATATTGTGGTGTTCTAACATATTTTTGCCACCAAATAATTTTCTCAATAAACTGATATACTTCATAAACCGAAATCTTCCCAAAAGAAAAACAATCACCTAAATAATTGATGCTTAAAACTAAGACAAAAACATGCAGCCGGGAACAGTGTCACATATAAATAATTATAAAAAATTGGTACATAATCCTAAAAAAAATCTTGGTAAATAATCATGTATAAACAGTGTCACATGTAATTAAATTCGAGCAAAAAATTGGTAAATAACTCTTATTAGAAATGTCAGTACGTTTGATGTATATGAGAAGACCACAAGGATACTAAGCACCATTAACTAGAGATGGTCGCAACCACTGCCAGTTAGTTTAACAAAAGTTTCATCCTTTCAAGTGTCTTGTATTTGTGCAGAACTAACATTGTCCAAGATGTATGTAAAACAAGTGGCATAAGTCTAACAAGGTTTAATGGTAATCTGTGATTCAGGACCGTACAACTCATTTCGCAACCATTCCCACTGAGTCTCCCCCAATATAGTTCCATCACTAGACAGTGGGTCACTGTGATATCTAGTATCCAAGAGAATAACCTGTAAGGTACACCCAGTTATTTGCTACAGACATACACACACATATACACACATATACACACATATCAAAGAGAATAACCTGTAAGGCACAAATATATATATATACACATGTTTTACACATTGAAATCTGCAGAAGTCAGGGAAAAAGTATGAGTTGCATAGGATAATGAAAAAAGAAGAAGTGATGGGTGCCTCAAAATTGTCAATCTTGATGATATGTGCAAACCATTCTCCACTGCCAGAGAACAAAGTAGCAATGATGAACAGTATCACTAGAGTATGACTGAACAATAATTGTCATTGATAAATAGTGATGACAGAAGTCAATTCATGTATATGGACAAGTAATCAATTTCAAGCAAATGTTGATAAAAAAATTGGTAAATAATCTAGGACAAAATAACATGCAGCCATGTAAACAGCGTACAACACTCATATTTCTAGCAAAAATTTGAGTAAAGTATAAAACACTCAAATCTCAAGCAAATAATCTAGGACAAAATTACATGCAGCCGTGTAAACAGTGTGAAACACTCAAATTTTAAGCAAAATTTCAGTAAACAGTGTAAAACCCTCAAATTTTAAGCAAATAATCTACGATAAAATTACATGCAGCCGTGTAAACAGTGTGAAACACACAAATTTTAAGCAAAATTTCAGTAAACAGTGTACAACCCTCAAAATTTAAGCAAATAATCTACGACAAAATTACATGCAGGCGTGTAAACAGTGTGAAACACTCAAATTTTAAGCAAAGTTTCAGTAAACAGTGTAAAACCCTAAAATTTTAAGCAAATAATCAACGACAAAATTACATGCAGCCGTGTAAACAGTGTGAAACACTCAAATTTTAAGCAAAATTTCAGTAAACAGTGTACAAGCCTCAAATTTTAAGCAAATAATCTACGACAAAATTACATGCAGCCGTGTAAACAGTGTGAAACACTCAAATTTTAACCAAAATTTCAGGTAAACAGTGTACAACCCTCAAATTTTAAGCAAACAACCTACGACAAAATTACATGCAGCCGTGTAAACAGTATAAAACACTAAAATTTCAAGGAAAAATTGAGTAAACGATATAAATAGTGCAAACAATCTAGGACAAAATAACATGCATCCAAATATTAGGGAAAGACTAAAACATTTTGGTAAAAAATTCTAAAGATTGGGGGAAGTATACCAAGCCGCAGCAATGGAGCACCTAGGGTTGGAAGATCAGACAGAGAGAGAGCAATGGTCGGGGAGAGAGAGAGATCAGCAACACTGGAGCACCAGGTCGGAACAATGGTCGGAGAGAAAAAAGAGCAGCAACACTGCATCACCTAGATCGGAGAGAGAGAGAGGAAGGAGAAAGTTCTATCGCCATTTTTGATCGAAAAGAGAGAGGAAGAGAAGGTTTTTTGATCGGAAAGAGAGAGAAGTCCTATCGACTATAGGAAATAGGTTTTGGGATGGACGGTCTGGATTAATCCATCCGATCGAATGGCTACGATGGAAACACGTGGAGGTAATCTTTCCCCCCATATAATTTGGCAATTAGCCGCCACACGTGTGGTATTCCCGCCAACATATTTGGGACGAAAATATGTATTATTTGGAACAGAAATTTTCATCAGTCCCAAATAGTGATCCATTTTCACAATCTGTCCCAAAAAAAAGCAACATTTTGTTACTAAAAATATAGCCGTCCCTAGAATTATACTTTTAGGACTTTTTAGACTAGTGTTCCTTATATTGTCGTCCCAAAAAGACACTTTTTTTGTAGTACATATATTTTTATTATATATTTATTTATTATATAAAAACCAAACACATATTATTTTTATTTAAAATTCTTTTTTCACCTTCTTTATAATATAAATATTATATATATATATATATATATATATATATATATATATATATATATATATATATATATATATATCTCATAAAATGAAATAAATACCAAACAATTCTAAAATTACTTCTAAAATTAAAAATAAATATTCTGTATCTTATTCATTTAATATATTAAAAGTTTTATAACAAAAAGTTATTGAACATATATATATATATATATATATATCAAAAAATATATATATATATATATATATAAATACCTATTTAAATAATAATGTAAAAACACTAACATTAATAATTTAAATAATAATAAAATAATAAAATAATATAAATTACTATATTAGCCCTATTCAGGAAAGTGGGGGTGACAAATCTACCCACCTAAAAAAATTTCGTCCTCAAAATTAGAGCAAACTAGCACAATAACACTAGCAAGAACAAAGAGAGAAAAAATATCTCAAGGCTCGAAGAGATAAGGGTAACGCTCCTACATCTCGTCCTCTCTCTCCCAGGTAGACTCACCTGGAGAGTGATGCCTCCATACGACACGAACCAAAGGAATAACTTGGTTCCAGAGAACCTTCTCCCGACGATCTAGAATCTCTACAGGCTGCTCTGGATAGCGGAGAGTAGGCCCCACCTCTAACTCGAAGTGATCCAGTACATGGCTAGGATCTGCCACGTACCGCCTCAACTACGACAAATAGAACACGTAGTGAACTCCCTCGAGCGTAGGCGGCAAGTCTAGTCGATAGGCCACTGCACCGACCCTTTCAAGAATAGTGAAAGGTCCGATGAAACGCGGACTAAGCTTTCCGCCTCGGCCAAAGCGAATCGTGTCCCGTGTCGAAAAAATCCTCAGCAACACCATATCACCAACCTAGACACAAGACAAGACTCAATACAAGACCCTAAAGCAAACAATCACAAGCAAGCACAAACAGAAAAACTGACACTAACCTCGAACTCTAACGGTCTCCGGTGGCTATCGACCCAATGCCGTTGTCTATCCTAAGCCACCCGAAGTCTATCCCTGATCAACTTAACCTTCTCTGTTGCATCCACCACCATCTCCGGGCCAAGCAAAACTCTCTCATCGACATCGTCCCATGACAAAGGAGTGCGACATCTCCATCCGTATAGAGCCTCGAATGGCGACATCTCTATACTGGCCCGATAGCTGCTGTTGTAAGCAAACTCTACCAGATGAAGATGGTCCTCCCAAGATCCCCTAAAATCTAACACACAAGTGCGAAGCATATCCTTGAGTGTCTGGATGGTCCTCTCCGACTGACCGTCTGTCTGGGGGTGATACGCGGTACTGAACTTGAGCTGAGTGCCCAAGCTAGGATGCAAACTCCTCCAGAAATGGAAAGTGAAATGACCATCCCGATCCGAGACTATGCTCACCGGAACTCCGTACAATATGACTATCTGACGTACGTACATCTCTGCCAGCTTCTCCGTAGACAGTCCCACCTTGAAAGGCAAAAAGTGGGCTGATTTGGTCAATCTATCAACGATGACCCAAATTGTGTCTTTTCCTCCTGGAGATCATGGAAGTCCAGATACAAAGTCCATAGTGATGTGCTCCCACTTCCACTCTGGAATGGGTAGTGGCTGAAGCGAACCACCTGGTCTTTGTCTCTTGGCTTTCACCTGCTGGCACACCAAGCATCGAGATATAAACTGAGCTACCTCTCGCTTCATGCCATACCACCATACATGCTCCCTCAGGTCTCTGTACATCTTGTTGGCTCCAGGATGCATAGAGTACTGAGAACGATGCACTTTCTGCAGAATCTCCTCCCGAAGCTCTCCACTCAGAACGCACAACCTAGAACTGTGCCTCAGCGACCCATCTTCGGCTATAGAGAAATCGTCTAGCAATCCTGCCTGCACCTGCTTCCTGATGCTCCTCAGGGCCATGTCATCAAAATGTGTTGATCTGACTCTGTCCATTAACACAAACTGAATCTGTAAACCCCACATCTAAATCTCTATGCCCGAAACGATCACCTCGATACCCAAACTATCCGGATCGGCCAATAGATGACGATCTACCGTCAAATACATAGCGACTGGATACCTGCTCAAGGCATCTGCAACTACATTGCCCTTTTCTGGGTGGTACTGTAAAGAGATCGAAATCCTTCATCAGCTCAAGCCAGTGCCTTTGCCTCATGTTCAATTCCTTCTGGGTGAACACGTACTTCAATCTCTTGTGATCCGTGAAGATCTCAACTCGCTCTCCGTATAGGTAGTGCTTCCACAACTTCAAAGCAAAGATAACAACTATCAACTCCAGATCATGGGTAGGGTAGTTCTTCTCATGAGGACGTAACTGCCTGGATGCATAGGCAAACACCTTTCTGTGTTGCTGAAGAACGCAACCCAAGCCCTTTCCAGAAGCGTCACTCTAGATCATGAAACCACCAGTCCCAGATGGCAACGTTAAGATAGGAGCTGTAGTCAACCTCTTCTTCAGCTCATCAAAAGCAGCCTGACACTCCTCGGTCCAGACGAACTCCATGTCTTTCTTGGTGAGTCTAGTCATCGGCTCCATCATCCGAGAGAAATCCTGAACGAACTTCCGATAGTAGCCTGCCAGACCCAAAAAGCTTCGAATCTCTGCAACTGAGCTCGGTGTGGACCAAGACTCCACTGCTGAAATCTTCTTCGGGTCCACTGAGATCCCATGCTCGGTCAGAACATGACCCAAGAACTCTATCTGCCACAGGAAGAACTCACATTCCGACAGCTTCCCATACAACTGCTCCTTCCTAAGAGTCTCAAGCACAATCCGCAGATGCTCCTCGTGCTTTTCTGGCGTTCAAACTCTGGCTCTCCCGACGGTTTACCTCTTATAATACTACCGGTACACTATGGTTCCAGGCCACAGGAATACTCAGCTCACTGACACACACCATCCAGAATAATATACCACACCTTACATGATACTATCTTCTATTGTCTGCCTCAGTTCCTCTATCACCTAATACTGCTTAATCACGCACTCTATTGATACACTCATCAATCTAGAACACTCTCTCTAGGGTTTCTATCCAAGTCTTGACAATGTCTACAAAAGGCACTAACTCCTCTGTATGATACTTGAATGGTACTCCTATATACTAGGTTACACATGTCCCTCCTATAACTAGTCACTTAAAATGTTGGTGCCTAAATATCTATAACACTTGAAATACTCTAGCTATTGCTACTAGGGTACTCCTCTTATTCTCGCACATGGGGCAACTCCTACCTTAACACTTATTAATCACCCTAGGGTTTCTTATCTATATTTAATTATCAACAATCATATACAATACTTCCTAACCATACTCTAAACTATTAACACTAGTACTTAAGGACATAGACCAATTGCAAGTCACCAAACCATCACACTACGAAGAAGCTATAATAACAGAAGTAAAATGATATAGATGACATGGTAGGACCCTTCTCAAGATATAATCTGATAATCATACGCGTCTGTCCAAAATTATGATACTCAGAATCCTCGCCACGCCAGTAAGCAAGGCTGCGATAAACGGTAGATTCCATAACTGGGTATGCACCTCTATAATCAGGTCGTCTAGAAACCTTGCCACGTCGACTAGTATGACTGCGAGAAATCCCAAATCTCATAACCAAGATATGTACATCCGAAGTTAGGTCCTTACGATTTTGCCACGCTGGCTAATATAGCTACAATAAACTCCAGGCTCCATAACTAGGTAGACGTTTTACCTTTCCTCTTATTTTGTCATTATATGTTATCAAAAGATACCGTAACTCAGGCCATAAAATTCATCTCGATATGACAATCAAAATCAACTATGATCTATCAAAATTAAATTCAATAACAAGGAGCAAGGATGAACAGAAATAAAAGGAAAGGATTTCAAATTGACGTTCAAACAAGATTCTCAAGGGTCGTCCTAGGAATCTCTCAAGAAGTCCTAAGTGTGATTGAGTAACTCCTATCATAACCTAGAACCTACATCCTAATAGCAGGCTCGTAATTAGTACTCTAAGTCGAGTACCATTACAAAATCGTACTAGTTACGACTTTGACCTGCATGGGCCACCATAAAAACGTGTCACGACCCGCACCCTATTTAGGGGCACGAGCATATGGATACGTCCAGCGTACGCCGCAGCATCGACGGTAAAATACTGTAAAGGTCATATAAACATACAGTATCTAAGACACAATAATATAACCTGTCACCTCCGTACGGAGGAATATAATCGCCACTCAATCACATAAATCTAAGGAAGATAAGCACGATGATAAAGATAAGGATAAAGATGAAGTAAATAGTCTGAAATAGTGCTGAGCCACAATCACAAGTTCAGAATTTAAAGACATCACAAGATCCCAAATAAATACTACAAGTCTCAAAGTATTAAGCTGGAATATAGTCCAGACAAAATCTAGCTAAACTAAGTCACTACAGGCGGTGCGTCCTCTACGAGCACCGGATCCACAGGCAGGTCCTGGTCGTAGACTCCATCTATGCCAAACCCATAGTAGGTGAAAAGTTCGCATCTAAATCCTCTGAAAAACAACGAGGGTTATTCTGTCAGGATATGAGCAAGTACAAACACCAACAGCAGTTCCATGTGAATTGATAAATAATATAAGAGACAATCATAATAAAATAAATGATAAATGTCAAAAATTGGAAGTAAAACTGTTTAAAAGAACTGAATAGCATATCATGGGTGAGATGTAAGGTAAAGCTGGAATAAGCAGTAAATGTAATCTGATATACGATGTAAAACTATAAAGTAAGTGCCATGAGATATTAGAGTGTTATGTGATCGGCTTGGGTCAAGATCAGGTTGTTCCATTTAATCGGCTATGCACAAGTAGTATAATAGTATAGGGATCAGGTCGGCCAAAATGGAAAGCTATGCACAAGTAGTATAAGGTTAGGCTACACCCTACGTGTGGTGAGGGTGGAGCTATGCACAAGTAATTAACAAGTAGGGGTAATGATCACATAAACTCTAATAACTCCCCAATCCCGAGTAGTATAATGACTCCAGACATGAAAGGTCATGACAAAGGATTCGAAGAGCAGGGGCTAGCCCACTCCTAAATTGGTGTCTATACAAGTACAGGAAACAATATCGAACAATGTACTCATATACCAGGTAAACCAGGAATGACATCTCATGACGAGATTCACGTATACTAGTCTGTGTATCCTCGTGTCGAGAATCAAGTATAACACTACAACTGAATAATAATATAGTAGATATCAAAGTAATGAAAACTATCAGAGAATGTACTTGCCTGCTGTCCTGAGCTGAGAAATCGAACTATAAACCACTCAATGAGCCACAAACGGTCAACTCGCACAACAGTCTCCTAATGCTGAAACAGACATTACCAAAGTTCTTAGAATGGTCAAATTAGCTAGAAACGCCTACCCATAAGTCCAATTCTGGATACAGTAGCAAAATGGTAATTTTGGGTCAAAACGGTGTCCGCCGTTGGACCCGCTTTGCACTGAAAAATATGCCAGAACCTACGGTCTCTAAAGTCATCGAACTATATGTCTACAGGTCCAGTTTGACGAGATGAACCCAATCGTACGTCCAAAGTTGGATTTCGGTGGGCCGTGCACAAATTCGTCCGTTGGATCGGGTTGTGGGCCCGCCAAAATAGCGATCCAGTCGACCTTCTCAGATTCGGACCAAACTTGGCATACAGGACCAGAAAAATGATATGGTCTTGTTGGCATAAGTTTCGTCTCGATATGACGAGCGTGCACAAAGTAATTGACAAATTTGCAAAATGGTCGATACGTTGAATTTTGGCGGATAGACAACAAATTCGTCGCGCACACGCGACCAATTTGAATTCCGTCAAACCCCACACATCCACGAAGACGATACGCACCTTTTGAAGCTTTCGATTTGTGACTACGTCGCCCAGATTGACGGGACGGACGGCTTATCAGGACAATTTTTCTAAAATTTTAGTTTTTGAAAACAGTTTTTTCTCAATCTTCACAAACCACTAACTTCCTGTATAATGCATGAAAATTAAATCTATAAGAAGGGTTTTGATCTCCTATATGTTGTCTACAAGTGTCTTTAGAAGTTTTTCCAAAGTTAGCAATATTCTGGTCGCAAATCGACCGCAAACATAGAGTTTGGGGACAGTTTCTAAACCCAGAAAATCGAGTTTTTTGTCGATTTTGGAACTCGTTTTTCGTCGCACGTGATATGAATCGGTACGAACTATTTGAAGGGATTTAAAGGTGTATAGGTTAGGATCATACCGGAAGAAAAGACTCAGAAATTGATCGAGCGTGCACGGAGTTATCTCGCTGCGAAGTCGGCTCCTCGCTGATAGTTCCACGCGCGGGTGGACTATTCGTCGTGCATTTTCCGGCGATGGACGGCCGCGGGTTGGTCGACGGCGACGTCGGGGTGAGCGCTGGGTTGGGGGTGATGGCGTAGGGTTTGGATTTTGTAAAAATCCCACTCCCTCTCTCTTGATTTATATATAGAAAGGGGGGTTCGGCCGACTAAAGCTCGGTTTTAGGCTACACTTGTGTGGGGTCTTGGTTTGGGTTGGTATAGTTGCTGCTTTGATGGATACGTGCGTGCGTGTGTGCTTTATTCTTTTTTTTTCTTTCATTCCTTTCTTTCTTTCTTTATTACTTCTTTAATACTTTAATAATTTATATACATATCAATTTATATACATATATACGTACATACATACGTACGTACATACATACGTACGTACATACATACATACTTACATACATACATACATATATTTTTATTATATATTTATTTATTATATAAAAACCAACCACATATTATTTTTATTTAAAATTAATTTTTTCCCTTCTTTATAAATAAATATTATATATATATATATATATATATATATATATATATATATATATATATATATATATATATATATATATATATATATATATCATAAAATGAAATAAATACCAAATAATTCTAAAATTATTTCTAAAATTAAAAATAAATATTCTGTATCTATATTCATTTAATATATTAAAAGTTTTATAATAAAAACTTATTGATCATATATATATATATATATATATATATAAAATATATATATATATATATATATATATATATATATATATATATATATATATATATATATATATATATATATATATATATATATATATATATATATATCAACAAAATACCTATTTAACTAATAATGTAAAAATACTAACATTAATAATTTAAATAATATTAAAATAATAAAATAATATAAATGACTATATTAGCCCTATTCAGGAAAGTGGGGGTGACAACACCAGACGTACAAAGATGGTGCATAAAAAGTTTTTTTATTAAAATCATGTCTACAAAGATCTATTACAGATTCTCCATGATCACATATAAAGAATAAAATACCAAAAGTCTACAAGTGGGCAATCTTCAGAAAGTGCGCAGTCCCCCATACGCGCAGCTCGTCAGAGCGAATCACTTTCTCGTCAGAGCGAACCACTTTCTAGCCAAACGCGGAGGAACTTAAATATGGCTAATGAAGCAGTTATATGCCCCAGCAAGAACGCAGCCCCTGCTAGCCACACTACTGCCCCTCTTGAGCAGGGTAGAGCACAACCTGTGGTGCTTCGGGTTGGCAATAAATCCAAACCCGATAGCTTGGACCTCGAAGACGTCCAAGATGTTGATCAGGTTCGAACTCCTAATGCCAGATACTCAAGTGCATCTCAAGATCCAATAGCAGTTCTTCTACAAGGACATAGCTTCTTTGAACAAAGAGATCCACAACCAACAGTCGACTTGTGCAAGGCCAACGACCGTTCGAAACTAAGTCAAGATCGAGCATGACGGTGTGAATGCTAAGAGACAGTGGACGTAACTCCTCAGAAAACTTTCCTTTATATACGCCATATACGGTCCAACCCACATGCCACATGGTCGTCAGTCAAAGACTCCCAAATTAATGGGGTGAACCAAGGACTCAGTACAATGAATCTCATTTAATAGGTTCATTTGACTGAATTCTAGGCCACGAACTTCTTGAATTCCCCAAATGACGACAATAATTAAAGAAGAGCATGATTGACTCATCCGTTAAAAGAGCAGTCATTAATTGCTCTTATGACTTCAACAAAACTAGCTCCTTCAGACTCAGAAGCGCAGCCACTTCAGTTCAGATCAGAAGTGCAGCTCCCTCGCTTCAACCCAGAAGCACAGCTCCCTCGCTTCAACCCAGAAGCGCAGCCCATTCAATGGCTCCTTTATCTGACACTTTTTTGCCTCAAGCACAAGTCTTCTCATCGCCCAAAAGCGTAGTGACTCTGTTGCCTCAAGCACAAGTCTCCTCGTCGCCCAAAAGTGCAGTGACTTAGTAGTCTTCGAAATACAGTCTCCTCATTGACCAAAAGCACAATGACTCCGTCGTCTTTGAAGTATAGTCTACTCATCGCCTCAAAGCATAGTGACTTCATTATCTTCAAAGAACAGTGTACTCGTCACCTAAAGCAGTGACTCTCTCGTCTTCGAAATATAGTCTCCATGTCATCCAGAAGCGCAGTGACATCGAAGCCTCACCAGAAGTGCAGCTCACATAGATGCACAGTCCTATGAGGTGGCTGTAGAAGTATGAAAAATCTCAGCTGACAATATTCCTCCACCACAGTGCAAATAATACAAATGTACAGACAGAGTGTTAAAAAGAAAAAATAGAAGAAAGTTATTTTATTATCATGTCTACAAAGATTAGTACAGATTCAACAAGGCTACATATAAAGGACCAACCCTAATCTTCTACAAAGAATCGATTACAGATTTAGCAAAGCCTAGGGGAGTCTATAAGAGGTTTAGTCTTCGTTAGACTGCAGCCTCCTTCTTCTCGGTACGCATATAGGAAGATTGGTCTCCATTGAAGCATATTCTGACTTTCTTGTGGACACAACCCTCCAAAAGTGCATCAGCTACTCGACTGAAGCGAGCAACTTCTTGAAGCAGCAATTGGCCCGGGTTTCCAGAAGGCGCAGAAGGTCTCAAAAGCCCAGAATGAGTAGGGCAGAGCACAACCTGTGGCTCTTCAGGTTGACCATCCACCCACAAGCTAGACCGTCATGACCTCGAAGACCTCCAAGGCGTCACCCAGGCTCGAACTACTCATGAGAAGCGTTCTAGCACGTTCCGAGGCTCATCAACCGTTCTTCTACGAAGGCATAGCCCCTTTGAACGAAAGAATCCTCAACCAAAATCCGACTTAGGAAAGCCAACCGCCGCTCGAAGCTAAGTCTAGATCAGCATGGTATTGAAGGACAAGAAGAGAAAGAAGACGTGACTCTTCAGAAGAAACTCCCCCTTTATATAGGGCGGGAGCGGTCCAAAATGCAGGCCACATGGCCGACGGTCAAAGTTTCCACATTAATGGGATGAACCTAGGACTCAGCACAATGAACCTCATTAAATAAAGTTCATTCGACTAAGTCCTAGACTATCCTAGGACCCCTTGAAATTACCCAAGTAACGGTGGCAATTAAGAGGGAGTCATTCATTAAGGAGCGGTCATTCATTGCACTTTAAAAGAAGGCTTCAAAGCCAATGCCTTCAATCCAGAGGCGCAACTACATTCCTACGCCAATCTCAGGCGCAGACTGGTGATGTTTTCACACCACCTCAACTCCAACGGTACAGCACTCTGCTTCGACCTAGAAGCTCAACTACCGTTCGTCAGAGACTTGGAAGATACCATTGCATCCAACATAAGTCTGTCTACCGCCCCAAAAGCACAGTAACCTCGTCAACATGAAGCACAAGCCTACTCGTCGCCCTGAAGCACAGTGACTTCGTCGCTCGAAACATGGCCTTCTCGTCGCTCAAACGCACAGAGGCTCCGTCGTCTTCGAAGCATAGTCCACTCATCGCCTGAAAGCACAGAGGCTCCATTGTCTCCAGAAGAACGGTCTACTCGTCGCCCCAGAAGCGCAGTAGTACTTAGACTTCGCCAGAGGCACAGGAAGCATGGTTCCACCCAGTCGGTTTGCTTACATCGACTCTCTCGAAGATTGGATTGTGATCAATCATGATTGATATCTTATCAAATTGATTTAAATCTTAGACGAGGATCAATCAGAATCCAAATCTGAGATGAAATCCCAAGATTTACTCGGCTGCATCCGAACGGGCAAATCGGCACACGCCACATGTTCAGTTATTTTGATAACCACCAGAGATCTCGATTGAGGGGAATCAAGATTGCTGAAATATTCAGGCTTCTACAAGTCATGCTTCTACAAATACATGCCTTATGCAACAAACGTACCACGTCTATGACCAACCAAAGGCCCGTATTGACAGTCACACGTGCTGTCGATGGGATGTTATACAAGACTGGTCCCCGTGCTCCGATGCCTCGACCAGTTGAACCCTTTTTTCAATTGAGCACTCATGTGCGTGATGCAAGCCAGGGAATATATCCCATAGAGAGACTCGTGCGAGCAGCGTTCCTGCAAGCATGATAGGAATCTGCCTCGCCAGGCCCCCTCTCATCGTACCCACATGCAGCTTCCCTACGCGTACAATGGGGTACCACGACGGAAGACCTGGAGCTGTCCCAAGCAGAAGAAGAATCAACGGCACAGGGCATGCCTAAATCAAGGCATCCTTATACCGAGATTACCATCAACTGCTGTTGTCAACAGGCGGCTGTACTACCACCGAGGAGGCGCTCTATCTTTCAAAGACTTCAACCTACGTCGACTGCACGTCATAGACTCAACAGGGGGTTGGCAAAAAAGAGAGTAGATGAACTCCGTGTCGCCACGTGCAACGCGGCACAGGGTTCTAAAACCCCCAAGAAGTCATCCAAGAATCCTCCCGTAACGGCCACCAAGCTGAGGAAGTGGCCCGAGAGTAGCAAGGCAAAGGTACCTAGCACATGTGTGTTCCAAGGCACACATTCCAAATCTTCGTTGGGTGCCACGTCAAATGCTGGGGGTAGCCAACCTCCCACTATGCATGACAACACCGCGTTCCAATCTGAGGAGGAGCTATACGATACGGATGCCTCCACAGGCGCAGCTAGCCACCAGACTGGGGGTAGCAACCGCAATGAGTCTGAAGAAGACCACAACCTTCCAGTCTATCCTTAGGACGACGAGGCTCGGACATCTAAGCCAGAGAGCAAAGGATCTATTGTCCCTTCCACCCATCCACACACAAGGTCCGTATTTATGGCCGAAGGTGATGAGGCGGACAATAGTGAAGTGCCTGACAAGCTGAAACGTATCGAAGCTCTCGAGACGAGCCTAGATACGTTAAATGCCATAATGAAAACTCTGTCTTCTCTCATACTGAAGATCAAGGGGAATTTGGTACCCACTGCCGCTACACCTACTCTTTGTCTAGCGGCCAATGATGGATCCAGCAAACTGCCCGCCGTCCATCAGGCGGGACCATCGTCGTCTACTCCATCGACTACAGGCCCGACAATGTCAACCGAGATACAGCAGGCCATCAAGGAACTGTATGCTCGCTACGACGCCAAAGAGAAGCAAGCAGCACTCTGGAAGATGGGGATTCAACAGCCATATCCTGTCGAGTGGGACAATGTAGTTTATCCTCCTAAGTACAATCCGCAGACGCTTACGCCCTACGAGGGAAAGGAGTCTCCCCGATGATACTTTAGGTACTTTGCCTCAGTGACAGGGCACTTGTCGAAGGACGACGCCCTCCTTACCAACATCTTCATAGGAGCTCTAATAGGTCTTGTAGAAGCATAAAAAATCTCAGCTGACAAAATTCCTCCACCACAGCGCAAATAATACAAATGTACAGACAGAGTGTTAAAAAGACAAAACAGAAGATATGAAAGAAAGTTCTTTTATGATCATGTCTACAAAGTCTAGTACATATTCATTAAGGCTATATATAAAGGACCAACCCTATTTTTCTACAAAGAATCAATTACAGATTTAGCAAATCCTAGAGGAGTCTACAAGGGGTTTAGTCTTCGTCAGAGCATAGTCCCCCTTCTTCTTGGTACACATACTAGAAGATTGATCTCCATTGATAGCGTATACTGACTTTTTGTGGGCGCAATCCTCCAAAAGCGCATCAGCTACTCGACTGAAGCGAGCAACTTCCTGAAGCAGCAATTGGTCCGGGTTTCCAGAAGGCACAGAAGGTCTCAAAAGCCCAGAATGAGCTGGGCAGAGCACAACCTGTGGCTCTTCGGGTTGGCCATCCACCCACAAGCTAGACCGTCAGGACCTCGAAGACCTCCAAGGTGTCGCCCAGGTTCGAACTCCTCATAAGAAGCGTTCCAGCATGTTTCGAAGCTCATCAATTGTTCTTCTACGAAGGCATACCCTATTTGAATGAAGGAATCCTCAACCAAAATTCGACTTAGGTAAAGCCAATCGCTGCTCGAAGCAAAGTCTGGATCTAGCATGGTGTTGAAGGACAAGAAAAGGAAGAAGACGTGACTCTTCAGAAGAAACTCCCCTTTTATATAGGGCGGGAGTGTTCCAAAATAGAGGCCACATGGCCGACGGTCAAAGTTCCTACATTAATGGAAAGAACCTAGGACTCAGCACGATGAACCTCAATAAATAAAGTTCATTCGACTAAGTCCTAGACTAACCTAGGACCCCTTAAAATTCTCCAAGTAACGGTGGCAATTAAGAGGGAGTCGTTCATTAAGGTGTGGCCATTCATTACTCTTTAAAAGAAGACTTCAAAGCCAATACCTTTAATTCAGAGGCGTAGCTACATTCCTATGCCAACCTCATGCGCAGACAGGTGATGTTTTCTGTAAGCCCCCAGAATTTTAGAGTTTATTTTAAATTTTCTAAATGAATTATTTTCAATAAATATTTTATTATAATTATTTTTGACCATTAAATGTATTTTTTTGTGATTTTGATCTCTGGAAACTCTCTTTATGAGTTTTGTAGTAGACCAGATTATTTTTATGTTGGTATAAGGTGTCACACTCAAACTTGTTCCCTTGTGCTCTTTTTGCATCGCGCAACTTTCAGGGTCAATTTAGGCCAATTGATTATCTACCGTAAAACCTGATCCAAACTTCCAATTTAATTTCAGGGCCCGACATCGGTCCAATCTAATCAACCCAATATATGTTCTGACCGGTTTTGAGTCTACTATGCACGTGTCACTTACGTGTCACCCAATTGATCTCCCGCATGATCTTATTTCACCCATGATTATAAATAACTTAAATTTGTAATTATGACTAAACCAAGCCCAAACTCAACCAAACTTGACCCAACACCCAACCAGATTTTATGTGACCTCTCTCATGACTACCCAAGTACCCCACATAATTTGTCTCTTTTTCCTACTCTAAAATATTTTTTCTCTCTCTACTTATTTAAATATCTATATTTAAATATCTATCTCTTTTCTTTAATATATATACAAATATCCTCTCTCTCTTTACTCCTACACATACACCCCCCTTTCCCATCACAGCATACACATCACCCCCCTTAGTCGACCTCTCCCTCTCTCTATTCTCTTTTTCTCTCTCTTTTTTTAAATATAACTCTCTCTCTCTCAACTCTCTTTCTATAATATCTCTCACTCTCTCACTCCACTATCCTCACAGCCACCCTCCCCTATTCCACAGCCTCCCTAGCCGAGAGCTCTCCCATCTTCTCTTCTCCTTCTTCACCATCTACATCACCATCATCATCCTCACTACCTCCACCTCCACAAACACCACCTCCACCACCACAAACAACACCTCCACCACCACGAGCACCACCACAGCCACCTCTCTCTTCTTCCTCCTCTCTATCTTCACATCACCATCACCATTACCACCCTCACCTCCATAAACACCACCACCACTACCATCACGAGCACCACCCTCACATCCATAAACACCACCACCACACCATCATCTACACCAACACCACACGCCGCCACGGCCACCACCGCCATCATCGTACCGTCGATGTGCCCCCGCCGTGCCACAGCGCCCTAACAACAGTAGCAGCAACAGTGCATGGCAGCAGCAGTAGCCGTGCCACTGCACGTCGTCGCTGCCACCGCGCGCTGCCGCATGGATCCCCCTGAACTGGCGAACCCCCAGGCGGCCTCCTCGTGGCAGTCGCCGATCTTGCTGATGCGATATGTAGATAATTCGTGCGTTTGGCACGGGATCCCATCGTGACGCGCGAGTTTTGAACTCAGGATTCGTGTTTCGTCACAGCGACTTCGCGCACATTTTTCCATAGATCAGACCTTTGGATCGACGAACTCTTTGCTCTGACACAATCTTAGTATATAGCTCTTCACTCCTCTCAAGTTCATCCGTTAATTTTGTCGTTTGGTACATCAAAACCGGCCGCCAAGTTGACCGTTTAAATTGTATAATTTTTGGACAGTTTTGCGAAGCCAAATTCGTCGGATCGTATCTTCTCCGTCGCACCTCCGTTTGATGTGCCGTCAGTTCTTGTGCGCAGCTAGTATAACCTTCTTCCTTTTCCTTCAATTTTGTTTCATTGTGAGCACGTTTGATTGGTTGAATTTGACACCAAAGTTGGTCGTCCGAATTTATAATTTCCAACTTGCTAAATTCTATTTTTTAATCCAAGACTCCGGATTTCAATTTCGATACCACCAGTAGACTCGTGGCATCGTTTTGGCACGATTTCATATAAAGTTTGTTAGATTTGGAGGACGTGGGCCCTGGCGTGCATTTCGGTGCAAAGCGGGCCCCACAGTCCGAGTCAACGGGTCACTTGGAGATCGGTTCATCGGAATCCAATTCCGGATATATCGTTGAGTTCACATCAACATTCTGGACTCGTTGACATATAATTTGCTGAGTTTTGTGGACTTTGACTTCGACACGTATTTTCGTATAAATCGGATACCAATATCCAGGTCAACGGACCATTTCGTGATCGGGTCATCGGAATCCCAGTTCAGACATACCGTTAGGTTCGTATCGTTATTCTGGATTCGTGGACATATAATTTGCTAACTTTTGTAGACTTCTTCCCTGGCATATTTTTTGGTGCTAAGTGGGTCCAACAGCGGATATCATTTTGACCCAAAATTACCATTTTGCCCCTATGTCCAAATTGGACTTATGGGTTGGCTATCCCAGCTAATTTGACCATTCTGGACACGTTGGTGATATTTATTTTATCATCCGACAACATCTGTAGATTTTTTCTTATGTATCATCCTTAATTTATAATTAATTCTTATTATTAGTATATTTGTGTACTTGGGTTTTGTAAAATTCTACACTCTGAGTGTTGGTTATAGGCTTAGTGTTACCCCAAATTGGTCTACTATGCTAGGGCATCACTTAGCTAAGTGTCTCAGTTGGAAGTCGTGGCACACCACTAGTGTTGGAGTTAGCAGTCTAGAGTCTTGAACATAGAATAGGATCTGAGATTATTATACCCTTTTTGACAAGATAGGACACCAGGCTTCTTCCTCTGCATTCTTATCACCTTGCCTTGTTTGAGGCGAGTACCCCTACAACTCTATTTTACTGCATATGATAATGAATTTCGTATGAACCATGTTAAAATACCGTTTTTTGAACTGCAAGTCATATCTTCACATGCTTTATGCTGCTCTAAGTACCTACCAGGTTTTATACTGCTCTTAGTACCTACCATGCTTTATACTGCTCCCAGTATCTTTCATATGTTTTAAACTGCTCTCGTATATCTCACATATTATAGCTTGGGTTATGGGGAAACTGATAGTTGAGTACGGGATCATGCCCCCTTCTACCGAATCCGAGCAAGGTCGCATTCTACATGCAAACCTTGTCGTAGGCACTTATCCAGCTGTATTTATGCGTATGTACATCTATCGCCTTTTCACTTGTACGGAAGTACATTTTATTATATGTAGACTTGTACACCGGTACATTTTATACCTATTGACGATCACGTGCCTGCTCCAGTTTTAAACATTACATATACATCTGTCGCCATGACAAATGTATCTTCTACATGATAGACTGTGATATGACATGATCCTTATTTATTACATCTCTTTTCATTCCAAGCTCAGTATGTTTAGTTTGTAGAACCAGTACTTTCTCCCGTCCTGACATGATAACGTTGTAGGCATACTTTCGGAGGAAGATTTTGCTCTGTGATCTTTATTATGGGCCCACTACAGAGGACTAGGTCATTGCTCCCGAGGAAGTCCCCGCAGGGAACCTCGCTTGGTAATCTCGCTTAGATTATTTTTGGCTTAGTTATTGAACTGTTTAGACTATATCTTGTAGTCACTGGACTTTGTCTCCAGTTTAATACTTTGGAAGTGTATTATTAAGTCTGTACTTATTTTACTTTCGCTTATAGATGTTGTATTGTGATGAACCTTTTAAATGTGATATTAGAACAGTTAGCAGCTTACATCCTTTATTGTCTATACTTAGAACAGCGTACTACGCTTTAACCAAGCGTAGGTTGGACATGGCTCGGCCCGGCCCAACAATTTGGGTAGCGGGTTGTGACATTTTCACACCACCTCAACTCCAACGGTGCAGCACTCTGCTCCGACCCGGAAGCTCAACTACCTTTCGTTAGAGACTTGGGAGATACCATTGCATCCAATACAAGTCTGCCTGTCGCTCCGAAAGCACAGTAACCTCGTCAACCTGAAGCACAAGCCTACTCGTCGCCGTAAAGCACAGTGATTTCGTCGCTCGAAACACAGTCTTCTCGTCACTCATACGCACAGAGGCTCCGTTGTCTCCAGAAGAACGGTCTACTCGTCGTCCCAGAAACGCAGCAATACTTAGACCTCGCCAGAGGCGCAGGAAGCGTGGTTCCACCCAATCGGTTTACTTAAACCGATTCTCTCGAAGATAGGATTGGGATCAATCATGATTGATATCTTATCAAATTGATTTAAATCTTAGACGAGGATCAATCAGAATCCAAATCTGAGATAAAATCCCAAGATTTACTCGGCTGCATCAGAACGAGCAAATCAGCACACGTCACGTGTCTCCTCCTTTGGTTATTTTGATAACCACCAGAGATCTCGATTGAGGAGAATCTTAATGTCCGCCACGTGTCAGCACCGCAGAAGCCCGTACCGTACAATGATGGCAGATTCCTTCATATCTCAAAACCCTAATGCACATCGCTATGTGCTCTCTTTCCCTATAAAAAGGAGTTTTCCTTCAATAAAGGAGAGACCACCGAATATTAAATCTCCAGCTCCAGGCATCCTCTTGACCGGCAACCCTAGAGTTCCATCAAAGGTATAAGAAAGTCAGAGCAAGTTCAACCCAACGTCAGATCGTAAACGGAGTAAAGGAGCCGCTGAGTGCTCGATCTCCACCGTCACACTTTCCAAGAAACTCTTTCCTTGTACTTAGAATATCCTATTTAGGACTTCCTTCTCTGTACACAGGTCTTTCCCTTGTACTTAGAATATCCTGTTTAGGACTTCCTTCTCTGTACACAGGTCTTCCCCTTATACTTAGAATATCCTGTTTAGGACTTCCTTCTCTTTACACAGGTCTTTTTATGTTCAATAAACAAAAAGTTCGTTCAACCTTTTGTGATATCGAACAGTGGCATTGTTCCACGTGGCAAGTCGGATACCTATATCTTTTCAAATATTACCCCAATCGGTTTGTTTAAACTATCGCTCTTAAGATAGAACAGACTTTGATTCTATTGATAAGATCAATATCCTATCATTTTGTTTAAACTACCACTCCCAAAGATAAGGACGAAGTTGGTTCCTATGGACGAGGGCCATATCCAATCGGTTTGTTTAAACCCATGGCCCCCTAAGATAAGGACAAAATTCAACTTCGGGGATAGGAACAAAATATACTCGGGTTTATCCAATCAACATTAAACACACGCCATGTGTCATTTATTTGGTTATGTTGATAACTCCCTAAGATCGTGATAAAAGAGAATCCCAGTGCCCGCCACGTGTCAGCTCAGTAGTAGCCCTCACTATGCAGCCTCAAGATTCTCTCATATCTCTACGTGTAGCATTCCTGCACAATCCTTATGCACATCGTATATGTGCTCGCCTATAAATAGAAGGAGTTTTCCTTCGATAAAGAGGCTTCGAAATCTTCAGTAACTTCGGCGTCCTCTTGATTGGCAATCCAGAGTTCCAATCACAAGCACCAGAAAGTCAGAGAAAGTTTAACTCGTCGTCAGATCATCAACAGAGTAAAGGAGCCGCTGCAGTGCTCGATCTCCACCGTCATACTTCCCAAGAAATTTTGTACTTAGATATCCTGTTTAGGAATCGATTGTACTCTTTTACACGTTTAATATACTAAAAAGTTCGTATGACCTTTTGTCATGACAAAAAAGATGGCGACTCTGCTAGGGACTTCCTTCTCCTCCAACAAAAGGCGATGATGCAATCTGACGACAACTTGTTGGGATCTTCTCAAAAGACATTGATCGTACGTTTTGACCAGCAAGTTTTTGAAGATCTCCTTTCTGAAGAGAAGTCGAGTCCTTCGAAGCAGTTCGTAAAACCGAAGCAAACTCGACGTACATGGGTGCCGAAGGCGGCTGCGACGAGCAGCAAGACGGAGGGGACTGTGCTCCAGAACCCCCTGAACGACGAAGCCCCGAAGAAGATTTCAGCTGCTGCTGCTATGTCGCCTTGCTCAGTTCCCGCTTCAAGAAAGTGCGGCGAGGAGTGCGGCTTCCCTATGGAGGCTTGACAAAGGCACATCACCGGAAGAAGCACGCAATGACCCACTTGCTAACGGAGGAAGTTGCAGGCGAGAACTTCTGACTTTGACATAATTGCCTACCCATCGGGTAAGGCTATGTTGGATTCTGAATGGTATGCACCTTCTAGGGGTAATGTGAAGAGATCCAAGGCAACACATGCCTTATATGGCCAAAGTGCTACGCTAACCACTCAGTTGGACTCTGAATACTACGCACCTTCTGGGGGTAGTAGGAAGAAGTCCAAGGCAGCACGCGCCTTGCGCGATCAATGTGCTATGCCAACAACTGACCAAAGGCCCGCGTTAACAGTCATACGTGTAGCCAACGAAAAGCTATACAAACCAGTTATGCTAGTTGGCACTATGATTACACCTCTCTTGATCTTTAACAAAAAAATATTCTTGATAGGAACGGTGTTAATTAAGTTGATGATGATTCATTGAAGTAGGCTTGTAATCTAAATTTTATCTTCTTACCAAGCTATTTTTATTAGAGATGATGTATCTGGGCAATCCAAATTTTATCTTCTCACATAGATGCAAAACGAGGTATTAGTGTTATGTTATATGTGGTACCAATTGAGTTTGGGGTTTGAGTTCAGGTAGGGTAGCAGTTAGGGAGAAGTCTAATACCATGTTGGTTAGTACCTGGGCATCAATAACCTGGAAATATGGGTATCATATGCTAGCAGGCCAAGTGTGTGAGAGTAGGTATTAGTGTGAGATGAATATATTATATTAAGATGAATTTAGAGGTCAAGTTTGTGTGCACATTCATATATGAAATGCACATTCATATTTGTGTGCTACTAATGGATTTATACACATTCATATTTGTGTACTACTAAGTGATTTTGATATCTAATATACTAAGGAGTATCCTAGTACCTAGAGTGTATAGAGTATCCTAGAAGTGTAGGTATGATTGGTATAGTGTCAAGACATGTGTCAAGATACTAGGTATATAGGTAAGTGCTAGCTAGGTATCGCCAAGTATTTCACGGTAAGTGCTAGCTAGGTAAGTGCTAGCTTGGACACTCCGAGGTCAAGTTTTCCTTGTGGGCTCACAAGGAACACATGACGACAGAGATATCATTCTCTCTTATGTTAACTGTCCGTGTTAGCCTGAAATCAAGTGTACCATGTGAGCGCTTCTCTGGAAACTAAATTTACTTATGCAAGCCTTTTGAGGCTATCAGAGTTATACCAAAAAGACGAAGAACTTAGTCTTTTATAGTATTTTTCGGAAATCTAATATAACTCTGACAGCCTCAAAAGGCTTGGATAAGTAAATTTCCTTTCCACGACCAAATGACTCATAAAGAACACGTGACAACACCTAAGTGTATATCGTAACCTAAGTGTATATCGTAGTACCTAGAGTGTATAGAGTGAGTATCCTAGTAGTATATAAGATATTTTAGAAATTGGGTAATTGTCAAGATAAGTTTGGGGTTTAATTGAAAGTATCTAGAGTGTATCCTATAAGATATGGAATGGTGTCAAGTGTAGGTATGATTGGTATCCTAGTATCAAGATACAAGAGAGTATTAATGTGATATTATGTACCATGGTACATGATATCCACATGATACATAAATACCTGAAGTTAAGATGATATGTAGATAAGTGCTCGCTAGGTATCTTAGATACTTATGTAAGTGTCTGTGTCAGCCTGAAGTTAGGTGTCCATGTCAGCCATTCTCTGAAAAAGTAAGTTTACATCTGTAAGCCTTTTTGAGGCTTTTAGAGTTCTGTCGAATTTCTGAAAAATAGGAGAAAAGACAGAATGAAAGAAGTAAAAAAAAAGAACAAAAAATCCTAGAAAAGAAAATTATAATACTTGGCATTTTCTATTATTTTTTGATAATCCGGTAGAACTCTGAAAGCCTTAAAAGGCTTGCAGAAGTAAATTTTCTTCGAAGAGAAGGGCTGGCATTGAACATATGACGACACTCATTTAATACTCATGTGTCTATGCATCCATTTGGATAATATAATCGAATAATGTGTATCTATCTTTGCATAATTATCTTCAAATGGATATGAATTACTATCTACGGCATCGTTCGTGGATGTACAATCATCATCCTGATGACATGTACAGTATGCGGGATGAATTCATAGAGGGTGTATAGCAGTTCCTACAGTTCGCCAAGGCCAGTAAATGGACAGTACCAAAATTAAGTGTCCGTGTGTGAGATGTCACAACTTGAAATATCATCCATAAGTGAAAGTCACATATCATTTGTACTCGAAGGGTTTCACGCCGAATTACTATCACTGGATCGTGTACGGAGAACTTGTGTCTTTAGCATCGGAGTCGGGGCCTAATTTGGATGTACACAACCACGCTGCTTACGACGATGGGTGGATGAACATGGTTTTTGATGTGTCGAGGCCCAGTTTCGATCTGGACAATCATGATGTAGTTGAGGAGGCATCGAATGCCGATGCTGCGAAGTTCATGGAGTTGCTGGAGAATACAAGGACTCTATTATATCCTGGTTGTAAGGATCATTCACTGTTGGAGGTGGTTACAAGATTGTTGAGCATCAAGTCCGATTTTAACATGTCGCAAGAATGCTACAATCGACTGATAGAGTTGATTATAGAGATATTGCCGGCGGGTGCTAAGTTGCCTAAAGACTTCTACCGGTCTAAGAGGATGGTGAGATCGCTCTGGATGCGATACTAGAAAATCAATGTATATTGCAACTGGTGCATGTTGTACTACAAAGCACGACAAGGATAAAGATGCGTGCAGATTCTGTGGTATTGATCGCTACAAAGGTACTAATAGAGGAAGGTCTGTCGGTGCAAGGAAAGCCTACCAATTCGATGCACTACTTGCTGTTGACGTTGCGGTTGCAGAGGTTGTTTATGGTGAAGGAGACTGCAGAAAACATGAGTTGGCACAGGCAGGAACAGATCGAAGGAGTGTTGGATCACCCATCCGATGGAGAAGTATGGAAGCACTTTGAGCGAGAGTATCCAGATTTTGCTTCGGATCTGCTTAATATCATATTGGGACTCTCCTCCGACGGTTTTACCCCATTCGGACTTTCCAGCTCCCAGTATTCGTGTTGGCCTGTGATCGTCACTCCATACAATCTACCACCTTGGATATGCATGAAGACTCCGTATATGTTCCTCACCATTATTATCCTGGGTCCGAACAATCCGAAGAGAAACATCAATGTGTATTTATAGCCATTGATAGAAGAGTTGAATCAGCTATGGAAAGTAGGAGCCAACACGTACGATGTTTCTAGCAAACAGAATTTTTAGATACGGGCAGCACTTATGTGGACTGTCAACGACTTTTCGGCCTATGGAATGTTATCGGGATGTAGCACTCATGGCCATCTTTCATGTCCGTATTACATGGACCGCACTAAGGCTTTCCGTTTGAAATACGGAGGCAAACCATGCTTCCTCGATTGTCATCGACAATTCCTGTTGAAGGATCATCCGTACCAGAGGAACATGAATGCTTTTCATGCCAGCATTGTGGAGAAGGCTAATCCACCGCCAAGGTGTCCCGGATACACGATATGAGAAGAGGTAAAAGATTTACCAAGTGCTATTGAAGAGCCTGCTAAGGGCTACAAGTGTGACGGATTTGGTCGCACGCATAACTGGATGAAGAGGAGTATATTCTGGGATCTACCATATTGGAGCACCAAACTGATCAGACATAACCATGATGTCATGCATATCGAGAAGAATGTGTTTGAAAATATAATTAATATTTTAATGGACGTAAAGGGGAAGACGAAAGACAATCCAAAGGCCAGGTTGGACTTGGAAGAAATATATAGACGTCCTGCGTTGCATTTGATAGAGGAGGGGAATGGAAAGTTAAAGCAGCCTAAGGCAATTTTCTCACTGGAGAAGGAGGATAAAGTAAGAATTTTGTTATGACCCAGTCCCAAAATACCCGGGACCGAACCATGTGGCATAGGCCAGCTACATATTCAATCAGACTCTAGTACGACTAGAATACGTATAAGTTGTTCAAAATGGTGTAACTATCACTACATCAACTCAGTATCTCAATCCAGATAGCAAAAACATAAGAAGGAAAATATAATACTAGTCTGCTGCCCAATAATCATACTCGCCCGTGTAAACTCAAATAAATAATATGAGTCTATAAATACTACGCAAATCGAGCAGATATGTAATAGCAGAAGATAAACTTTGAAAGAGTATATACCTGAAATGAAATGAACACCAGCAACAATCCAGCAATGAGCTCTATAAACCTACTCAATCAACCTGGAAGGAAACCAGGTCCTCAGCGGGACGTAGCAAGATACATAATATACATGCCGCTATAAAGTACAATAAATAATATGTGAGGGTAGTAACATGTGATCCAGATGCTAGACCTGTGACCAAGATAGTAAATAGGTGATCGAGTGGCACTAATACTAAGCAAACCATCTTGTTTGTGCGATATGCAATTGAGGACAACTTTCGATGCGAGGGCTTTCCAAATATAAAATCCGTAGCTCCGGTATAGAGACTCCCGGGATGCAAGATCGTAGCTCTGGTATAGAGACTACCGATATATATAGTCATACCTCCGGTATAGAGACTCTCGATAAATATAGTCGTAGCTCCGGTATAGAGACTCCCGATAAATAAGAGAGGCACGTAACTCCGGTAACAAAATCTCTCAAATAAGGATGTATAATAATAAGTACATAGTGATATATGCATAGTAGCCCTCTCGCCTAGTAACTGTCTTCCCTACCCAATACTACTGTCTGTGTCGTATCCACGACACATCCAATCCAACTCTAATGAAAGATAAGTCCAGAAGTCCAGTCAAAACATGTACACATGAGATCCAACATCAGTAACATCTAGAGATCATAAGAGTCACCGGTATGCCATGTTGTACGAATTCATGTGTCAGGTCTATTTGTCAGCAAAAAAAATCATGAGTGTGCTGATAATGAACAGGAAAAATCGTGTACAGTATATCCAGTGTGAATCGACTGATAAGAAACTATAAGCATATAGATACTGTAAATTATATTGGCAAGGTATACTTCCCTGGAGTTGTCCAAAGTGTGCTGAGACTGCAGTAACAAGGCCTATCCCACTATCCATGAGAACCATACTCCATGCAAATATCTATCAACCCAAATCACAAAAAAATATATATCACACACTATAGTACATGTATGACTAATAACTCCCACCTAGGGAGCTTGGGTCATTTCTAGTCACCTACTACCTTAGGTTATTTACGACAATTCTTAATTATATCGCCTAGAACTAGGTCAAACTAGTCTCTATAATCATTATTGCCAATAATATGAATGGCAAGTTATAGGTTTAAAGTATCAAGTTTGTACCTCGCTATCCTACAATGAAACCTACGACACGCAAATTGAGACAAAATGATCAACGCAAGGTTAACAATCTTATCTTGGCGATCCACATGGTCAATTAGTCAATTTCAGCGATGTGAGGTCACTGAAATCGACTGATCTCAATCTCGACGCACGAATTTCGAAATACGAACATAAATAGAAATTAATTATAAATACTGGTGATTCATAAAGGTAAATCTACAAACGCCGTCAGATGATGAAACAAACATCATCAACGTGTCCAAAATGGTCAAATTAGTTAGGGTAGCCTATCATAAGTCCAATTTGAATACATGGACAAAATGGTAATTTTCGGTCAAAATATGGATTGTAGTTGGACCCACCTTCCACCGAAAATATGCCAAAATAAAAGTCCTTTAAACCTAGAAAATTATATGTCCACGATTCCAGAATGATGATACGAACCCAACGGTATATCCGAAATTGGATTCCGATGAGCCGATCTCAAAATGAACCGTTGAACCGGACGTTGGAACCTAGTTTGCACGGAAATACGTACCGGAGTCAAAGTCCACTAAACCTAGCAAAATATATGTCAACGATTCTAGAATGACGATACGAACCCAATGGTATATCCAGAATTTGATTCTGATGAAACAATCTCAAAATGACCCGTTGACTCGGACAAAGGGACCCATTTTGCACTGAAATGCGTGTCGGGGCCACGTTGATCCAAACTCAACAAATTATATATGGATTTTAACCAGAACGATGCCACGAGTCTACTGGTGGCGTCCGAATTGGAATCCGAAGTCCCGGGTCCAAAATTGAAATTTTACAAGTTGGAAATTATGAATTCTGACGACCAACTTTGGCGTCGATTTCAACCATTCAAACGATCTCACAATGGAATGAATCTTTAATCACAAGAAGTTGGGTCAAACAGAGCTACGACGGTGGAGAATCAAATCCACGAAGTTGGCTCCACAAAATTGTCAAAATAAACACAATTATTCGCCCAACTCTGCGGCAAGTTTTGTTATAGTAAACGATCAAATTAACGACTGAAAATTTAGATGGAGGTAGAGCTATATACCAAGATTGTAACAGAAAAAAGGGTTCGATAATCCAATGGACAGATTTCTTGAAAAATATGCACGAAGTCGTTGTTTCGTAGTACAGTTTTGACTTGGCATTCCTCGCGCGCGTCGATGAGATTTCAATCCTAACGTCAAAACCGAATGCTCGTGGTGCACTGGAAGTCGACCCCTAACAGGGGGTCGCACGTGGGGCAGCACGCGGCCACTGCATGGCAGCGGGTTACCGACAGGTGCTTCGCCGGCAGCACGGGAGGGGCGGTGCCATGGATACGCGCGGAGGAGGCGCACTACAGCGTGACTTCGCTCAGCGCTGCGCCAGGAGGCTCAAGTGGAGGTTTCCTGGTGGTGCGGCGGGGACTAGCGTGCATCGTCGGAGTGCATTGGTCATGGTGGCCGACCTAGGTAACGCGGTTACATCAGGAGAACACGATCGCAGCAGCAGTACAGGCTGAACGTGAGGCCACGGCACGGGAAATGGCACTTCCACGGACGACGACCACCGACCGAGGGTGCTACGAGGGTGTGCGGTCGGCCAGGGGAGGTGTCATCATGCGCGGTGGACGCCTTAATGGCTGCTGCCAATGTGGGAGGTACGGAGGAAGGAGGAGAAGTGTATAGTGGAGAATATTAAAGGAGAATGAAGAAGATTATAGAGAGGAATGGGAAAAGAAGATGTCTCCAGCTGGAGAGGAGGGAAAAAGATGGATTCGTACGCGCGTGCTTGGGTCACCTGGCAATGGTAGTACTGTTGCACATGTATCTACATTTCAAATTTCAAACTATGTATACTCAAGCGAGGTATATATATATTTATACACCCAAATTTATATATAAGCACATATACTCCAAAATAGTATGTACTCAAAATAATATTATTTATATACTTTAATTATGTATAGTATACATATTCCCTAAATTATATATATGCACAGACCAAAAATAATATACCCTATATGATTTATTCATATATATACACTCTACATAATATGCTTTATCCACTCTAATATATAATTACATATGTGTATCCTTATTTCTCCAGATTATATATATACACCCATATATATACACAAATTAATATATATACCAAAAACATGTATGGAATATCTACGCACCCTATATAATGCATATGTATGTATATATATACTCTATGTATTGCACAAGCATTTTTTTTATAGGCTATATATATATATAAATATATATATAATTATATATAAATATATATAAATATATATAATGCATATGTATGTATATATATACTCTATGTATTGCACAAGCGTATATAGGCTATATATATATATATATATATATATATATATATATTACACACTCTGATTTACTTATATATGTATACCTATGCCCCAAGGTATATACCCATATATGTATATCCTTCAAATACTATACGTATATGCATATACACAATGAATTACTCATTCTAATTTAATTAATAATATATTAAAATAGGAAATTTTAGTAAACAATTAAATAAGATAGGGGGTTTACAAGAGAGTGACACTTTCTCCCATACAGTGCCATGAAGGGTGCCACGTGAGTGGCAACAAGAAATTGGGTTGGGTGTTTGGGTTCGATTGGGCTAGGTTGGGCTGGCTGCGATCATGACTACAAATTAAGTCATTTATGATCTTTGCTGAAATACTAGTATGCGGGACCTCAATTGGATGTCACACAGGTGATATGTGCGTAGTAGGCTCAAAATAGGTCAAAACCATATATTGGGTCGATTAGGTTGGATCGATGTCGAGTCTCGAAATTAATTTGGAAGTTAGGTCAAGTTTTACGGTAGATAGTTAAATAGCCTAAATTGACCAGAAAGTTGTACGATGAAAATAGAATACAGGGGAATAAGTTTGTGCGAGACATGATATATCAAAATGAAGATAATATGTCTACTACAAAACTCATAGAGGAAGTTCCGAAAGATAGACATATCTGACGCTCCAAAAATTAAAGTCACGGAAAAGTACGTTTAACGATCAAAGCTAATTATAATAAAATCATTTATTGAAAATAATTCATTTAAAGTTTTTTTAAATCCTAAAATCCAGGGGGCTTACAACTTTGTAGGTGGATTCAGGGCCTAAAATTTTCAGACGGGTATGTTTCGAACTTAAGAAGATGTGTCGACCTCAAGGAGAACAAACTGACGGGTATGAAGAGCCACGATTGTCACGTATTCATTGAGAGGTTAATTCCGATTGTATTTCGGAAATTCTTACCCAAGGTCATTTGGGATCCATTGACAGAGCTCAGCATAATCTTTAGAGATCTTTTGTAGGTTGAAATCATACTGCTACTAATAGAACGAGAGCTCAGAGAAAAGACGACGGATATCAAGAATCTAATGATGCAATACTGAAAGTATTCAATGCGTCTGGAAAGCCAACAGAGAAAATAAAGAAGAGATATTTGAATGACAAAGAGCTACGGGCTGTTCAGTTGTATATATTACTCAATTGCGACGAGGATGAAGTGGAGAAGCTAGAGAGGTAAGTAATTAATGATGAGCTGGTTTACGTCATCTCAATGTAATAGTATAAGCTAATATTATACTACTAATCGGCGGTTGCTTCGTTGTTTTTCAGCACATATAATGATGAGCTGAGGTCGGTTAGACCCTACATAACAGACAAAGAATTAGAAAAGAATTGAGACATTATTTTTTTTCTTGGTTGAATGCATATGTAAGGAGCTCAATAATTACTTTTTTTCAATGCTACTGTACAATAAATAACATACTATCGCTTCTTTGGTATTTAGGTTGATAGTCTAATTTCATCCGAGACTGACTCGATTAGAACTCTAGCCAAGGGACCAATTACTGCCGTTAAAATATGGCCAAGTTACTGTGTGAATGGGTTCAGGTTCAAGTCGACAAATGCTCCGATTAGAGACCGCTTCCTGGATCTTGATTCCACGAAAAATATTTGTTTGTGTATCAAATCTTCGAACTACAAAGACGTTGATCCAGACAATGATTTCTTTGGCATCCTACTAGAGATTGTGGAGTTGACATATATTTATGGCATAGAACCTGCTGAGATCGTGTTATTCAAGTGTGAATGGTTCGATCCGATTCAAGATCAAGGTTGGAAAATTGACACGCATGGTCTTGTGGATATAAACTACAAGCGTAAATATCAAGGCTACGAACCATTTGTCCTATCAAGTCAGGCACATCTCATGTACTTTACAGCTTATTCGAGACGGGGAACAGCGAGGTCTGACTCGTGGGAAGTATTCAAGACTAAAGCTAGAGATACCTTTGACGTTGACGAAAAAGCTTATCAGAAGGACGAGCTACCTCTTGTAACAAATATTGTAGATGTGGACTACACGAAAGTTACTCATTAAACGACTAATAATGTAGAAGAGGTAGAATTATCCGAAGAGAAAGACGAAGACAAAGGCGAAGATGAAAGTGAAGATGAGGAGGAAGAGGAAGAGGAGGTCGAGGAAGACGAACAAGATGAATTTTTTGAATAAGAGAAATGTACTTTGATTTTGTTATTATATAGACTTCATTATTATCTAAACTTTGATGTTTCTGGGTGTTATCTAGACTTTGATGTTTCCAGATGTTATTATCTAGACTTGGTTATTATCTAGACTTCGATGTTTCTGTAGAATGTACTATTTGTGGAATGTACTTTATGTAGAATGTACTTTGATGTTTCTGACTATAGAATGTACTATATCTATTTTTTTGATGTATCATCATATGTTGTTATCAGGTATAACAGGACGACGCGGATCGTTCAGCAGGTCCCGACGTGGACGGAGTTATCCTCCAGTACTACCTACTGGTTTTGGATCCTCGAAGCTGAGTACTCTATTGTATCGACCAGCCATATCTCCGACTGCCATGACGTTACGTGGCAACACTCCTGGGATGAGTAGTTCTAGGCCAGAGACTACTCCCTCGTCTAGCGTTCCTCCTGCAGAGGGAACCATGGAGAGAGATGTAAAACCCCTAAATTTCTACTATATTTTTTATATATATATTAAATTTGGTACTGATTTAAAAATTTTGTATTGTATATCGCATAGTCGTATTGTACGTCGCGCACAAAATTTTATTTTTCGTAGTTGTTCGACGAGTACGAATATGTGCGAGCGTACATATTTTGAGAAAAACATTTTTTTTTATTTTTATAGTTTCAAAATAATATATGTAATATTTAATTTAGCTATCAAAATTTCCTAAATTTATGATTTTATTTATGAAAGGCCTTTTATTTGGAATAAATAATATTATTCATGCATACATATATTTCATAAATATTTGCTAGTTTAATTTAAATAAAAATATAATTTTCGAGATTTATTATTCAAAAAGATATTTAAAAATATTTATTATTTTTGAAATTATTGTTATTGGTATTTTGAAAAATATATTTGGAAGTTATGGTGGCCATTTAAATCTGGATTTGATTTTTAGATTTATTTAAATAGTTAAATGTTCGAAATTTATTTATCCTATTTGATTTTGAGCTAAAAATTTAAATAGATTTAAATTGGATTTAATTGATTTGATTTTAAACTAAGAGAATTTGATTTGATTTAAATTAGATTTGGATTTGGATTTGGATTTGGATTTGGATTTGATTGCTTTTAAATTAAATTAGGAAATATCTAAATTGGGTTTAAAGGAATCCTAATTCTTATCTAATTGGAAATTCCCACATCCTATAAATAGGCAGGTACTCCTTCATATTATTTTTACCACAAATCATCTTTCAAACCATCCTTGTCAAAAAATTTCTCTTTTTTCGTCATAAATTCAACCTCAATTTTCAAAGGTTGTAGCAACTTCGAATTACCATAACTCCCAACTCCGGACTCCTTTTGACCTCCAGTTTTTTTGTTGAAATCGTATTGAGGTATATTTTCTGAATGTAAATTTTATTTTCATAAATTTGGAACTTAATTTTCTGGAAAATTTGTGGAGTGTCAGTGGTCCGAAATCTGACACGTTTTAGTGTTTTTGAGATTCTGGGAGAACCAGGAATCAGAATCACGATCCGTTTGAAGTTTCGGAATACTGACAGAAAAATACATATCATATATTTTTCTCAAAAAAATTCCAAAATATTTTATTTTTGGTTTTTATTTTAGAAGTTTGTCACATCATTTGAGTTATCTTGTGTAGCCCTTTGACTATTCTGTACCCAACGGGATTGTCGGTTTCACCAGCAAGGACCTCAGGCAAGACACCTTGCCATTTGCTGTTTAAATTATTTTAGCTCATATTTTATGTATTATTTATTTTCTTTATGCAGAATAAACTGTGATACATGGCATAACCTGTTAGAACTTACTGTTCATTTATATTTCTTGCTATGTATTATTTTTCTCACATTAAACCTAGATTTAAGGGACCACCTTGTGTGTTGCATTCATTGGCCTTGACACGTTGTACCACGAAGTTGTGTATCGTATGTAGAACACGGAAGTGCGTGATTGGCTGGCCACCAGTACGTACAAGTCGTGCGAAAGGAATAACCGCTAATAGAGATTGCATGCTAGTTTGACTTAGCGATTATAGTGGTTTGTGTTGTGGATACAACACAGTAGGCATTGGGCCATATAAACTTCCTTAAACCCTCCTATCTACCGTTGTGCCTTCTCACCCCCTCCTAATTCTTAATTTCGAGGACGAAATTCTTTTAAGTTGGGTAGGATGTAAAACCCCTAAATTTCCTAAGTTGCTCGTCGGTCGTGTTGTGGATTCAACCTAGACTACGACCATATAAACTTCCTTAAACCCTCCTATCTACCGTTGTGCCTTCTCACCCCCTCCTAATTCTTAATTTCGAGGACGAAATTCTTTTAAGTTGGTAGGATGTAAAACCCCTAAATTTCTACTATATTTTATATATATATTAAATTTGGTACTGATTTAAAATTTTTGTATTGTATGTCGCATAGTCGTATTGTACGTCGCGCACGAAATTTTATTTTTCGTAGTTGTTCGACGAGTGCGAATATGTACGAGCGTACATATTTTGAGAAAAATATATTTTTTATTTTTATAGTTTCAAAATAATATATGTAATATTTAATTTAGCTATCAAAATTTCCTAAATTTATGATTTTATTTATGAAAGGCCTTTTATTTGGAATAAATAATATTATTCATGCATACATATATTTCATAAATATTTGCTAGTTTAATTTAAATAAAAATATAATTTTTGAGATTTATTATTCAAAAAGATATTTAAAAATATTTATTATTTTCGAAATTATTGTTATTGGTATTTTGAAAAATATATTTGGAAGTTATGGTGGCCATTTAAATATTGATTTGATTTTTGGATTTATTTAAATAGTTAAATGTTCGAAATTTATTTATCCCATTTGATTTTGAGCTAAGAAATTAAATAGACTTAAATTGGATTTAATTGATTTGATTTTAAACTAATAGAATTTGATTTGATTTGATTTAAATTAGATTTGGATTTGGATTTGGATTTGATTGCTTTTAAATTAAATTAGGAAATATCTAAATTGGATTTAAAGGAATCCTAATTCTTATCTAATTGGGAATTCCCACATCCTATAAATAGGCAGGTACTTCTTCATATTATTTTTACCACAAATCATCTTTCAAACCATCCTTGTCAAAAAAATTCTCTTTTTTCGTCATAAATTCAGCCTCAATTTTTAAAGGTTGTAGCAACTTCGAATTACCATAACTCTCAACTCCGAACTCCTTTTTACCTCCAATTTTTTTGTTGGAATCGTGTTGAGGTATATTTTCTGAATGTAAATTTTATTTTCATAAATTTGGAACTTAATTTTCTGGAAAATTTGTGGAGTGTCAGTGGTCCGAAATCTGACATGTTTTAGTGTTTTTGAGATTCTGGGAGAACCAGGAATCAGAATCACGATCCGTTTGAAGTTTCGAAATACTGACAGAAAAATACATATCATATATTTTTTCCAAAAATTTTCCAGAATATTTTATTTTTGGTTTTTATTTTAGAAGTTTGTCACATCGTCTGAGTTATCTTGTGTAGCCCTGTGACTAATCTGTACCCAACGAGATTGTCGATTTCACCAGCAAGGACCTCAGGCAAGACACCTTGTCATTTGCTGTTTAAATTATTTTAGCTCATATTTCATGTATTATTTATTTTCTTTATGCAAAATAAACTGTGATACATGGCATAACCTATTAGAACTTACTGTTCATTTATATTTCCTGCTATGTATTATTTTTCTCACATTAAACCTAGATTTAAGGGACCACCTTGTGTGTTGCATTCATTGGCCTTGACACGTTGTACCACGAAGTTGTGTGTCGCATGTAGAACACGGAAGTGCGTGATTGGCTGGCCACCAGTACGTACAAGCCGTGCGATAGGAATAACCGCTAATAGAGATTGCATGCTAGTTTGACTTAGCGGTTATAGTGGTTTGTGTTGTGGATACAACACAATAGGGATTGGGCGGGGAGGACAATTCTTTAGCGTATGGGCTTCGATGCACTTTCCTTGTGACCCGGCCTCTCCGCTGGAGATACGGGGTTGATGACCCATGATTACTGACGGCCACTGACGATTCTGCGGAACGTCATGCTCTTACTGATGGGGCCTCTGGTGCCCAAAGGGGGACCATGCCGATCCTATTCAGCCATGGCCCATGCGTAGGAAGGATTGTTCTTAACTACATATCACTTAGACCGGTTAGGCACCTTTATCCGTTAGGTACGAGTACTTTTGGTTTGGGTACTTGTATCTGACCGTGGCTTCGAACAATAACTTGTCGCTGATCAGTGGACTGCAATAAGGGCTAGATTTGACAAGTCAAGGTACAAGGAAAGGTCTGAGAAGGCCAAGGCGGCTAGGCAGAAGGCATCAAAGTGGTACGGTGGGTCGATCTTGATGATGGAACATTTTCGTCGTTTGCAATCCTGAAAATCTGTAATAGACCTTTGTAATCATAATTTTAATAAAGCATCTCTTTTTATACACTGCGCTTTTTTGTTCCTTGATGTGCGTAACAACTTTGTGTATCATGTGCTTTATAACTGCTACATTTTTTCATGCTTCTACAGTGCCCTACCTTTCCACAATGGGAACATTCCACTGTAGAAGACTGCTTCCGCTGCTGAGGATGTGACTGAGACTACTGCTGAAAAGAAGCTGCCGAAGCCGGTCCCCTCGGAGATCCAATCGTCAAAGCTCGATCTGCTGGAGCTGGTGCTGACGACTAGAAAGAAGATCCCCTCAGAATGTGAGGCCTCTTCTGACCTCCAACTCTCTCTACGATCCTCTGCGAGGTGTACTCATGCCTCCTCTCCGTCCTCATCATGGCGTCAAAAGTCTAGAACTCATGATACTTAACTGACAGAATGACCTACAAATGAAGTCCCTGCTGGAACCTTCTCGCTCAGTCCAGTTCGGTCGCTACTAAGGAAGATTGATCCTACAAAACTCTGCCGCATACCCATCAACGGTCCTTCTTATCTCTCTGATGTTGTTAAACCTCTGCTACAAGTCATAACACGATACTGCGTCGAAGTAACGGGTCTAAAACCTCTCTCAAAAGTCCGCCCAAGAAATAGGTACTATAAAAGAAACTCATGAGCCGCCCACCAATCGCGGGCCAAATCCAAAAGCTGAAGCCTGACCACTACTACCCGCTCCCTAGCGAGTGTCCCTGCTGCTTCTAGAATGGCCTCAATATCCTGAAACCGAGAATCGGATGCTATCGCATCCTCCGTACCAGAGAAGTATGGGGGATGGAGGCGCCTGAAGCTGCTCGCAGAATTGTAGACCTGAGCGCCACACCTCTCCAAATCTATATGAACTGACAAGGTAAGAATATCACCTTGACATTGCTGTATCGCCATGAAACCCCTAAGCAAATCCACCAGCTCATGAACAACATTCTCTACTTCTCTGGCTGGACTGGCACTGCCTACTGATCAGGCTGAACTGGTATCTCGGGTTGACTATGGACTTTGCTCTTGAATATTGAGACTGAGATTCTAGAATGGGCAGAACAGACAATTTTTTGACCTGTAATCGATGGAACCCGAACGAACTGATCAGAAAGACCAGGAACAGTACCCCTTAAAGTTAAAGGACACCAGGACCAAAATTGAGGGAATAAGAATGATCAATGATCAATACAAATATCAGGAGAAAGATCAGAGATATAGAGTAATATGAAGGATATCAATGAAGAAGATTTAGTGACTGAGATAACTACAAGTAACCTCCATATATCTGATAAGTCAGACCTGTATGGGCTACCCTAAAACCTATGTTATGCCCTAGAACTAGAATACTGGTACTAACAAAATAAGTCAAATTAGCGATGTATGTAGCAATGAAAGAAATAAATATAAAAAATTTAGCGACGCAAAATATATATACGTCACAATACGTCGCTATTAGCGACGTTCAGCGACGATCAGTGACTTCATTAAATATTAAAGAAAGTGATACCGCCAATAGTGCTGAACGTCGCTGACGTTATAAAGTCAGTAATTTTCAGCGACGTAGGACACCACAATGTCGTAGTATATTAACATTTCAGCGACAATTAGCGACGTCTTCTCTAAGCACCACTAATATTTCTAATATAGGGTTCCGAATGCATTTTCTTTCCCTCCACTCATTCCCCAAAAGTTTTGAAAGTCCCCCTTCCGCCTCCAGCTCCCCTCTATGCGCCTCCAACCCCTCTGTCTCCAACTCCCCTCCGCCACCTCCTTTGCCTCCAGTCCCCCGTTCGCCTACGCCTACTCCAGCAACTCCTTATGTTATCGAGGATATTACAAACTTTTGTTCGACGTATTTCAAACCTCGTACTTCTACTAATATATAGAATGAGAGCTCAGAAAAAAGGCGACGGATATCAGGAATCTAATGATGCAATACTGAAAGTATTCAATGTGTCTGGAAAGCTTTCGGGGAAAATGAAGAAGAGATATTTGAATGACGAAGAGCTAAGGGTTGCTCAGTTGTATATATTACTCAATTACAACGAGGATGAAGTAGAGAAGCTAGAGGGGTAAGTAATTAATGATGAGCTGGTTTATGTCATCTCAATGTAATAGTATAAGCTAATATTATACTACTAATCGACGGTTGCTTCGTGGTTTTTCAGCATATATAATGATGAGCTGAGGTCGGTTAGACCCTACATAACAGACGAAGAATTAGAAAAAGAATTAAGATGTCATTTTTCTTCTTGGTTGAGCGCATATGTAAGGAGCTCATTAATTACTTTTTTAATGCAACTGCACAATAAATAACATACTATCGCTTCTTTGGTATTTAGATTGATAGGTTAATTTTACCCGAGACTGAATCGATTAGAACTCTAGACAAGGGACCAATTACTGCCGTTAAAATATGGCCAAGTTACTATATGAATGGGTTTAGGTTCAAGTCGACAAATGCTCCGATTAGAGACAGCTTGCTGGATCTTGATTCCACAAAAAATAGTTGTTTGTGTATCAAATCTTCGAACTACAAAGACGTCAATCCAGGCAATGATTTCTTTGGCATCTTACTAGAGATTGTGGAGTTGACATATAATTATGGCACAAAACCTGCTAAGATCGTGTTAATCAAGTGTGAATGGTTTGATCTGATTCAAGATCAAGGTTGAAAATTTGACAAGCATGGTCTTGTGGATATATACTACCAGCGTAGATATCAAGGCTACGAACCATTTGTCCTATCAAGTCCGGCACAGCTCATGTACTTTACAGCTTATCCGGGACGAGGAACAGCGAGGTCTGACTGGTGGGCAGTATTCAAGACTAAAGCTAGCGATACCTTTGACGTTGACAAAAAAGCTTATTAGAAGGACGAGCTACCTCTTGTAACAAATATTGTAGATGTGGACTTCACGAAAGTTACTTATTATACGACTAATAATGTAGAAGAGGTAGAATTATTCGAAGAGGAGGAGGAAGACAAAGACGAAGACGAAGATGAAAGTAAAGATGAGGAGGAAGAGGAAGAGGAGGTCGAGGAAGACTTTAATGTTTCTGGGTGTTGTTATCTAGTATTGGTTATTATCTAGACTTTGATGTTTCCGGATGTTATTATCTAGACTTGGTTATTATCTAGACTTCGATATTTCTGTAGAATGTACTATCTGTAGAATGTACTTTGATGTTTTTGACTGTAGAATGTACTATATATCTATTTTTTGATGTATCATCATATGTTGTTATCAGGTATGATAGTACGACACTGATCGTTCGGCAGGTCCCGATGTGGACGGAGTTCTCCTCCGGTACTACCTATTGGTTTTGGATCCTCGACGCCGAGTACTCCAGTGTATCGTCCAGCCATATCTCCGACTGCCACGACGTTATGTGGCAACACTCCTGGGATGAGTTGTTCTAGGCCAGAGACTACTCCCTCGCCTAGCGTTCCTCCTGTTGAGGGAACCATGGAGACAGATGAGAAAATGGAGGAGTTGAGCCGACACCGGCTTAGTATCAACGAGATCCTCCATGCGCACCTCCGGACGAGACGAAGACGGAGATTTGGGCCAACGGTACAAAGTAAGTGTGTTGGTTTACCATCATATATATCATTTATTTCTTTATTCATAATAAATTCACTTTTTTATGAATATAATTATCTTTGTATAAATATCGTCCCTCATCGGTACAGAGACGCCTGGGCTACTTTTTGAGGTACAATTATAGTGGCCCTTGGATAAACTATTCAGATGCTCCGGACGATAGAAAGGCCTTCTGGTTTGTGCATTTCAAGGTAAAAGTATATTTGATTTTAATATGAATCATCTAATTTATGCATATTTTATAACTGACTAAATTACCTCGTCTAGCAAACATATTTCTATCCACCGCACCAAGCCTAATTGATCGAGGAGATGTTTCCTGCTGTTGTCGCCAAGCAGGTCCGTGATGCTACTAATGACCAGAAGGCTCGTGATCGCACCGGAAAGCCGATCCAAGGTTGGATAATCCCTGATCAGTGGACTACGATGAGGGCTAGATTCGACAAGCCAATGTACAAGAAAAGGTATGAGAAGGCTAAGGCGGCTAGGCAGAAGGCATCAAAGTGGTGCAGTGGGTCCATTTCGATGACAAAACATTTTCGTCGTTTGGATTATTTTTTAATTTCAGATATATTATTTTAATAAAAGTCCGATAAATTAGTACTAGGAAAAAATATTTAATTTAAGTACTAAATAATATATTTTTAACAGGTAAAGAGGGGTGATGACGTCAACATGGTGACCGTCTTCCTGGCCACCCATCGGAAGGGCCGGAAGCTCATTGATGAGAGGGCCAAGTAGACCTATGTAAGTACAATACTCTATGTTAATTTTAATATAACTTAAGAAATATGCATATAAATATTCATGTAGTTAGTAATAATAAGTACATTAGACATTAGCAATTATCGAGTATTCATACTTTTCTAGGCCACGTATCTTAAGCTTTGCGAGCTGGCGGCTGCTAATGCACCAACAGCGGGAGAGGCTGGTACTTCTTCGCAGCCCTCTCCAGCTCCGTCGGAGGATGAGCTGTGGGTGACAATCGCTGGTGGTCTCCATAGAGGTACGTACTACGGTACGGGATTCTATGGTGCCCTATTGCGATACTGTCCTCTAGGGCCTCCGCTGCAAGTGTGCATTGCCCACAGCCCTCGTAGGAGTCTGCCCGAGTCCAGGAGATTGTTGACCGTCAGATTGAGTCTCTCCGTGATGAGATACTACGAAGGATCCAGGAGCAGCCCTAGTCTCAGCCGCATACGGACGATGCCACTCTCATCGCATGATTTGATACGCTCGAGTGTAGCATCATGGAGCTCAGGGATATGACTGAGAGGACAGAGTGTGTCATTAATGATCTTAGAGCGTCGACACAGCACAGTGTGAAGGAGCTGCAAGCATCACAGTTGGTCATGGGCGAGAGGCTGACGGTGATGCAGGATTCGATGGTTGATAGCAGTACAAGGATGTCATCTACCATGGATTCATACAACCATCGACTAGCAGCGTTGGAGCAGATACGTCACCGACTTCACTAACGTCACTGCATTCTTCATCGACACCGACGTCACTGCATTCATCGACGTCGATATCGATTTTACGGGAGCAGTATGAGTTGTTCTTATCCCTGATGTGCGGCGGTGCCCCTCCTTCTCCAGATCCGCAGTAGTCCTAGTTAGGACAGTTTATTGGTTGTTTGTGTGTAGACCCATGATATTAAGTTTGAATATTATACATTTGTTGAGGCTTTCAGACTTTATGGGTTGTTTGTGTATAGACTTATTTTTGTGGATATTTATTCATTGCATTGAATTGTACGGAGGAATTTCCTTCAGACTCGATTTGTAATTGTAATGTGCCATTTTTTAATTTTACTTTATTATTCGTATTAAATGTATGTGAATTTACCAGTATTGAGTGTTCCACCGAAGGGGTCGGCGAACCCAGAGAATTCAACGGAGGGTTGCTATGGGTCTATTGATATTAATTGTTAATTATTAAACTGCAGGGAAACCATTCTGTTTTCTGCTTCTTCTTTTTTTACTACAAATTTAGCGATGTTTAGCGACGCGGAAGGGAGTCGCTAAGCGTCGCTAAACGTCGCTAAGCGTCACTGACTTCCTACTGATCAGCGACGCTTAGCAACTACATACGCGTCGCTAGTAGTCACTAAACATCGCTAAGCACCGACGGTCAGCGTCACATGTACGCGTCGCTGTTAGTCACTAGACGTTTCTAATACGTCGCTAATTCCTGCACTTATACCAACGGTTGGCGACAACATTTTCGTTGCTAATTTTGCAACAAGAAGTCGCTAAACGTCGCTGAGTTTGCGATGTATGTACGTCGCTGAGTTTGAGAGATATATACGTCGTTGGGTGACGTCGCTACTGCGATATTTAGCGACGTTTAAGTAGTCAGCGATTTGATTAAACGCGACAACACATATAAACGTTGCCAAGTACGTCGCAGATTAATTTTAGCGACATTTTTACTCATTTTACCGACGTTGTTTGGCATCGCTAATATAAAATATTCTGGTAGTGTGGCAAGTAGGAACGGACCACGCCAGCTATGTATATCAAAGTACTCCAGTACCCTGAAATACGGTCAAAGTTGTAGTTGTAGGGGTTACTACAATAAGCCAACAGTAAATTCTTAGGTCAAGCAATCCTCGATATCTCAATCAAAGGCAAACAAGTAAGGTACAAGAGTATGATCATCAGACATATAAGACAGTAAAGCATCCCAAAATATAATATATAGATGATCATGAAGCTAGTAATACAAAATGAAGAACTAGCAAGAGTGTAAGTCATACATGATCAGCTCTAGCTACAGTCTAAAATATACAAATCATGTCTAAGCCCGTAGGCCATAAGTCAAGTCCAAAATACGATCTAAACATGTGTTCGGTGACTAAAGTAAAGCAATAAAAGCAAGTAGGAATATTGTAAAGGTACAACTAGAATATAAAAAAAGTGGAAACATGTAGTAAAGTCGGGCATATGAGCATGTTAAATGAAACTAAGCATGTGATCATGTAAGGTGAAGCCGAGCAAGTAAGCATGTAAGTGTAACTGAGCATCTAAATAGTGAAACCAGGCATGTAAGCATGTGTGAAGGCGGACATGTAGCAGGAATTATAGCATGTACAGGAATAACATGAATCTAAGTACTGAAATAAAATAAGCTAGAGCAAGACTAGACAAAGCAAGATAAAAAAAAGGACTTCTATCACACCCCGCACCCGCATGTTCGGGTACGGGTTGTGAGCGCGACCAGCCTACGCCACGGAATCGAAGTATAGTTAGCTGCCTAGACCTCGATAGTCACCAATTAATCTCAAGATCAAACCTTTGCTCAATCATGATACTAGACAAGAAAAAAATCAAAAACAAGCAAACACACAATCACAGCATCCACTATCACTTTGAGTACATATACAAGTTTCATCTCCAGAAACAAATCTGGTAATCTATATCCCCAAAGAAATAACTCATACATTCAATACATCTGACTTTATCCAAACCATCTGATACATTAAAAGTAATATATCCTAATCTTCTTAGAGTCTTCCAGAATCTTCCTTGAGTCGTCATCCAATCCAAGTCATGTCCTCAAGTCCTGGCCTAATATATCAACTATCCAATCAGGAAAGGAGCAAAGTACAACCCTCCAAACAAATGTCGCACGATACAAAATAAAGCAATAAAATAAATGCAAAAAATAAATGAACAAGATTATGTGACACGAGACAATGCCATGCAATGCAACCTACAACATGAACAACTATGAGAATAACCATGATCAAGAAAAATACGACTATAAACCATGTACAATTGAAATACCATGTTCAATATGTAGTCGGCTAGGGTAATACGACACATGGCTATTAACGATAGGAAAATACGGCATGACATACATGAGGTGTATGTGTGCTATTTACGATATATACGATATCAATTGGGTGTGACCATATGCCTACTTGGCATTTTCCCTCTCCGAGACATGAAACAATCAATAACGATAAGTCGTGATCAATTTATGATAATTCATGATCAATATACGATAAACAAGTCACAATCAAGACTATGAATAATAACCATTGTCATGCACCAGTACCGGAATACGGAGGCGGACATAGTCAGCTTCCCCATATGAGGTACAAAAATGTTATACGGCGATCACAGCTGTGACTAGACTTGGGGGTACATGCTACAATCAAATCAACTAGGGTCTCATGGAACAACTAAGTATCAATCATTCAAGAAAGAATCAGAAATTAATAAGCATATGAGATAAAGCAGTAAGGCATCCCCGATGCTTCATCAAAATGTTCATAAGAACTAGTCATACAAGATGCCAACTAGCACAGAGAGTCAACAGTACATAACCATAATCAGTTGCAGTCTGATTTAAGTACAATTACGTAAAAGAAAATTAATATCCAGAACAGCCGGCTAAATAGGTGCCGGTGAAAAAATGCCAAGTACAAAATGATGATATCAGAGTAGCGAAAAAGAAACCCACGCTTGTCCTCCGACGGCCATGCTTCTAGTATGCACCATCTTCAGGAAAGAAAGTTGGATCCTCAGGCGCTGCTACGATATCTGGCCAAACAAAACCAGCAGGGTCAGTCCCGAATAGCAAGTACCACAATGGAGCACATATGAATGAGACAAACAACCAAGCAATAGTACAAGATCTGGCCGATAATCATAGTCTATACCCGCGAGGCAATACGACACCCTTACAACCAAACAAGGACAAAGATTGCCGAACTGCGACGAGATAGATTACATCCTATAATCGTGGTCAGGCTAAAAGGCTTATGGTTCGTAACATCAGTCCATAGCCTATCCCAGTACAATAGTCCAACCCAACAACGAAACATGGACATGGGTTGGACCATGCACCATGACAATCCATGTCCCTCATTACTAGCAAAAGAAAACATATCACAAGCAAGTCAGTTTATAAGCGGCTAATCAGTCATACGGCTTTCTATTGTTAGACCGGGTTATCCCGGTAATGCTTATATAGGAATCCTCAGATTGTGTCGCACCCGAGACAGGCTAGCTGAACAAATACTAACGCATAGCACACAGTACTTAGTATGTACAAGTCCCCTTATAAGGCCACCGTGTTGAACAGTTCAGTGGCAGTTCCAGTCCTCCTATAGGGAGCTACTGGCTCGGCATATATATTCAGATACTGTACCCCGCTAGTGCGAATGAATATACAGTATATGTCGTAGCCAGGCTTGCACTCCCAGACAATTGTTCGACAGGGCCGGTAACGCACGACCTCGAGATTATGTTCCCTCCCAATGCTTCTATCCACTTGAGTTGCCTAGATTAACCCTACCTTTGCTTGGAATCCCATGCCATGGTCACATGATCATCCTCCTAAATGTCGTACCTTGGTACGAGTACCCTAAGTATTAATCCAGAATGGCTCATAGAGTCCCAATTCTAAATACGTCCTTAGTGTAATGCATCAAACCATCAATCATCATACCACGTCGATGTTACTGACCACTAACAATGACCATGCTGGAAAATATGGTTGTACTGACATATAACTCGTGGGATCGCTTAGCACGTAGATTAGCACCTGGGTGCACACATAGGATAGCACCACAGTGCTCACATAGTTGTACCTCAGTACACGTAAATAGTAGTACCAGCACAGCACAGGTAATCAAGTCAGGAACATGGTCGAATAGGCACATAGGCTAGTCACTTAGAATCCACTAGGTATATATGCGAATGGGCATACATAGGCACAAGGATCGCATAGGCGCATGGGTCATGTATAAACGTAATATACGTATAGGTCAGATAGACACCTAGGTGCTTGTATACTCATGCGCGCATGGGCTGGTCGGCGTATGAGTCAGGAAAAATAAGTCATAGAAGATCCAATAAAAATTGATCTGAATCATCAAACAGTCGTTATGGGTAATCATGCGCATGAATCAACATGCGCAGGGGGCCAACAATATCTCACGTGCCATAGGCTCAGGAAGACAGGTAGGTTGGTCCTGGCGCATAGCACCTGGGTGCATGGCGGTCTGACTCTCAGTCAGGCACATACCAACCAAGGCGTATGCGGAGCAGGCACATAGCAGATCCTGCGCATGGCGAGTCATGCGTGTGGCACCCAGGCGCACGGCTAGACAAACGTATGGCAATCAGTATATATGCGAGACTCGTATGCGCCTTGTCACGCCCCTGCTCTCGTAGGAGCGATCGTCCTCGCTAAGGCGTGATGCCGCACGAGCCTAGTTTGCGCTCGTGCAAGACAGGTTCCATAACGGCCGATTTCAGCGGCTGCGACGGGGTCATCGCACAGAAGTCCCATACAGAGACATTGAACATGCAGCAGAAATTTAGAATAAAACACAAGTTATTCAAAGAAGCTCTTTTATTAATATTAGAACAAGGTTACAATGGGGCGCAAGGCCAAGATTACAATCACTCAAATCCACTCATCCCACATTACAATCACTCAGCTCTCTCTCATCTCTCAAATTATATTTCCTGAGCCAGCGGAAGCTTCGGAAGGCGACGTCCATACATTATGTCCCGTATAAGTCTTTACTCCATGCGGCCATACGCTTCGAATCGCCAAGGAACTCCGTGCCTCGACGCATCCAAGTGAACTCCGCGCCACGAGCTTCTACCTGTACCTGCACATAAAAATTATGTGAGTGTCAGTAATCAACTGTACTGGTGGAATGAGCTCCTCGCCCACCCATACAAACCCGACACGTTTGATTTACTTTGTGCAACATAGTCACTTCTTATCAATTGTCTTTCTAGTCTTGCCTTAGGATCAGTTTTATGACCGACGCCTTGCCTATTTTGTGTCTTTAGACCATCCCGTGCTTGCAACATTCAACGTTAACCTATCGAGTCGTGTTTGCCCTACGGCCATAATCAGAGACGCAACTACGCGATGAGGCTCCATTTTCGTGTGACCGTGCTTCAAATCCTTTGTGCCGTGCCTCGCAACTATGTGCGACTCAACCATATCGCCGTCTCGTGGCCCTTGCTACTTTGACCTACCAACTGACCCAATCAAGTCTTGTGAATGTTAGTGTCACTCAACCAACTTTGCCTTGCGGCGGTTTCTCGACTTAAACTCAAACAACTCAACCAACTTAAGCAACTTATATGCCGACAACTCAAGACTTGACGCCACATCTCGTGTCGAAGCACGACGCCTATGTTGAAACCCAATCTTAGGCTCAAGCTTTGTGTTCTAACTGTACACACCTTCAACTCAACTCAATCCAAAGGCATACATGCGGATAGCCGCTATTTGCCGACATCTATATGAACTTGGCCACTAGCATCACAAGCTATACCTTGACGTATAGTTTTGTTAATCGAGATCCTTTCGACGCAAGTAGCTAGCCCCGTCGCAAGTCCCCGCTTAACCTGTGCCAAAACCTTACGCACGACTATACCCAGTTCCCTCCTAGGCCGAGTCTGGCCCCATGGCCCAGGGTTACCGCTCGAGAGTTCATCGCCCTTGTCGACATGTTGTCAAATGACCATGCAAGACTCGACACAAACTGACGTCTCACACAGTCATTCCTCTACCAAAACCAAGACTTCTATCCTTGAGACCCCTCGACGACCCACGGTCGCGAGCATTCCTTTCCTTGAGACCCCTCGACGACCCACGATCGTGAGTATTTCCTTCCTTGTTACCCTATCATTTGGTTCAACTCATGAATGCTATTTGATAGTCCTTTCTCAAACTCACTTTGAATCAATTGTGATCCTTGCCTTAAACACTAACCCGTGCATCGTGCCTTAAGCCAATCGTGCTCTGCATGACACTCCTGCCCAAGTCGACGGGCCTTGAGATCGTAGGACTACTTAACTTGACAAACCGCGAAGGAGCGGGACAGTGCTTGTAATATCTTAGGTCGACCGGCATAACTTTGCCTAACTTAACTTCGCAACAACTTAATGAGCAAAGGCTGCGTCAAGCTTTGCCTTAACGGATCGTGCCGTGCACGCATCCAACTTGAACGACCAAGTCACTCGGGTGTCCTAGACTTAGGTCACAAGCTGCTCAACGCAACTTAACTCGTGGGCAAGCCAAGGCTATGCCAAGCCTTGGACGACGGGACCGTGCATGCTTTATGAAGCATTCATAGCGGGTGACGCCTATGACTTAGGCTACGTTCATACTTCGCCTACTCGACCAACTTTCCTTCTCCCAAGCCACGGGACGACCGATCGAGTGTCATCTTCAAAGCACGCAGTGCACCAACTCTAAGCCGACCGTTGGACCTTTCCATATTCTAACTCAATTCGACTCGTCGGGATTATTCCCTTTAGCTATGTGGATTCATCTCTTTTATTATTAAGCCTACTTGTGCAAGTTGAAAAAATGTGATTTATTATGTGAAGGCTAAGATGAGGCAAGTTCACCGAAACTACCCCACCTGAGCGAGCGGTCGTCTCGACCGAGCGATGTCTTCCAGCAGCCGTTGCAAGGCTAAGGCCGAACGCCGTCGGCGTTTCGATTCCTCCAATTAACTGAGCTGGGACGGGGCACTACATGCCTTCCGTCTCTGTGCATAGGGAACCTACGCGCATGACACGCATTGATTCGGGGATGCATTGCCCGGACTCCCTAGCATATGGCCTTTCGACGCATGGCCTCCTATGCACATGGGGTCAGGGATGCGTTACCAGGACTCGTTGGCACGTGGCCTTTCGGCGTATGGCCTCCTAGGCACGTAGGGCGGGGAAGCATTGCCAGGACTCCCTAGCGCATGGCCTCCTGGGCGCATGGGGGAGGTCGTCTTCCCCAAACAACGAGCTTTGGCCATGGAGTTCTGAAAACTTCAAATGGCCATAACTTGAGTTCTAGAACTCAAAATCTGACGAAATAAAAGCCAAAATTGCATAGAATCCAATTCTCTACCACATAGAATCCAATTTTTCAAAAATAAGCACTTTTAAGATATCATTTCCACCAAAAACTCTAAAAACCATAACTTATAAAAACTCAGATCTACTACTAATCTAGTTATTAAATCTGAAAGCTCCAAGAACTAAATATGTAGAGAAAGTTTAGAGGAATAATAGGGACTAATAATATGAAAGGAATCAAAGCAAATAAAAATGGCAAGTGGTCTCTTCATTTAGTACAAGGTGTACCTGCCTATGTGGGTTGGTAGAAGAAAAATAAAAATGAGAGTGAATGAGGAGAAAGAGAGTGTGTGGAAGAGAATATTTATATGGAGGTGGGGGTGGTTCCACTAAACCCTAACCCTAACCCTATCTATAATAGTTAAATTCGGATTACAAGACGGTTCAGTGATTCCATCATCGGAACAGTGAACCACACCTACAAGTAGACATAGGACAAAGGGTGGCACACTATCCCACAACGAAACATTGTTTCATGCCATGATTAGGTATAAATACATAATATATGTGCACGTGTACAAATACCAGATACCGCATACAGGATCAATACAGAGTAAAAATACGTATACTGAAAACGAGAAGTGACATGTCTACCCTCCTTAGAAAAATTTCGTCCTCAGAATTTCAACCAAGATGAGATAGAGAAATCAGGGCAAGCAAGATACTAACTACACATGCAATCTTATTAATTAATCATGCAAGCAATTATCCATACTATAGGGTGCTAATCTAGTACGGATATCGAATTACGAAGGCATGGGAAGAAACATACCTTCTGAGTTGAACAAGTGAGGATATCGAGATCTTATCTCATCCTCGTGCTTCCATGTCGACACTCACGGTGATTGATATCCCCAAGCGACACGGACAAGCTTAATAGTCCGGTTCTTGAGCACCTTCTCTCCCTAATCCAAAATGGATTCAGGATGTTCCTCGTAAGTCAAGTCGGTACCATCGACTAGCTCAGAGTGATCGAGGACGTAGCTCAGATCGGAGACATACCTACGCAACTAAGGTATATGAAATACATCATGCACATCACATAACTAAGGCGAAGGGCAAGACGATAAGCAACATCGCCTAATCATACGAGAATATCAAAAGGACCAATGTAATAAGGACTAAGCTTTCCCCGGGATCCAAATCTAATGACTCCCTGAGTAGGCAAAATCCACAGGAACACCTAGTCACCGACGTTGAATGCTAGGGGTCTCCGATGCTGATCTGTCCAATGACGATGCCTATCATGCGCAACTCGAAGCCGCTCTCTGATCAGCTTGACTATCTCTACTGTCTGCGTGATCATTTCTGATTCCAATAATTTTTGCTCACCCACATCGTTCCCATGCTAGAGGAGATCTGTACTTTCTTCCATATAACGCTTCAAATGGAGCGATCTGAATGCTCGCTTGATAACTATTATTGTAAGAAAATTTTACCAAATGGAAGATAATCTTCCCAAGATCCGCCAAAATCTAAGTTACAAGCCCGCAACATATCTTCCAAGGTCTGAATGGTTCTCTCTGACTATCAGCCTGTCTACGGATGGTAAGCTGTACTGAACATCAATACGTTGCCTAGGCACCGGTGCAAACTTTGCCAAAAATAGGAAGTAAATCGAGTGTTCCGATCTGATACAATGTTCACTTGAACACCATGCTGTCTGACTATCTGCATTATGTATATGTCTGCCAATTGTTCAGTAGATTGTCCCACTTTGAAAGAAAAAAAAAAGAGCCACCTTCGTGAGCCGATCCACTATCGCCCAAACTGCATTATGGCCAATTGGAGATCTAGGTAAATCGGTCAGGAAATCCATCGTAATGTGCCCCATTTCCACTCAAGAATAGGAAGCGGCTGTAATAACCCTGCTGGCCTCTGTTGTTCTGCCTTCACTTGCTGACATACCAAACAATAGGAAACAAACCTTGCTATCTCCTTCTTCATGTTATTGCAGCAAAAGTGTTGCTTTATGTCTTGATACATCTTCGTTCCTCCGAGATGTATAAAATAGGAAGAGTTATGAGCCTCTGCCATAACTTCTTGTCATAGGTCTCCACTCGGTACACAGAGACGATTTCCAAATCTAAGTGTCCTATCCTCATGAATAACCAATTCCTTCCTGAGACCTGACTCACATTCCGATCGAAGCTTCTAGATCTGTAGGGTCTTCTGCTGAGCTACTATGATCCTCTTTACTAAAGTAGACTAAATCTGCGAACTGGCCATGACTCCAATATCTTGTGGTAGAATTACTTCAATACCCATTTTCTGAAGATCTTCCAAAATATGCCTCTGCGATGTCAGGACGAATGTACTACCCCTTCTACTTAAGGCATCTGCCACCTATGTTCACCTTGCCTGGATGATATTATAGGTCCACATCAAAATCCTTCAGCAACTCTAACCATATTCTATGCCTTATGTTCAGGTCCTTCTGGGTGAATACATACTTCAAGCTCTTATGATATGTGTAAATCTCTACTCGATCCCCATACAAATAGTACCTCCATAACTTAAGCACAAATACCACTGCGACTAACTCCAAATCGTGGGTCGGTAGTTTTTCTCATAGTCTCGAAGCTGTCGAGATGCATATGCTATCACCTTTCCAATTGCATCAACACTCACCCGAGTCCCTTCCCAGATGCGTTATAATATACTGTAAATCCTCTTAATCCTATTGGGAGTGTGAGAATCGGTGCTGAAATCAATCTCTTCTTTAATTCTTCAAATGATGCCTGACAATCTGCTAACCAAACAAACTCTACCTCCTTACGTGTCAAACGCGTCAAGGGTATTGAAATCCTGGCAAAGTCCACTATAAATCTTCTGTAGTATCCTGCCAATATCAGAAAATTATGCACATCTGATACCGTCCTTGGAACTGGCCAATTCTCCATGGCCTTAACCTTTTTTTGATCCACTGATACTCCTGTTCCGGAGATGATGTGTCCCAGAAATGAAATACGATCCAACCAAATCTTGCACTTACTAAGCTTGGCATAAAGATGATGCTCCCTCAAGGTCTATAAAACTATCCGAAGATGCTTCTCATGTTTTGCTTCACAACTGGAATAGACGAGGATGTCGTCTATGAATACCACCACAAAATTGTCCAAATAGGGCATGAAGATACGACGATTCATCAAATCCATAAACATTGCTGGGGCATTGGTTAATCCAAATGGCATTACTATAAACTCATAATGCCCATATCATGATCTAAATGTCGTCTTGGATATGTCCTCCTCCGGACCCTCACTTGATGATACCCCGATCGAAGATCAATCTTAGAAAAGACGCTGGCCTTACTCAACTGATCAAACAAGTCATCAATACTCGGTAGCGGGTACTTATTCTTCACTGTCACTATATTCAATTGTCGGTAATCAATGCACATCCGTGTCGATCTATCCTTCTTGGACACTAAAATCACCGACGCTCCCCAGGGCGATTCACTACCCTGGATAAAATTTCTTTGCCTTCAGTTCTTCCACATTTTGATACAGCTTGTCCAACTTTGACTGCGATATTCTGTAAACTGTCAGATGTAGGCTTCATCCCAGGAATCAACTCGATGCAGAACTCCACATTCCTAATAGGTGGTATCCCTGGAAGCTCATCAGGAAATACATCAAGAAACTTGTTGACCACTCTTGGAATCTGCTCCTGCTCTGCTACTGATCATGTAATCACTTCCTTGGAAAAATCCTCTAATGATCGGACGAAGACAAACTCCTCTATGCCCAGAATACTAAACAATACTCTACCTCCTCGACAATCTATCATAGCATGACTGTCCCTCAGCCAGTCCATGCCTAGGATGATATCTAATTTACCTATAGAGAACTCAATCAACCTTGCGGGTAATAAGTGTCCACACACTACGATCGGATACGCTAAACACACTCTGCTAACTCCTACGAGCCCATTACCAGTGAGTATATTCATTCTCTCTAGCAATGTATAGAACTCCAATCCAATACGTGTCGTGAATTGTGCAGATACAAAAGAATGTGAAGCCCCTAATCAAATAATTCTACTGTAGGAAAAGATGCAACAGAAACTATTACCTACAACTAGGTCGCCTGATGTCGATGCCCCCTCCAGAGTCAAGTTGAAATCTTGACCCTGGCCTCGCTGAGCTCCTTGCTGTTGTCTTCCCTGACCATGATGCTTGCGACCTCGGCTGGCCCTACTGTTGCCTCTGCTCAAACATCTGAGCCTGCGTCGGTAATGGACGTTGGGCTAATGGCCTTACTGCTAGTACTGGTCCTCTAATCGGTGCTGCCCTTGGAGTGGCAATGTCGAAAACTGTCGAACTGGCCCTCATGGCCTATGCATCATCGGGCAATTAGCTATAATGTGGTCTGGACTACCACATCTCATACACAATCCATTCGCTGCCTGGCACACGTCCCTAGTGTGCTCTCCCTTACCGTTGCGTACCTGTCCACTGTCCTACCAGCCTGCTTGAGACTGATAAATCTCTGCTGAAGCTCATACCGTGCCACGATACCAAAATACTTGGTCTTAAATCTGGTCCTGAAGCTATCCCAAGAAATAGGATGCCCCAAGCCAATCTTCAATTATGTCCACCAGTCACGGGCAAGGTCCTGAAGCAATAACTGGACCTGATCCACCTGCTCATTTGCTGGAACCTTGGCCGCCGCTAAGATCGCCTCGATATCCTGAAGCCAAGCATCTGCGGTAATGACATCCTTCGCACCATCGAAGTACCTCGGGTTGAGCCGAACAAATTTTGTCGACGCACCCGAATCAGTCCTCCCGTTCCTTTCCAGTGCTGTCTGTAAACCCTGATTCAGTAAAGCATTCTACTCATGTTGTCGTGCCTGCTGATGTTGCTGGACTGCTATCTAATGTTGCTGTATTGCCAGTAACCCTTGTATGATCTCTAGAAGTGTTGAAGACTCAGCCGGCTTTGTCATCACCTCCACGCGAATCTGACAAAAAAAAGGCTCTACCTCCTGAAGACGTCCTGTAGAACCTTGCTCCACAGTATTCTCTTCCACGTCGTCCCTGCCAACTGCTGAAAATGAGGTGCCCCTAGGAAAGAATATATGATATCAAATGACAGGACGAGAAGGAACGAGGATGAAAACGAATTAACAATCAAGGTGTGGCAGGGGAGACGAGTTAAGAGATCAATGGGGCATGTTTTGATTGAGACTAATATAATAAAATACCCCGCAAGTTTGAAAACCAGACCTGCATGGGCCACCACTAAAATCTTGTCACGCCCCAGTACAGAAATACGAGGCGAACATGGCCAGCTATCTTATATAAGGTACAAAGACGTCATATGGCGATCACGGTTGTGACTAGACTTAGGGGTACATGCTACAATCAAGTCACCTAGGGTCTCATGGAACAACTAAGTCTCAATCATTCAAGCAAGAATCATCAATTAATGAGCATATGGGATAAAGCAGTAAGGCGTCCCCGATGCTTCCTCAAAATGTCCATAAGAACTAGCATACAAGATGCCAGGTAGCACAGAGAGTCAACAGTACATAATCATAGTCAACTGCAGTCTGATTTAATTACAATTATATAAAAGAAAACTAACAGGTGCCGGTGGCTAAACGCCAAGTACCAAATGATAATATCAGAGTGGCGAAAAAGAAACCCACTCTTGTCCTCTGATGACCATGCTTCTAGTATGCATCATCTTCAGAAAAGAAAGCTGGATCCTCAAGCACTGCTGTGAGATCTGGCCAAACAAAACCAGTTGGGTCAGCCCCTAATAGCAAGTACCACAAGGGAGCATATATGAATGAGACAAATATCCAAGCAATAGTACAAGATCTGGCCGATAATCATAGTCTATAATTTACCCGCGAGGCAATACGGCACCCTCACAACCAAACAAGGACAAAGAGTGCCGAACTGTGACGAGATTGTAGCCCCTCTTCTCGAATTATTTTTTGTTTAAAGTTATTTTTTCATCAAAACTTTGTGAATAGTATTTTACATTTATTTCTGTTATCAAACCTACTTTTAAATTACGATTTGATAAAAATATTTATCCTTGAATTTTTTATGAATTTCAAAAGATGGATGACCTTCTTATTGATTTCGAAAATGTTTTGGAAAAAGAAAAATATAGATAATTTTTAATAATAAAAAGATTTGCCAAAATTGTTTTAAATAGAATTATGGATTACTAAAAGTATGTTGTAAATTATTTTATTGATTTGATTTGAATATGTGATCTAAATAAAATCGATAAATATTAAATATTATTTTATAAATTATTATGTTGATCATCTATCAAAATTCTATGATTAATTGATAATGTTGAATATTCCTTAAAAATTATTATTGTGATCGTATAAATGATGGGATTTATTTGTTTTAAAATAATTTTATTAATTTAAAATTAACTATTATTATCTACAAGTAGTTTTGATTAAATTAATTTGTTTTATAATTATTCGATAACATGGAGTACTAGTTTAAATTATCATTTGTAATCCCTATAAGTTTTTGATTAAATTAAATTCATATTTAAATTCTATTTGACTTAATTTAAATTGATGGAAAGACTATCTATTACAAATCCTACTTCTTATCTATTTAGGAACCTTACATATATTTAAGAAGGCTTCACTTATTTTCTCTCATATTCTTATTCCTACAGCCACCCAAATCAAGCAACCATCAATTCTCCTACTCCTGTCAACCGCCAAACCCCTACACCTTCCCGACAACGTCGACCATCCTGGCCACCACCAGTCACCACCCTTTTCGACATCGTCATGCCACCTGCCACCCACATCTTCCCTCCGGCCATCTACCACTGGAGACACCATCACCATCAGCATCATCACCACCACAATAACCGTGATGGTCGCCAGCATCAACAGAGCAGCCAACACAAATTTTGTGTCCAGGTGTCTGTGTTCACCACAGAAATCATCGTGTCAACCACAAAAATCATCGTGTCAGCCGTGTGTCCGGACCCGTGTTGTCCGTGTCCACATCCATTTTCTTTATATCCATACAAGCTGCAACAGTTCGTGTCTGACACACCAACACGATCCCATCCACAACACACATCCATCCTCTGTTTTCGACCAATCAGGACATATCAAAGAAGAAAAAAAAAAATCAAATACCTAACCCCCTTGCACCGTCGGAGTCACCCCTGCCATCCCATGGCCGCTATCCACCCTATCGACAGCACCACCTCCACCCCGTGGCATGCCTCCGTCGAACCAGACCGTGTCTTCTGTCGCGCTCGAACCGCCGACAACTCGCTGCGCCGACCGCCAACCCTGGGCCGCTACTCCCTCTTCGCGCCCCGTCCGCCCTCTACGATCGCCGGATCTGAAGTACCCGGTCGAGCTTCTCCTCCGTGTCAGTCGTGTCTGGCAAAGCTCCGTCGCATGAACGCGCACTGAACCCTCGGATGGAAGCGACGTGGACTCCTCGGTCAGGATTACTTGAGAGATCGGCAAGCCACTGGAGATTCTTTCGCCGAGGCCGCGCAAACATCGAAGCCGCTCGACCAACATATGCCACTATCCTTTTCCCCGCCGGGACCTCCACGCCGGACAAGGCTGTCCCGAGTTAGGTGAGTCTTCTACGCCAATGTTCTCTCTCCCTCTTCTTGATGCTTCTCCTTTTATTTCTCTCTCTCCCTCTCTCTCAAACTCTCATTAAATGAGAGTGGTGATCAGCTTTAATGAATATAGTAAGTTAGGCGTGGGAGACCATGTGAGAGCAGAGAAATGGTCCTCTTATTTGATCAGTATACATATGTACATGTATAATAGAGTACATATACTATATATTAGTATTTATTGGTATATATATTGTGTTAGTATTTTATTATTAGTTGTTACTTATATTATTATTATTATAGTTAATTAATAACTTTCTAAACTTATACTTGTAATAAAATATAATATTAGGATATTGGCCCAACCGGCTTAATAGGATTTGGGTTAATCTATTAAGATTTTGCAAGAATATTGGTTTAATGATATTTATTCTATTTTACTAATAGTAATAGTATATTTTGATATACATACATTTATGTATATATATAAATATTAATATTTCTAAAAGGATAATTGTGAAAAAATATTATACTATTATTTTATCTGCTTTAAATATGGCCTTGACCAAAACTATATTTTGACAAAAATTTGGTTTTATCCTTAAGATGGATTTTTCTAAAATGTTTATCTAAATATTTTGACTAATATAAATATAGTTTCTAAAATTATAAATAATTTTCTAAAATAACTATGTATATTATTTATGCATTTTTCTTCGATTATAAATTATTAATCGGGAGTAATCGTATTTCACATTTTCTTGCGAATTCTAAAATTCTTCTCCATATCGGTCCAAGCCAAGCGGACTATTTTGGACCCAACGAGATGGTTTGTTTCACCAGCTAAGGACCCCAAGCGAGTACATTTATTGTTTGTTTTCAAAATTGTTAATTCCTATATCACACTGTTCAATTATATCATACTTGATTCTTGACACGCTCGTCACACGATTGCACCTCATATTTTCTGCACATGACATGCTTCCTTTCTTGTATATGGTGCCGGGACAAAGAAGTACTAATAGATATGTTATCAAACCTTAGACCATGTTTTATTTTCTGCACAGTAGACCTTGATAAATAAAGTAGACCTTGATAATTAACTTAAGACCTTATGGTGTAACTGCCCCAGACCGATCACATTTTGAAAGAGTACTTCAAAACACATAGATAATTATATTCTCCTGTTCTACTCGTTACATGCTGTCACATTTTTTTTGCCCGGTATTCTTCATGTTTCTTGTTCCTTCTGTCTTGATATTCTTGCCATGTATTTTATGACTAACCATTGTCTTATAGTAGTTAACATATACTTGGAACTGCATTCAATAATTTGTACTCGTTCTGTCACGACCCGATCCCAAATAATTGGGTCGAATCGGATCATGCCCAGCCTGCACCGTTGTTGAGACGGCGGCAGTAAGCTGTATCACTCATGCAGGTAAATAAACACACAGTCTAATTGTCACAACTTTAATAATTCGAATAGTTTAAAAAAAAAAAACTTTTTTACAATAAAATGAAAGTTACATCTGTAATACATTGTTTTCCACAAACATCATGAATTATAAAAGAAGAAGAAAAATCTAGGCATCTAGCTCATCAGTCTCGAGATCATCGTCCTCTAGTTGGAATCTCAGGAAAAATACCGTGGAACAAAGCATCATCAGCGATACCTAAAATGTTGGGTCTCCAGTCAGGAGGGAGCAAAGTACAATTACAAATATCCAATAATTCAAATAATAATTTGAAATTTGCAATGTTAAACAATTTGAAATACTTTAACAATATTTTTTCAACAATTCTACAATTAAAAACAATGTGATTTGAGTAGGTAACGAACTATGACCGGCTTGGGATGATTCAATTATATCCTAATGATACGGTCCGGCCTATCCTCGTGTATAGGAGGAATCAGCTCGCACAATCAATGATGCAATATAGGGGTATTGGTCATAGACGCTACACTACTCCCCCAATATCCCGAGTCAATCAGATTTAATCAATGAGTCAATATTCGAACTCTAGTAAAGAGTTCCACAATCAATACTCTAGGAGAGAGTTCCGTGTAGCAATGTGGTTTAAAATTGCAATAGAACAATTACTAGATAAATTACCAAATAGACATAACTGCACTTGCTTTGTTATTGTGACTGGATCGAGAGTCTGTACCGGGGAACTAGGTCAAACACTTCCTCGAAATCCTACATTTGAGATTCCAGACTTAGAAACAATATTCAACCCATATCTAGATGTGCTAGTTACAATCTCTAGTTTTTGACCTAATCAATTTTAATTCTTTTAATTAACAAAACGCGAAAACACGATTATTTGTGCGTTGATTTAATACGAGGGAAAAAGATCATTTTATGTTTTGAATTCGGAAAACTTCGTCGATACCAGATTAATTATTAAAACTTGGTATTTTTTTATAAATATAAATATAAAGCTAATTTTCTTATTTAGTGAGAAATACGTGACTTTTTAATTATTAACAAACTTGTCAATTTTAAGATGAGAAAATATTAATTAATTTTATACGAAAATATTTTTTAGTCAATTTAATCGTTTAAATAGAAAAACTCGTAAAACCAGAAAAATAAAATAAAACTATGCTACACAATACAATGGCACAGCTAATGGTCCTAGGGTGGGCTTATGCCATGTACAATTTTCTTTTACATCAAATAAGAGAAAGTGATTTAATTAATAAATAAATGCAGTAATTAAATAACTATAATAAATAGCCTAAATATTAAATAAAATAATTAAAAATGAAAGCTAAGAGTCTCAGACTCGGTCCATTCCTCAAAATCCAGCTAATACCACAACGCCCGGTCGGACCGGTGCGTTTGCATTTCGCCAGGGCCCACAGACCGGTACGGTCGTCGCCCGAAAAATCAGTTTAAAATTCATTTTCGAAAGCCAATTTGAAATCAACATAAATATAGTTTTTGTAAAAATTTGGGCAGCACTTCCTCTATTTCGGGACAAACCCAAAACTGGAAATGCGCCACGGAAAACCTGTAAATATTTCCAACCCAAAATAATCCACAGAATATATCCACCAAAATAATCCCAAGCCACAGAAAGTAATTCTCAATCCACCGAACTTCCCGAAATGTCCGGGAATCCCATAATCAACCAATTCACACCAAACCAGCAGGTAAAATACAGGAAAATACGCTAACGTAGCTAATCGAAAATATAACGCAGCTAACCGGATTTCCCGAAGGGAATCCGGGGACCGATTTTCATCACCGACTCTACGGGGAGGGACGAACTACTGTGATTATCCAGAAATTACCAAATTCGTTGGCGGGGAGCCACGGGAAAAACTCGGGAATAATCCGAAACAAAGTTCGACAGCAGGTCGTAGATCCCGGACAGCGGGAGAGGGCTCGCGAGCAGATCTGGCTCAACCACGCACAGAAGAGGGGCGCGCACGGGAGAGAGATCGGTCGGCTGCGCTAGGGCACGCCTCGCCGGAACAGAGGGTCGGCCGCGGGGGTCCGCGGACAGCGGCGGGGAGAGGCCGCGGAGGAGCGCGGTGGGCGCTGGCCGCGGAAGCTAGGGCACCGGGCGGGGAGCCGCCGGTCTGGCTGCGGGCGGAGGAAACCGCCGGCCACGGGGAAGTCCGGCTTAGGGGGTCGCGGGCTCGGGAGAGGGAGCACGCGCGGAGGCGCGGTCGGCGGGCGGCTGGCAGCGCCTCGCCGGAGAGGGGCGGACGCGGCGCGGGGTGCCGCGCGGAGGGGCTCGCGCTGGACGCGCGGGGTCGCCGGGAAGAGCGCGGGGCTCGGGTCCGGCCGGAGAGGCGGCGCGAGGAGGAGCTCACGCGGAGCTCGAGGAAGCGCCGGCGGGGTTTGGGCTCAGGTTAGGGTGGCTCTCCCAGGTTGGGGAGAGAACAGAGAGAGAGAGGGATTTTGAATGAGAGACTTAGTGTGGGAAAGGAGACTACTCTCTGTTGAGAGTTGTTGAGAGCTTCTGTTGGAGAACGTGGGAGGAGAGAAGAGTATTAGAAGGGAGTTTTGTGGGTTCAGTTGTGAAAGGAGACGTGGGATGTGGTGTTGAGGTGAGCTGGAGTAACCGTAGAGGAGGAAGTGGTGAG